>VYXD01000179.1:376074-418969 GCA_013397195.1 Hylia prasina
CTCCCGCTCCTCATCCCGCTCCTCATCCCGCTCCTCATCCCGCTCCTCATCCTCACTCCTCATCCCGCTCCTCATCCCGCTCCTCTCCCGCCCCGCCGCGCCCCCCGCGCCGCTGCCGAGCCGCCCCTGGGTCACAAGCAGCGCGTTTTCCCTCCCTGCCTAATGAACGGAACACGCCGCTTCTGCCGGGGCACTGTCGGGCTTTGATGCGCTGCAATTAGAAGAGGTTCTCATTTAATTACCCAGCATAATGGGACCTGAAACGCTGAAATTCAATCTCTCACGTAACTGCGGCTTTTCAGCGGCCCTCTGGGCTGATGAGGATAATGTTACAAACTAATGCATATTATTTATAAAGAAAACGTTGCAAAACAAATACAGTCTTAAAGGGTATAATGCTTCAAATTGCTTTAATAGCTGTTTGATTACTGTGACAGATAACTGTTGTAAATCAGTGAGGATGCAATTAAATAGCCCTAGTTAGAAATTAATAATAGTCTAGCAAGGAGCAGGAACTTTTAGATGTTACTTCTGCCTGTTTTTATTTTTTCCCCAATCAAATGAAGGAGATTTGTAACAAACAGATTTTAAATGGCACGTTAGATACAGCTGTCTTTTAATAATAAGAATGCTGAGTCTTGCCTGTCTTAGGGCAGATAAAAAAAAATAATAATAAAACCACACAAACAACCAGAACTAGAGAAGTATTAGGAAAACACTTTAGGCATCATGGATTAGGACAGCCATCTAAACAGCTTTTGAGAAACATGTGCAAGTGCTGCAGAAACTGTTTTGTTGCAGCCTTTTGGGTCTTTCTGAAGGTCCCAAAGACTCCCTTGAAACTTCAGATTTACATATTTACTTTCAGAAGCCTCCCCCAAGTGCCAAAGTCATGTCATAAAATGATGCATTTGCAGAACTAAGCCCTACCTTATGGGTGTCTCCAGAGGATAACAAACTTGAAACTTCAGTCCACTATGCAGTGTTCAGTGCTCAGGCATTTTGTTATACATTCATTAATTAGTAGGCCTGAAACAGGCTATGAAATTCTTCTACCAGAGCATTCCACTTGTCAGCAGAAATGCTGGAATCCCCCCAGATGTGACTCTTAGTGTCACAGGTTTATGTTAGATGGCCTCCAGAGGCCTCTTTCAATCTCTGCAGTTCTGCTCTTTATGGGAACCTGAAAATCACCAGCTTACAGAAGAAGAAGAAGAAAGGAGTGATGACTGTCCATGCTGAGCTCTCCATAAATATGTCTCCAGACTAATTGACATGGAATTACCAGGGCACAAACAGAAGTAAGCTGGGTGTATTTTGGTTGACAAGTGTCACACTACAGAGATCACTGGCAGTGAGGGCAGGACGTTCAAGTGAGGGCTGAGCTCAAGGCAAGAAGCATTAGAGAAGCAGGTTGTTGGATCAATGGATGACAACTGTCAGCCCTGAACACCACCACTGTTACTATAATGAGAATTTTAATTAGAAATGAAAGACAATATGACTGTACAGATGAGCCACAGACTATTAGTTATGTTCCCATTAAATAGCTGTGGTCTGGAGAGCACAGTTTGGCAGGCTGTGACATGCAGAGTGATGATGTAAACTTCAGAACATCCCCAGGGACCGGCAGGAACTCCTGAGGGGGTGTGTAAGTCTGCCTGCTCTTCCCTCCTCTGTAACACACACCAGGTTTTGCGGTTACAAAAAGCAGCTCCATCTCCTGAAGTGATGTGTTTTATTTAGATGGAACAGATCAAGGCAGAAAGCTCTCCACAGAACTGTTCTGTCACTGCTTGCTGCTTTTTTGAACAACTTTGCCAACAGAAGTTGGTAGAAGAAGAATTTCACGTTGCCCAAAAAGAAACTGAACCTGACTGAACCTGGAGCTCTGTAGATAATCTTTGATGCTCTGGGCTCCAACTTTGTCCTGAGCTGCACGAAAAACGACGTGGGAAAAGATCCAGAGAGGGGGTTGTGCCCCCTCAGGTGAGGCCCCACCTGCAGAGCTGCCCCCGCCCTGGGCGCAGCACAGGAGGGACCTGGAGCTGCTGCAGAGCCCAGGGGAGGCACCAGGGTGATCCCAGGGATGGAGCAGCTCTGCTGGGAGGAAAGGCTGGCACAGCTGGGATTGTTCACCCTGAAAAGGAGAAGGACTTGGGATGACCTCAGTGCAGCCTCCAGTGCCTGAAGGAGCTGCAAGAAACACAGAGAGAGAATCCTTACAAGAGCCTGGAGTGACAGGACAAGAGGGAATAGATTGGAACTGCTCCTGTCTAATTTAAATTAGATATTATGAAAAAATTCCTCCCTGGGAGGGTGGGCAGGCCCTGTGGGCTGCCCCTGCATCCCTGGCAGTGCCCCAGGCCAGGCTGGACATTGGGGTTTGGAGCAGCCTGGGACAGTGGGAGCTGTCCCTGCCCATGGCACTGGATGGGCTTTAAGGTCCCTTCCAACCCAAACCATTCTCTGAGGCAGTCCACAAATTTTAAGGCTTCTAATCAATAGTTTAATAGGGCCCATATGTGAAGCAGACAGACTTGTTTAACTCTTGAGTGTCAAAGATAAATCACACTATCAGAACAGGAGGACTTTTGTCTGCAGTACCAAGATGGAAACTTGGCATTTTAGGCTGAGACTTATCTTCCCATTGAATGATGGCTCACACATTTAGTGCCAGGAATAGATTGTACATGAAGTCATTTTTGTCTGCTAACAAAAAAAAACCAGCTTTAGAAAGACTCTTGGAGGAGCTGTTATAAGTTTTCTTGATTTTACTGTGCTTACAAATTTAGACTTAAGGCTGACATCATGATTTTTATAATATCAGGAGTGCTGTTCCTCCCTGGCCCTGCCAAATTGAAAGGTAGAAAAGGAGTGATCATCCAAATTTCCACAACTGCATTCAAACATTTACTAACTAAAAGCAAAACTGCTCCATGAGACAACCTTGCATTTTGCCTAAGGGTAGGGTAACAGTTAACAGTTAAATTATTGCTCTCGGTAGAGATGATTAAATGGCATAAATAATGAACAATAATGGAAAGGTAAATCAAGAATTTCATTAATTTTTATATTAATGTCAGGCCAAAGAGATATTCAATATAATTGCAATACAGCAATTTTTAAATTGCCCTTATGAATAGAGGCAATGTCTGTGGAACTCCTTCCCACAGACACCAGCAGTGGAAGTGATCTGTAGTGTTAAAAAAGTACAGGAAATTTATATTGACAACGTCTGAAATTACAACAGTAGCATTTTCAGAAAATTTAAAAGCTCTCATTCATCAGAGTATTAATCACCCTTTAACCAAATAAATTAAGGAACTCTCTTTCAGGGGAAATAATCTTGTAACAATACACTGCATTAATCTGAATCCCTTACTGCAACTGCTTCTAAGAGGGTTGAACATGAGAGCTTTTTGCTACTCAATTCTAATTTTATTATGAGGCTTCATTTAAAGCGGCTTGTGACAGCATGGAGAATATTTTGATTTTAATGTCAATGCAATAGAAGCATTTTTATTAAGAACGTATTTTGATTGTCATTTTTATTCTCTAGAGTATTTATAATAATGTGTACTGTATGTTATACTGGTTTGCATTATTTTAGTAGTCTTTTGTTATTAAATCATTAAATTGCATTGGCACCTGCAGGCTGACATGCCATGTTTGTCCAAGGCAGGGTACAAACTGTCTCTGATAAGTCTGGATACAAAAGCTTGCAATCAGCAGAGTAGGAATTGGACTTCTCTGCAATATTCTGCTAAGAAGGCTTGTGCTGTTCTTTCAAAACAATCATTGTTCTGATTTCAAATATCAACTGCATTTTCTCCTCCAAAACACAATGACTTCCATCCAGAGGAAGCAAACAACTGCACACTCACAACCTGTCTATAAATAACATGTCAATGTCTTTTGTGCAGGACTTTCTCTCTCTGTTCTGTGGGATGGTTTTGCTCACCAGAACAGCCAGGAGGTGTTTTTAATGCCCTTCCTTCCTCCCTCCCTCCCTCCCTCCCTCCCTCCCTGAAGGTAACGGTCTCAACCTTGTTCTCAAAAACATTTACAAAATCCACCTCCTGACCTGCAGGAACTTCTGAAGTGTTCATCATCTTCTAGAATGTCAGCCTGGAGACATTTGCCATTTATTTCACAAAAGCTTTCCCTGTTCTTTCCTTCTGGTGGATAACAATGATTTAAACATCACATTCAGCTGAATTTCCTATGCTCACTTCTTGGATGGGCAAACTAAACCAGATGTTGATCTTGCTGGTTTATTGCTCTGCCCACCGTTCTTAGCTACACAATTTCTGGTAATTTGGAAGGTTTGATAAAAAGAAAGCCATTTCAGCACCTCAGTTCCATTTGGGTACCAAATTAAAAGAACTGGGACTGAAGTTTCTCTGTGAAAGAGTTCTTACATCACAGGAAGCAGCTTTTCCTTGTCCTGTCAGGTGCTGCAGGATTCTGTCCTGAAGCTTGTAGGTACTACAGCAGTAAGGGCAAGTTCCGAATTCTGGAGGAAGGAAGAGTAGAAGAGACCATGATTGCCTTTAATCTCCCAGTTTCATTTCTCAGCCTTAGCAATTGTCAAGACTAAAAAGAGTAATTTCAAAATTCTGTACATGTGTTGTTCCAAGTCCACAGTTCAGTCATGGTGTGAAGTAAGAGTTTTCCTTAATGCAGATTGAATCTGAAGTGGAGGAATATCAGAACTGAATTTCAGTGAGCAAATGAACGTATTTGGGATTACCAGATGACAAAAAAAAAAATCCCCTGCTTATGTATCAGTATGTAGTGTGAGCATTAGATAGCTGCTTAATATAAATAACACCAATCCTGTAAAACAGCCATATGAGAGAAAGGAGATTTTGTTCGGTTTAACCAATGGTAGTGAAAAGTGTCTTTGTCTAAGACTGAGGTTAATATTACCTGCAGTGCCTTATTAACAAACTCCACGGCAATTCCAAATGAGAAGCAATGCAGGCTCAAGGGCAGCTAAGGACTTTCTAGGGCACATTTTTAATTGACTCTAATTGGGGGAAAATAGGGTGGAAGAAAGAGGAAGAGTTTTGGTGGATTGACTCAGGGGTCACACAGGGGAGAATAAGTGGGAAAGGAAAATCACAGATTTGCCCTGGACAGGGAGCTGTGCCAGCAGGAGAACTTGGGCTGGGTGAGAGGTGGGAAGGAGCAGAGGGGCTGCTCCTCCTGGCAGCTGCAGCAGCCACTCTCCCGTCCTCTCTTGCACAACAGCAACTCACCCCCACGGCTTTGTGTCCCACCACATTTCTGTGCCAGCCCCAGCTTTTCTTCACCTCCTCCCTGCAGGTCTCTCCTGGTTCTCTTCCACTGAGGCTCCCCACCAAAATGATTCCGCTCACACCAGCAACTGGGAATGAAAAAGCTGGTAAAGAAAATGCAAATAATTTTCTGCTTGTCTGACAAATTAAATCAGTTCAGCGAAGGTTGCAGAAAAGCAGCAGAGCCAGTGCAGGGGAGAGCTGTGAGCAGACGAGAGGGCAGAAGCAGAGGGAAAGGAAGGAGGAGCAGGGCTGTCCCTTTTGGGGACAGCAGGTTGTTGGGCTGTGGAGCTGCACCCCAAGGAACAAGGAGAAGTCACCAGAGTCCTGTCTCCAGCTGTCTGCAGTGGATCCGCACTCCACAAACACAGCAGAGCAAATTAGGATATAAATCGGGTTTGGGGCTTTTTTCCTTATTTTTTCCATGGCTCCTGTTCTTTTTCGAATTTCAGAGTTAAGTGAGAGAAAGGATTTCATCAGTCCTAACTGGACTCAGAACAGCAGCTGGAACAGAAGTTTCCTCTTAGGAGGGATCTCTTTCCCGCGTACGCCTGTTCGTTTCTCTTTTGATCATGCAAGCGTTTTACTCCAACTTTGGCAAACAAACATTTGCCTCAGACAATGCAGAGGAGCGCTGGAGTATTCTGAGAGCACATTCCAGCACTGCAGACGCATTTGCAAGGTCAAGAGACATTTACTCTTTGAACAGAGCCACAAAGGCTGAGGGGGCTCGGGCCATTGAAAAGGCCATTGTCTGTCTCTCTCGGGGCTGGGAGCTGCGTTGATGAAACAGAAATCACAGCAGCCCCAGCTCAGCCGGACGGCTTCGCCACCTGACGAGGGTGGGAGACGCGTCTCACCCGGTCAGGAGCCGGGCTGAGCGGCAGATAACGCCCCAAAGGGGTTTTTAAAGCGTCCCTCCGGCGGGCAGGGCTGAGCGCCATCCCTCCATCCCCGGCCTCGCACGGCAGAGGGCCCCGTCGCACAGCTCCAGGTACAGAACGGCATCTCCCAAAGCGCCGTCCGTGCCTCGCCACACCAGGAACGGCCTTTAGAAAAGCACCCCTCATTTCCCGAGGGTTGTTTAAAGCGAACTCGAGGCGTGCTGGTGTTTGTCAATATGCAGGTGTTTTCTGTCGTGTTGGAAGCACCAGCCGTCAGCAAAGTGATGAGCAAATGCAGGTTTATTGTACCGAAATTCATTACTTTGTTGAACGAATAGTATTTTCTGGACGAGGGTGTTCTAACAAGCTCCTGTAATAATTCATGTCATCTTTTACACCCCTGCAGAAAATGCAGGGCGTTACAAAATCAGAACGTGATGTTATTCCATCTCAGCCCGCTTAAAAAGAGACACAAAAAGATCAGGGGTTTTGGAGCAGCACAGTGACAAATAAAAACAGGAACAGCTGGAACAGCTACCAAACACTTTTACAGAAAGCTGTGCAAACATATGCAGAAATCACATGCTACCCAAAGAGTTCTTGCCCCCAGAGCCAGTCAAACAATCTGAAAATCCTGGTGCTGGTAATCTGCTACTGTGGCACAAAGTAAAAATGAAATTTCCTTTATAACTTTAAATATCTTGTTGACACAGTGAGTGTTAGACTTCGTTGGAAATGGAGTGATTCATTGCAGTCTTTGGCTACTGAGGAAAAGGACAAAAACAATTTTATCATTGCATTGCGAAATTATTTAGAACCTTTATACAGATACTTTTCTATTTCTAAAGATGCTGGTTTGGGATCTAAGAAAATGAGATTATTAATAGGTTAAAATCTATCCTGTATGAATGGGTATGGGGAAAATATTATTGAATTTTACTAAAATGTCTTTTTTGTTGTTGTTACACTGTGATTAATGGTCCTGATCAGACTGAGGTTCCACTTCAGCTGGCAGATTCCAGCTTGAGAATACAGCCTGGTTAAAAATGTAAAAAGTACAGGAGAAGCAGGGAAGTAAAGCACCTTCTACAGCCCCCCTGGTATGTCAGGTGAATGGCCCTGGTTCTACGTGCAGGGATGCAGCCAAAAGCCTGGCTTGCCCCTTGGAGCTGAGTGGAGCTCTGAAAATCCACTGTGGTGTTCTTGGGGAGTGTGAGATTGGGACTGTTCACCAGCCTGGGGCTGGAAATGCCTTCTCATCATCCTGGAGAACAGATTGTTTGCTCAGAAGCTTTTAGAGAAGGAGAAAAGTCTTCAAATAATGACATGTGGGATTTTGTTTGTTAAGTGCTGAAAACCTGCAATGGCAGGACAGGATTCTCTTAATGGATGGGAGACTTTGCGTTGGTTTCAGACACAGTGAAAGGTCTGGGACTGAGGCACCAAAATTGTCCCTCCAACAACCTGAATGTGTGCCCCAGTTGATGAGCATCTGGATTCTAATACTCTTTTCACGATGCAAATTTGAACAGCAAGATGCAAACACTTGCAGATGGAAATAAATGGATTCCAGGCTATTATTTGTTAAACCTTTGCTCACAACGTTGCAGCTTAGCTGCTTTTATACACAACTACAGCTGCAGAGAGGCCAGAAGAATTCAGCAATCAGACAACATAAGAACAGTGATTTCCAAAACATCCCTCTGGATGCCCATTTTACTGGTTTTATTCCCTTGTATCTTCCACTACCAAGAGCAGCAGTGGCTTGGACTGGACTCCTCTCACAGTCTCTAGAGAAAGAGAGACCAGTAAAACCAGTGTGAGCATCCTTTCCCCATTTTTCTAAAGCCAAAGCTGTTGTTGGTTTCTGAGAACAAATATCCATAAACAGCCCTTGGCTTGCCTGGGCCATTGCTGTTCCCTTTCTTTCCCAGCTTCAGTCCTGGATATGGGAAGGATCCAAAGGATCTCTTCCACATCAAGCACACAAATTCACTCTTCCCTCAGCCCTTCCTTTTCAAGCCTGGTACCTTTCTTGTCAGTTCCTCAGTGTGGTTTTTGGATGTGAACTCTCTTTCTAGGTCAGCAGCGTTTGCCCAAAGTCCATCACAATCAAAAAATGCTTTCTTTTATTGTGCTGCATGGATCTTGGATCAGTTTTCCTGGAAAACTGATATTTCCAGATAATTTAACACGGACAGAAAACGTTGCTGACCTCTGTATTATCTCTGGAAGTGTTTTTGCACTTAGAAATGCTTTAGAGATATTGCAGCTCTGCTATTACGTGAAGTTTCTGGTCGCTCTAGAGAAGACATTTAATTTTCTAATACAGAAATCACCATTTAAAGAAGTCATTAATTGCCAGAGACGTGGATAATGTTTGAGATGTCGGAGTTATTTAGTTCCCACACTGAGAGCTCACAAACCAACAGCTCAGGCAAGCACTGACAGTACAAGTTTAAAGATCTCCCTTGTCTTATTCTCCAATCCTACAGCTGCCCACAGATGGGAGCCCTGGTAAATCACTGTGTGCAGAGTGCAGTGACATTGATGGGATGTGAACAAGAAAAGAAACACTTAAAAATGGTGCACCGCCTTGAAAAATACATCTTAGACATCTTAGCCATCAGGAAAGAGGCTTGTGATCCTTTGTACTTCAAAGGCGTGATGATAAATCTCACTTCTTAAGGATTACACATAAGTATCTTATGGATACCAGGGACAATAGGTCAGGGAATTGCAAAAAAAAAAAAAAAAAAAAGGAAAGAAAAAAAAAAAAGCAGGAAAAAAAGTGCAGCAAAATAAGGAATTACTGCCACGAGTCATTAAACAAAATTCTAGTTATGTTTTATGTACTGTTGAATAAAGAGCTCATTGTTATTTGTTAAAGTATCATCATTACCTGATAAACCATGTTAGAAGAAGATGGATTTATTATTGTTCCCCACACAACTAAAAGGTTAACATGCTTCTGACTGCAAAATAATACACTTTCAGCTGATGGAAGCATTTAACAGAGCTGGCAAAAGATGTCCTTGATATTTATTAATAGACCAATACCATTTGCTAGGCCCAGCTTTTAAAATCTCCAGGCGTGTGCTTGAGATTTAAAGCTTTTCTCAATTAGTTTATCTTGAAATTAGTTTAGCTACTTGCAAATATGAATATGTTAAAAGATCAAACAAAAAGTGTGGGCTCACACTGTTTCAAAATTTCTTTTAATGTAATTTCAAACAACAGGTCAAATTGAAAAATTCACTTTGTTCCTACATCTGCTGCTGTTGCAGATGTAATGCAGCCAAGTCAGTGAACGGAGTATGAGAACTGAGTTTCATCACAGGCAGCATATATAAGTTCTGTGATAACAACAGTAAAGGCAGTATTTGTGACAGGGGTGTTTCATTTGCATCCTTTGGAGAGGAACCCCGAGACAGACAGACAGACAGATAGCCCAGGGCAGTGAAACTCCCTGCTCCACCAGATGAACCTCGTGGTGCTGAGATCCCCAGCCCAGAATTATTCACCCCTGCAGCAGCACTCAGTTATTGCCACCCTGTCCCGGGCACTCAGACTTGTCCACGGCAGTCTGGGAGGAGCTTCCAGCACTCTCTCAAAATTTCTGGTTCTGTCTTCGAGTAAAACATCCGACAAATCTCCTGCGCAGGTTGGATGTAAGTAGCTCTGCCTTTTCCACACAGACGAGCTCACGTGCAGAACCCTGGACGTGCAACTCTAAGTGTGGGCTGCTTGGGTATCAACAGCTCCCAAACCAGCGCTTATTTCATTTGTTGGGGTTTTTTTGTGATGGAAATCAGCTACAGCCTGTATCTTCTAGTTAATGGACCGCATTTTGACATCTTGTAGGTGTGAAAGAGTTTAAGAGGCAAGTGTGATGAAATATGCATGTTCTTTCTCTAGAAGAAAGAAGGAAAGAAGCTTTGGGACGATTCGGATGTGTGTCCTTCAAGCTAAAGACAAGGAAAAGTACATTGCTTGAGCCTTTTCTCCCACAGCCTTCTTTAGAGACCGAGAAGATAAAAGTAGCATCTCTTTGAACATGAACACCTTCAAGTTAAACACGATTATTTGGTATTTAGTAAGAGAAGTTAATGAGCTCTGGCTAGTACACTCCTCGTATATCGAAGCACTTGCAATATCCCCCAGTATATCCAGAGAAAGTACTACAGGTGCTCAAAGGAAACTGCTTTCCACTTCGTGCTTTTGTATGTAAATTAAATTGCCCGAGCCATTAACACATCGGAGAAAGCATTGGAGATGGTCCCTGAAAGCCGCAAATAGTCTTTTACTCCCATTGGCGTTTCACTTTTAGGCATTTAAAACCGTGAGTTTGGATACTGTGCTTAAAATTCTACCCTGAATTATGAAAATCTGTGTTTCCCAGGGACTCTAGGTTCTTCTATCAGTGCAGCAGCGCTATCCATAATTAAAACAAGTAGATATTTGCTGGAGGCAGAGCTAGAGGTAGAACATCTGATAGAGACCTTGCATTAAGCATGACGTGATCTGGTACCCATTTGGAGGGAGCTAATTAAATGTGGGAGAGCTGTAACTGAAGTGAGGAGGTGAGAAAACCCTACAAACTAAACAGAAGCTGCTATTTAAATGTTTGCACTTTAGAAATGCTTGTATGTCTTGTGTTCTATTTTCTTTCCTGCAGGGCCTTATATAACCACCACCATGACAACACTTAAGTAAATTCTTTTAGTGTCTCAAGCAAAATAACTGAATGTCACATTTCAGCTCTTCTAACCCTCTTCCTTTCCAGTCATGGACCACAGAAATCTGTGAAAAATGACGGTTTATATCAGCTGCTGGACCCAGGAATGTATTTACATACCATTAAAGTTATCTGTAGATATTACCTGCAATTGGAAATTAGTCCTGTAAAGGAAACTCACACCTGTCCCCAAAGAGGGGCAGAATACTGCAGAAGTTATTTAGGGGCCTGCTGAAACGAGGTATTTTGGCTGCATAATCCAGGAAAATTTGCTCTGTGATTTGCTAATCCCTTGTGATTTCTGGTACAACCTCAGAACAAAGATGTTACATTGGGTGGAAGCCCAGCTGAGGAGAGTTATCAGCTGGGTGTAGGGAGAACACCAACACGCCTAAAAAAGCTATTTTGGAGAAGACAGAACCTTGCAGAGTAGTTTTGGAGGGGCATGAAGCCCAGGACAGGCGAGGAGTGTTTTATACACCTGAGCTAGATCTCTGTTTAAAATCCTGAGGATTTCCTTTTTCTTAGCCAGTGAAATACATTACTTTTTAATTTTTTTCCCTGAAGCCATCTCTGTAAGAGAGACGTTCTGCTGGAGCGTGGCAAGTCCATGTTCTGTCATCTTTACCCAGCCCCAGAGGTGCTGAATGCTGAACTCAAGCACTGAGGAGGTTTCAGACAGTTGATGTGCCCAGTCCACAGAGGGCAGGAAACATGTCAGACCTGAGATGCTCTGATAAACCAACCCAGAGTGAAAAGTTAATTAGTGAGATCAGAAAGCCATTTCCTTCCCGGCTAACCTCCGTGGGGATGACAGGAATTTGTCATTCACTCAGCCTCCCATCCCAGCCTGATGGACAGGGAAGGACACATTTATCAAAGAAGGGACGTGTTTAATCAGTCCATGCCATGCTCCACACTTGATGGAGTGCTTTAACATCGCGGCTCAACACAGTCACACCCACTTGAATAACAATTAGTGAATAATTCATTTTCCACCGGGATAGCCACAAAAAAATCAATGAGCCTTGATGTGCAATAAAATAGAGGCATAAAAGGATGTATAAAACTTCCAGAAAGGGGCTGATCCTGGATTTGCTGAAGGCACTGGCCAAAAAATTGCAAATACTTAATAAAATCCTGAGTGCCATAACCAAAAACCCCACAGTAACTTGTAAAAGGCAAACCTAACCAAAATATCAGCTTTAACTGAAGTATCCTGAGTAGATCTCATAAGAAAACCTGAAAATGGGCAACAGGTAAAGACGACTGGATACCTTTTTTCATTTATATTTTATTGTTTGATTAATAACTTACACTCGGGGCAGGAGAAATTTAGCTCTTTTGTATTTTTCCCCAAACCACAAGTGAATTTCAGCTGTGGGAGAATGAATGATTGACTCTTTGTGAAATTATTCTTCATGAACAGCTCATTACAAAACTTCCAGTCTCCTGGCTTCAACTTCATCAGATAGGAACAGAGCCCACCTGTGACTTTTGCACTTTTTTACACCGATAACCTCCACTTTCAAAGTATTTACAAACCATCCGGCTCATTTTTCATTTCAATCAGGCCAAATCTGCGGAAATAACTCACGTTTTTCATAATGAAATTATCTAGAACAGCAGTTACAAACTAGCTTATTTTGTTAGAGATCCACTAATGCCTTCTTCACACCTAAAGGTAACTGCAAATCGCCGCAGGTGCTTGAGATTGTGGTTGGTGTTTTCAGAGTGCCTGAACATTTTAACGTTCTTCCATGGAGTTGTTGAGTGGATATATTTGTTTTTAGGAGGGGAAGAAGGCAGTTCAGGTCTTTTAAAACTCATAATCTTTGTTCTTTCTGAAGGGGTGTTCTCTGGACCCGCCTGAACTTTCAGTGTGAGGAGGGAAGGGCTGCACTCAATCTTCACAACTGAACCCAAGGGAAGGATTCAGTAAATCCCTGATCCTGATTTAACAGAACTCTTGGGATACTGGAGGACATTTACTCCTTGATGATCTGTATATGGTTATGTCTTTAGAAGAATTTTTCAACTGCTCAGGCAAAAGAATCTTTCAGTGTCCTTGTAAGAATATTTGAGGAGGTTCCACAGGGTTTGACCTGATGCATTTGTATGCAGAGAAAAAGGGGAAAAAAAAGGTCTTATTCTGGATCAGACCTAGAGGAAATCATTAAGCACTCCCTCTTACCTCTCTTACAATAACAGGGGGAAGATATGCTGGGGAAAAAAGAAAAGTCGTTTTTCTCATCAGGAATAAATTTCTCGTTCCTGTTAGAAATGTTTCCATGCCCAATTCAGTTCCGCTTCCTGCCGGCACGGAGGGAGTTAAACCAAAGCTGTTAAAGGAGCAAAGAGGAAATGTAAGACAGTGACACAGATAAGAATAATTTCAGATAGGTGCCTTCAAAGGGCTTGGGCGACAGCGGCTGGGTCATCGCTCGGAGGAACGCTAATGAGCTGGCTCCGGCCGGGCTGGAAGCGGGACCTTCCCAGGGGCAGGGCGGCATCAAAAAACCCCCAAAAGCTCAAAGAACTGGAAAAGGGAGGGAGCGCGGGGTGAGCCAGGAGAGGCTTCCCAGAATGTGCCACTTTCTGAGCTGACGGGCTGGGAAGGCTCTCAGACAGAAAGAATGTGCTGCGGGCGGTGGAGCTGTTCCTCCTGGATTTATGGAAATTATAGACTCTGCAAACTTAGACTGTGAGCACGCTTATCAAAGAAAACTATTATTTTAATTTTTTTGCATTAACACCTGGGCCTGCAATCTTCGTTTCTTCGAGTTAGTGAAGAGAGACTATTTTGCTATTTAAGTAAGTGAGATTTGACACTTTGTAATGAGCCTTTGAGCAGATCTCCTCGGCTGACTGAAGGCCGGCAGAACACATTGAAGTGATGCCGGAGCTGTTCCCCGGCGACGCCAGGGAGCGCCGCCAAATTTCTGCCCGGGAAACGAAGCACCCCGGGCTTGACCCCGCTGTAAGGACACGACCTTGGGAAGGGACAACATCCAGGAACGCCGGGAGGCTTTCTGATCCCAGCGCGGCAAGACGGGCTGTGCATTTTTAAACAGATCTTTGAGGGAGGAACAATCCCACAGCAAGGGCTGGTGGTAGCCCGGCGCTGATGGATTGTTGGGCACGCCGTTTATTTTGTTTATTAGTTTGTTTTGTCCAAGGTACTTCATGCTTTCCATAATTTTTTTTTTCTCTCTTCTTCACCACGTATTTTAAAGTAACTAAGATGTGGGTGAAAATAAAAGATTATAGCAAGCACCTCCCCAAAAGCTAGATGATGGCATGGAAGGACAGCAAGGATGTGGATGTTCACTGGGCCATTTTGGCCAAGAATTGTCATTTTAATTCTCCATTTATTTATTATTATATATTCACACCTTCAGCTAGAAAGAGGCAAATAGTGGTATTTGAAGAGAAAGAAATCTCTCTGGAGAATCGTTTATCAGAGTACAGAGATGAACTTTGAAGGCATCTGTGTGGTAGAACCCTCTCCCTTTGTGCTGCCATCCCTCCCTGGGGTCACCAGAGTCCTCCCCAGCACACAGGGAGCTGCAGCTCCTGGTGCTGACACGTGATAAAGCCCTGCAATGCCAGATGGAAAACTGCTCTCTCCATGTTCTGCTGCTAAAATCCAGCACAGCCTGCTGACCCCAGGGAGCACTGGGATGGAGATTTGCCAGCAAAGTGAAACAAGTGAAACAGAAGAGCATCGAAGGACATCAAAATGCAGGGAATTGCTTTTTATTGACTTGTTGCATTATTACTTCATACTTTTAGACCTTGCTCATACGTGTGTATTTAGAGAATCCCAAGTATGACTGCTATAATTATACAGCCAATCTGAGATCAGATAAAACAATCAGTGATTCAGTCATTGGTGCACAACCTTAAAAAAAGCCCAAAACTCTTGTCTTATATACTGAATTATGCCATTAGAGATGCAGCTGCTTGCCTTGACACCAGACCTTCCTTCCATGGATCTCTTTCTCTCTGGAAGCTTTTTGTGAGTGGCAGTGACTCTAAATTAATGCATCTTTTTTTTCCAAGTGGGTTCTTCTCTATCATGGAATTGTTTTAGTGTTGTTATTATAAGCTTCCATAGAGATAACATTTTTAATAGCCTGTTCTATTTTAGCTCCATAGCCCATGCCTCAATTCTATCAGCAAATGGTCTGCAGAGTCACCAGGGTATAAGAATCTGATTAGAAAACTTGGTGCAGTGCCTTTTTAGAAAGGATCTTTGTGTTCTCCAGAGCAGAGGAATATGAGCTATGCACTGAAGTTACAATACACAAGACTAATTCAAAATCTCAATGACTACTCACTTATTCAAACAGCCATCCCCTAGGGAGAATAATTGAGCAAAGTGGTTAGAGGTAGTCTTATGATAACATCTTTGCATTCCTTTCTTGCCAAGATATTTTACAAGTAGATCCAACCCAAGGGTTGTAGAAATAAAAATTTCTTCAGCTCAAATAACGCTGCTTTCTGTGGCACAAGTCAGGATTTAATTTTTCCTTCTGATTTTCTTTTTCAGGCTTTATCAAAGACTTGACATTGTTTATGCTGAAATCCCATTTCTGATTGACTGATGGCTATAAGGAGACACAAATTGCATTAAATCAATTCTTCACCATGGGAAATATGCCCATTGTCTTAGACTCTGACCTTCCACGCTAATTTCTGAGAGACGTGAAATGAAAGGTTTAAAATTCAGTATGCTAATCACACCTTATACATTCTTATGAAGATCTAATTATAGTAGAATTACCATCAATTTACTAAAAAAAGCCTCAATCTATTGCAATATCATACTGTCCAAAAAGAATTAAAAAGTTGGGCACTGTATTAGAGCACTTTTAAGTGCTGGCATGTTGGCTTTCATCATTGCATGCACAAGCTATTGCCTAAGTGAGCCAGTGACTGAATAATAACTTGTTTAATAATCTTTTGTCAACTGTAGTATCTCATCTGGAGGGTTATCATAATAAAGACAGTAATTGTTTCTTCTAAGTAGCCATTAGAGAATTCTGTAACCACCACCATTCTAATTAGAGCATTCAAGATTAATTTCAAGAGCAGCATTCCCTGAGAGTTCAGTCACAGGAGACACTCATTTCGAAAGAGATAAAGTTGTTGTCCATATATATTTATAGATATATAGGCTGGTCCTCATTAGCTGGGATACTACACACTCTTAATAAAGCAGAATACTGTAGCAAGCAGAGAGGAATAAAGTACTGAACCCGCTTTTCCAAGGTCACTGATCTCCCTGGGAGCTGAAGAATGATCTCCTTGGCTTTGTCTAATGCCCACATCACCAAGCCGTGCATTTCAGACGTGCATCCTTGGAGGAAAATGCTTCTTTATATTCTGAGAGCACCTGGGCTGCAGGTGCACCTTTGGAAGTAGCCAAGAGTGAGAGTGGGTGACAGGGAGTTTCTCCAGAAGTGCCTGGTTCAGACTGATCTAAAACCTCCTTAACTCACTCAGGCTGATCTGCACAGGTAGTGTCACAGTTTGCAGTTTCATGCAGTTTGATTGCAGGCAAGAAAGATATAACTCAGCCTCATTCTGAAAGCAAAGCAAACCCTGAATCCAGTGGATGTGACAACGGTGGGGTGACAGAGAAGGAGACAAATGGCATCATTTGTTCGTGGTGAGAGTTGGGACAGGGCAGTGGAAATGCCAGGACACGAGGGTTTCATACTGTGCTCATTTCTGTGTGCTAATTTCTTTATCTGCAGCACTTAGCAGGGTGGTGAAACCACTGAGAGACACCAGATGCTGCTGCTGGAGAAGCTCATGCTGCTCTTGATGTCCTGCTGAGGTGGCAGTTTGCTTTTGGAGGAAAGCTCAGGGTCAGCTGTGATGGATTCAGCTTTGGAAGCTGAATAAACAACAGTCGGCTCTCTACTGCTCAGGGACAGGACTCTCCTGAATGGGAGCGGTGGTCTAAGAGCCCAGTCACATTCCTGGTTTAATTCCTTTGGATTCCAGTGAATTTAACCTGGGATCCATGTCTGCACCTGAAGCTGAGACATTTCTGCTTAGCCAGAATCACCTGGTGTGATCCAGGATAATGTAAAGTGTCCAGAAACCAAAGTGAACTCCAAAAGCTGCAGAACCTGTTGCCTTCTACCAGCTGAGCAAGGGTCCAAAAGCTTTTCTGTGAAGACTCTGCAGAAACCCTATTCCCAGAGAAACAAGTGCTGCTGTATCAGCAGGTGGATGAGCTGAATACACAGGGATCCCCTTCTGAGTGCTGGCCAATTGTGCTTTCTCATGCATGAAGGTGTTCATATTGCTGCTCACAGTCCAGAACATTTAAAACATTCTTCTCAACAGCTCTTGGTTTTCATTTGAAATGCAGAAGACATGCACACCAGAGCTACATTAAATTTTCTACATGTGCTGTGCTGATATGCTGTCAGGTCCCATTGCCTGAATAATAATCCCTTTTTTGATGTGCAATATTTTACATTTCAATCAAAGGGTCTTATTTTTCATTGCCAAATTCCTCCATGAGCAAAGCTTTCACAGTGTTCTTTTATGTTTTATAGAAACTTACACTTTACCTGTTTCTTGCTTACTCCCCCACACCTCTGCAGGCAGCTCCAACTCTAATACATCCAGTGAGACAATTTATCAGCTAAGAGGACACTGGCAAAAATAGCATTGTAGCTCTCTAGAATTGTTATCTTGGGGTAGGTGAGCCACTTCAGCCAATTCACTATCAACAGGAAAGGAAGGATGCCCATAACATTTTTATTTCAACTTCTTGCTAGTCTAGAAATGGAAATATCCTCTCTCAGGGAATTTTTTTTTNATTTCAAAAGTGCTGAAAAACAATGCAATCACAGCGTTATATAACTACTTTCCACTGTCTGATCTCACAGGATAGAAGGAAATAGGAAATATAGTTGAAGATGATTCATCACATGCCCCAAACAGATGTTCCTCAATTTGAAACATATCATCCCAGCCAGGGAAATGGAACTGTGGTGGATGTCAGAGGCACTTACATTTGCCTGACAGATACTCCACGCTCTGCAATAACATTAGTGCTAATGAGAGCCTACTGCTGATGTGCAGCTCTTTGTTTTGCTGTTGATGTCGAGCAGTCAGGTCTGTTTGGTGCATCCATTAGCAACAGAGCCCCGTGTGTGTGTGTTTGTGTGTGTGGTATTTCAGAACTGAATTATAATGCAAAACACAGGCAACATCCTCACTTCATTTTCCAAGCCTTGCCTGTGCAGTCTCAAACCCAACAGTTAATAAAGTGAGTTCCTCTGCTCCGTGGAGTTAAACCACCTGATTTATTTCCCTTTAGGAGAACAACTTCCTGCAGCTGACCTTTGAGCAGGGCTGGAGTTTGAGCCCCGTGCAGCAGCCCAGCCTTTGTGTGTGGCTGTGTCCCAGTCTGCTGCAGCACAGACGGGGCTGGGGCCACCCTGGCATCTCCCTGAGCTCTAAAGCCTTCTGGCTGAGGATTCAAAAGGATTAAATGCCAATCTTCACATGCTCCTTTACGAAATGCTGCAGTGGCTCTCCGTGTCTCCTCAACTTCTGCTCTAGGATAAAAAGCCTTGATGATTAAGGCAAGGTGCCTATTTGCACAGCAGACAGGATGTAAAAGCCTACAGGACGCTGAGGTTCACCAGCACAGCTGGCCAAAACCAGCCTGAACCCAGGGCTGAAGATTTCCACTGACAAATGCTTAACAGGGATTTTATGGAGGTAAAAAACAGGGACCATGGAAGAGCTTGTCCTTCCTTGCTCGATGGGCAAGGTTTGGTGAACACTTTGTTTTCGTGTTTGCTGTTAAATTCTCAGGCTGAGAATTGTGTGAAAGCACTGATAGAGTTCTCTGTTCCTTACTGAAGGAGAGTTAGGGATCAAAATTGCCATTTACCAATTGCTTGTAGCTCCCATGTTACATTCTGTAGTACACATAGCTGAAGTTAGAGAACTGGCAGACTAGGAAATTTTCACTTTATTTAGGATTATTTGTCTTTCAAGGCATTATCAATAGGTTTGAGAGTTGGAACATTATCAAAAGCCAGTCATTCACACTGAAATGGAAATCACTCACTGCTCCTGGAAACTTTAAAGCCTCGTGGAAGGCTTCAAATAGGGTTAAAATGGAGCTGAGGGGGGGAAAAAACCTAAATCCTTCTTTGTTTTTCTTGCTGTAAAAGGAACTTCAACACTTCAAGGGGTAAAATTTGAAAACGGCTGCTTGACAGTTTAACATAAACAATCCCAGTGATGAAAGCACAATATGGGGATAATTATCTGTTCAAATAAATCTGATTGATGCTAATGAGCATTTGAACAATTCATCAAGCAGCCAGGGTTTTTTTCTGTCCAATTTTCTTTGGTAAGCAAAAACGACACATCCAAACCTTTTATGCAATATTACCATCTCCCTCTGTACCTCCCCATCTTCCACAGAGATCCCTGTTCCAAGCAGGAAAGACACTGAACTTATTCCCACAGAGCATTCCCAATATTCCCCCTGGAGGCAGGGGCAGCTGCTGGAGCTGAAATTCGGGTCAGCAACGCCCCAGTGCTGCAGTTTTCAGCTGCAGAGCCCCTGGGGGGTTTATCCTCTGGGGTGGAGCAGCCCCCTGTGCCTGTGCAGTAATTTAGGAGCTGGGAGGAATCTCACAACCAGTGGCCTCCGTCTCTTCCTTCACCCCGTCCTGCTCTGCTCTGTGTTTCACTCACTTGCCCTCTTGCCATTGGTCAGTGAATTCTTTCTCAGAAAATGCCCACAGCCGCAACAGGAAAAGCTGGATTTGTCCTCAAATCCAAAAAGTATTGACCAGTTCAACCACTGACTCTGAAACGTGAGGGGGAGTGCTGAGAAGAAAATACATCCTAATGCATCCTCCTAATATCTGCTATTTAAATACAGCAACCACAAAATCCAGAATGCGCTGGATGTCAATCAGATTTAAATGGGAACAGAACCATTTAAATTGTGTTTAGCTGCCTATTGCAAATATCAGACTATTTCATTCCATTTGTCCATCTCCTAATAAATTATCTTTGAAGCTCTCAGTTCCAGAGCTCCTGGCAATGGATTGCTCAGGAATTTGTGCCCAATGTTGTTTTCCCTTTCTTCTCTTTTAGTCAGACAAAACAGAAATTTTAGCTAAGCAGTCCAAGACAGAGAAAGAGTAACACATTATTCAAGGGACAATTTGCATAGGGACATGACAGAAAGTGTGGCAAAAATCCACAGAATGCCCCAACTCCCAATGAAGTGCTGTGAATATCAAGCACACAGCAACAAGGACTGGACTGCACAGGATTTCTTAGCCAGGAGAGGGCTGAATTCATGGCTGTGCCTCACCAGCATCACCGTGTGTCATTCCATCCTCACCCACACAGGCATTGCCTTGCCCTGTGCATCCCAGGCAGTGTCACCTCACTGCCCTGCAAACCCCCCCCAGGCTGGCCTGCTGCTTTGATGGGGACTGGTATTTCTCTGTCCTTCACAGCACATTTGTGCCTTATTTTTTGTTCTAAGATGCCTAATAGTCTCAAAAATTCTTAGAAGAGAATGCCTCCAGCATGCGTGGATCTTCCTGAATACTAACGAGCTTTCTGATATCTGTTCCTCGTGGTAAAGAGTGATTTTAGTCGTTGGTAAACATTATTTACTTAAGGAAGTAAAAAAACCCCCACCTTTCTGCAAAATCATTTAATTAACCCATGTGTTCAGCAGTGAATAAACAGGGGTGTTGTGTTTGAGTGAATGTTTGTGCCTCCTGCCACTGTGAATCCATTGATCTCCCAGTACCTGGACATACCCTTGAGCACCGTGTATTTAAACTGCACAAACCTTTGTTTGTTTGGGGTTTTTTAAGTGTTTTTTCAGGAAGCAGCACCATCCAGCCCTTCCCTGAACAGTACCTGACACCTTCCAAGGGGGTTCAGATGAGATGGTGGCAGCAAAGCCCCCTTTGATGCTCAGGAGGGGCAGAGAGGGGGCTCAGCTCTGCCTGGAGCTGAGGAGGGAATTTCCTCCCCGGAACCAGCACAGGGAGTGGAGGCAAACAACCAGGGCTTGGGTGGGATCCCTCAGCTGAGGGATGTGCTTTGGGATCCACTGTGTGTCTGTAGAGATGGATGGAGATGTCCTTCCACTCCATTTTCACTCCGTTTCTCAGGGGACACAGACACATAGCCCTGGCAGAGGGGTGGATTTCCCTGTGCACAGCCTTGGGCTTTGTCAGCTGCTGCAAAAGGATGAGAACCTTGAAAGTATATCCAGCTTCATCCAGTTCCCAAAGGGAGAAAGTTAAAAGCTCTCATGGCTCAGCAGATGAGACTTTTCCCTCTCTCTGGTGAGGCCAGGACAAGGCTCCAGTGGTTTAATGTGTTTAGAATTGGATATAGATTTTTAGGAATTGGATATAGATTTTTAAAAGAAGCTCAGAAGATTTAATTCTTGCCATCTGCTTGGTCATAAGGAGCTATTTGTTACAAAGGAAAGGTGAAAGATTTTTAATTGAACTCTGAATTAATTTCAAAATACATTCTTTTCTTTACATGAAAAGCAATTCTTTGTGCATCCATGTTTCACACATACGTTCCAGAAAACTGCCTTTCATGGGGGTTCAGGCACTGAAACTGCCTGTGCTGTAATGATTTTTGGTTACACAGGAACCTCACTAGCTATAACCAATAATGAAAGCACATAATGGAAAAATGTTTTAAAGCCATTTCTTAGAAAAGCCAGCAAAAGCTTAATAACAACTTAAAACCTGTTGAAGTGAGTTTTTGAGATTTGGAAGTGCTTGCTGTAAACAATTTTTCTCGGTGTCTTGCCCTGGAGATCCAATTTGTTATTATTAAAAATACTGAGGTATTCTTGTTAAAACAGGACTAAAAATAACCTCTCAGCTTGTATTGCACTGGTATTTTTAGGTCCAAGGATTTATTCTTCCTATCAATTGGTGCTTTGTATTAATTAATTTTCGGTGGCAACTTCATTTTCTCCTTTGTGGCTGGAGTCCAAAGAAATTTTGTTGTGACAGATCTCGGGTGTTCCATTCTCAATCATTACAGCATGGAATAAAAACCTCTGCTGTAAAAAGAGGTTTCTGTTAATCAGCTGTTCCTCATTTGTCAGGAAAAAAAAATATAATCCAAAGAACTGAGGTAAAGCTTTTATGAGGAAAATAGACATGCTCCAAGCACAGACAGTTTTTTATTGTCTTTTCATGGCAGAATAAATGACCAGGTGAGAGTCAATGTGATGATGGCATTGCAAACCCCAGGTTTATTTGGGCTGTGGTTAAAAGCTAATAAGAGCATGGACTTGATCATTGGGTTCTTTAATGAATGCACGTGAGCCTGATAATCCTGAAAAGGCCCATTTGAAGGGAGAAATTGTGGGATTTTTGAACATTTACACGCCAAACAACCTGGGAGTCCATCCAGCCTCAATTCCCACAGGCAGCCAGACTGAGAAGGTGAAAATGCTCAATTTGTCTCCAGCAGCACAGAGCCAAAGCTGTTGTTTGCACAGAGACAAACTGCAGGAGGTACTGACCCCTCACTGCAGCATCCAGGAGTCTCCTAAATGTGACCAAGAAAAGAACCAGTGTTGTGGGGTAGTGTGCAGGTGTTGAGAGGTGTGTAAGGATAATTTTGTGTTGTAGCCTGACTAAAACCTCCTCCCATCCACACTCAGTGATCAGCTTAGTCCTGAAACGTGTAGGGTTGTGTTGCCATCAACCCCAGCTGATTTAATCTCAAATTTTATTTGTAGTTATGTTTTAATGCCCTCATACCTCTGTCATTTGCAGTTGTAGCATTCAAGTGTTGGGCTATATAATTATGAGAAAATTGAATGAGGAATCAGTACGTTTTAAATTGTACTGCAGTGCACTGGAGGCCCAGTAAATAGCCAAATCTCCACGGTGGTTGGGTAAGAATTGCTCAAATATAGCCAAAACCTGTTGTTTTTCCAGAAGATTTCATGTTAAGGTCAATTTCAGTAGCAGAAATATTGTTAGCCCATGCAAACATTGCCATTAGTGAAAAAACCTGGTGCCATTCCCTGTGATACTCATTGGTTTGTTTGGGATATTCTTGGTGCTATGGGGCTGTATGGAGTGAAGATAGGTCCAGGTGGGATTGATTGGTCCAATTAGGACTGACTGGTCCTGGTGGGACTGACTGGTCCAGATGGGATTGACTGGTCCTGGTGGGATTGTCTGGTCCAACTGGGACTGACTGGTCCAGATTGGATTGACTGGTCCTGCTGGGATTCACTGGTCCTGCTGGGACTGACTGGTCCTGCTGGGATTGACTGGTCCTGCTGGGATTGACTGGTCCAGATTGGATTGACTGGTCCTGCTGGGATTGACTGGTCCTGCTGGGATTGACTGGTCTAGTTAGGACTGACTGGTCCTGCTGGGATTGACNCTGGTCCGGCGGGGATTGACTGGTCTAGTTAGGACTGACTGGTCCTGCTGGGATTGACTGGTCCAGGTGGGACTGTCTGGCCCAGGTGGGATTTCCTTCTTCTTCCTTCCCCTGGGCTGCGTTTGAGGTGTCCCTCTCATGGCAGAGCATCCGAGTGAATCCCTCAGAGTCCCCAGAGTGTGCCAAAAGCAGAGCAGTTTCCACGAGCCCTGGAGGGAGAGGGGAGTTACCCTGAGGACACCAGGTGACCACGGTTCCTTTCCCGGTGCCCGTGGAACCCACGGGAAGCTTTTCAGAAGAGAGGATGCAAACCCCATCCTAGCTAGCGTGTCCATGAAGGGAGGCTGAGCTGCAGCAGGCAGGCAGAGGCCGGGGGACATCCTGCAGGTGCTTGCTGTGAAGTGTTGACAGCTCCGTGCAGGAATAAAGGCCCAGACTGAAATGTGTCACCGTCTTCCGCCTCCCACCGCCGCCGTGTGGGAGGCCGGAGCACGTCAGGATTTGGTGGCCTATTTTCCGTGCTCCTCCAACGGCTGGGAGGGAGAGCCCCGCTTTGCTGCCACCTCTCTCGAGCTCCCAGTGGGTCTAAGAGCAGCTGCTCACAGGGACGGCTCCCCAGAACGTCTGAGGGGCAGGGGGTGAAGTTATTTCTCACGCTCGGGGTCGCCGAGCCACCCTTCAGTCCCCTTCTGCTGAGGCCCAGAAGCTGTAAGCCTCAGTTTGGAACAGATGGCTCCTGAGAAGCTGTCAGAACTTCTGTCAGTCAGGGGAGGTCAGGGAGGGGACAGGAGGGACAGAGAAGCGCTGGTGACAGTACATATGTGCTCTTACTCTAGGGCTTGGGCTGAGTAAATAAGTCCTCTTCATTCTTCTTATTTTTGTTTTTAAATATTCCTCCCTGCAGGGAGCTTTGTTCCCCAGTCTGGCAGTCTGGGAACAAAAGGAAGAATTTAATAGCTCCTGGCTTCTAATCTCAGGGCAGACAGAAAACTTCATTGTGACCTCGAGCAAATTATTTAAACTCAACATCAAATTCACCTCTATTCATGCTCTCTGCAACCTCAATGTCATTACACTGAGAACTTAATTTGTTCTACATTCCCTCATATGCAATCCCAAGATCAGTGTTTGTCTTTCTCACAAGCATTTTGCAAGGAAAGATTCCTTTGCTTGTCTTGCTACAAGTCTGTATTTCAAAGCATTACAAGAACTGTGGGCTGTGTCTATCCTAAGCTTTTGGTCTTCAGTGCTTGGGGTGTGATCATGGATGAAAATATGGACACAATTATAGACTTGTAGAGAAAAGGTTCCCTCTGTGCTGTATGTCCCACATGGATAGGAAAAGGCCTGCTACCTCAGCACAGGCATCCTGCTCACCTCTGATTTCCTGCTTCCATGAGTTTCTTCACCTTCCAGGCTCCAGGTGCCTTCAGGAATCTCCCAACCTCCTGGCCAAGGGCAGCGTTGACAGATCCCCCCCCAGGCAGCAGAGGGAGAGGCAGCCTCCTCCTGCCGAGTTGCAAGGCTGCTTTCTCTTTTTGTTTTTAAGCACTCAGTTCCAAAGGTGAAGGATCTGCCCCTGGCATGGAGAGGGACCTTTCCCATCCCCTGTGACACGTCCTGTTGTCACAGCTCAGCAGCCCCATGAGGGGAGCAGGCAGGTCCTGCTGCAGGGCTCCCTGTGCCCCCAGTGCTTTCAGCTCCTGCCTTGTTTAAGTTTCTGGTTCTGATCAAGTGGGAGAAGCTTACAGACCAAGGACAGTGGATATGGGCCTCTTGCCCCTAACACTTGCCCTACAAGATGGCATGATGCTTAAGAAAACACAAACTGTGCTTCCAGGCACCTTTATTTGCCTCTAAGGTACAGGATGTAAGTGCCTTAGGCCTTAAAAGGTGCAAGGAGCACATTTTTGTGTTGGTTTTGCCTTTGGATGTTCATCAAGCTGATGCTTGGAAAAGCCAGTTTCCAGTTTGTGGTTGGCTGGCTGGAGTGCTGCAAACAAGGGTTACTGTGCATTTGGATTACACAATCTTGTGTCTGTCCAGGCCTGGCTGTTTAAAAAAGAGTCAAGCTCAGCCATCCTGAACCACAGCAAACAGAGATTCTCCTTAGGATTGTGCTTGAAGTGGAGAGATCAAAACGCTGGAGTGGGTAAATAGAAGCTTGTTGTGCTGATGGATTTTGCTAAGTCACATTTCTTCTGAATAAATTGACAGCAGCTTGGGAAATTCTACTGGGACTCCCCTTGCATTTCTGAAGTATCACCTAAGCAGTAGCTCAGGCTTTCTTTATTTTGTGCTTTTCCCAGAAGAAATACTGCAATATCTGAAGCCTAGGGTTTTTTTGGTGAAGTATCATTTTCTCTCACTCTTTCACTGCATGCAGCTATTTAAATCTCCCACTCTGTGCTTCTTTTGTAGAGGAATTTAGGGCAAACATTTGCTCCTGCTCTTGCACAAATATGAGTTTTCCCAGCTGAAATATTTTCATATTGTCACCAGCTTGGGGGGGGTTAAGAGTATATTACAGGGCAAGTGGCTTAAAAAATGGATAAATGAGTGCAGAACTCACTCAGATAAGGTCAGCTCTGTGTCCCTCAATGTCCTTCGTGGTGGAGAATGTGCTCGGACAAGGATTTTAGGGCACTGCTGAAGCTCCTGTGGCTGGAAGCACCTCCCGAGGTTCTGGCTGTCCTTGCTCTGCCATGAGAGGGGCTGAGGGGCTGCAGAAACACCGGACACAGGAGGGGACACACTCTGCAATCCCTTTTCACTGGCAGGAGAGCTGGTCACAGCCCGGGGCGTGTGAGGGGCACTGGGGTGCTCAAGGAGCAGGAGAGGCGAAGGGCAAGGGGAGGAAATGCTTTGGAGTGTTTTTCTTCTTCAAATGTCTTTTAAAAAGGGGAGGAAAGGAGAAAAGGGTGAGAACTGAGCTCAGCCAGGTGTCCCCCTGCTCCTGAGAGCCCTGGCTGCTGTTTCAGGGCTGGAACTGGAGGGCAGGAGCAGAATCAGCCCCTAGTGCTGGACGTTCTTTGCCCGGCCAAGCAGGAAACAGAACCCTCAGGGCACTGACGCCAAGGGAAGAGAGGAATAAAAACCCAGCCGTGCCTGGCTCTGCTTCCGTCAGCGCTGTGCTTCAGACTCCTCGCTGCACCAGCAAGTGTCACTATGGGCTTTGCTATGCAGCAGCAGGGGAGGGGATGGGAGTTCCACACGGGAAAGGGAAAACCCTACTCGTGATGGGGACTGTGGCTTGTCTCACCTCTGTCTGCAGCCAGTGACCCTGAACTCCACTCTCCCCGTGTTTTCACTGACCTGAAATTATTTGTTAAACATTTCTCTCTGGAGACGTTTTAATGGTAGGATCAGGTGACAGAATCTAATTGTTTTATATTTTTTCCTTGTGGGGATGATTCCTGCTTGCAATAATCACAGTTTCATTTTCAAGGCAGCCTGCTTGGTAAGCCACGCTTTAAGTTCAGCTTGCCAGATTTTCAAATTTGGATTCGGGAGTGGAAGTTCATTGGGGTACATTGCTGCTTCTTCAGACAAGAAAAATGAAATATTTATCAATTTGGAAAAAGGAGTGAAGTGAAATCTGTGACTGTAATTTTATTTCTCCTCTGCTTTTTCAACGTTGTTGAATATTTTGGCAGCATTTTGAATGTATTTAATATTAGATGGGGAAGTGTGAAAATGGAAATGGAAAAACACCAACATCCCTGTTACTGAAACGAAACTAAATTATTATGACAAATATTATCATGCATATGGAAAGGAAGCAAGGTTGTATTTTCTTCTCCAACTGCCTAGCCACAGTTTCATGTTCCACAAAAAGAAAATTCAGTCACATACCTGTGACACTGAAATGTTAAGCTCTTAAACAAATATTATCTGCAGGACACATAAAACTCATTAAAGATACAAATAATAAACATTTCTTCCTTCCCTACATAAATATTTATTTTTGCAGGGAAGTCCTAGCTGATTTAGGACATCACAAAATCCCAGAAATTATAGGTAATTTCATTCATCTGTGTAGAACTGGTGTTCTGGGTGAAATTCTCACCATGCTGGAGTGAATCCCTCTGGTTTCTTACCAAGGTGGGATTCCACCCTTTATTCCATAGCCATGTGCTCCGTACCTTTTCCCAGATCTCCTGGAGCGTTGCAGGAGGTGTGGGAGGGATGTCAGCAGGGGGAACGTGGTGTGCAGGGCCCTTGGCACAGGAACAAAGAGCTCAGAGCAGTCACTCACTCCCCAGCCGGCTTTGGGATGCAGAAAGCACAAAGCCCAGCTCCTTCCCAGAGCTGGAATTTCCTTTGTGGAGAGAAGGGCTGATGTGAGGGTCTGGGGGCTGGCTTTGAGCCTGGCAGCATTTCAGGGAAATGAGAGGCAGGAACGCATCCATTCCTCTGTTTAATTCATTCCTGCTGCAGCCTGAGCCCATGCAATCCTGCCTTGGCTAAGTACACTACAGAGGGACATTGACAACAGGAAGAATGACTAACTTCAGGGAGGAGAATTAGAATTGTTTGACCTTTCATAGTCTCTTTTCATCAGCTCCACAGAAAAGAATATCATAGCTCAAAGCTCTTGTTCCCTCAGGTTTCTTTCACTTTAATAACATTCCTGCATGGATGTAATAAAAGTCTCTTTTTTCATGAGCTCGTTTTTCTCCCTTTATTTCTGCTTGCCATTCTTGACTTCACAGATCATGACCAGGACAATAGTAAAACTCTGAGACAATGCTGGAGGAGGCAGCATTTTTGTCTTAGCCACCAAGTTTCCCCATTTCCATTGTGCTCATTACAATGTGCCTGGTAAAACGTTTGAGATCACAGATTCGGGAGGTCAGCTGGTGAGGTGGCTTTGGAGGAGCACCTGGAGTAATCCTCAATAATCAAACCCTGCTCGTTACTACCCTAAGCTTACAAGCTTTGCTAAGCCATGGAGCCGTTTTTATAAGCTGGCTGCTCTTCTTCTGGAACAAAGTGTTGTCACAAAGAGCTGCTCATTTGTAACAAGCATAAAGAAACGTGAATTTGTTGACTTTATGATCAGCTTATGGAACTCATTTCCTCGGGAGGTCATCAGATTTTGTCTGCTTGTACTGTTAGAGGAAAAAGCTTGGTTAAAGAGAACTCCTGCAAATACACATCCTTTCAGTCCTTCCCCCACCCACTATAGGCAGATGTTTGCTCTCTACCCCCTGAAGTTTCCTTCAGTACTGCCTGTGCTCATGCTTTGAAAGAGAGGAGATAAAATCATTAGGCTCTGTCTAACCCCTGGGACTGCAGTGATTTTAACCTGGTTTCTTCTAGGGCAATTCTAACCTGAGGTGATCTGTGCTGAAGGACCTGATCTTTCGGGCTGCTGAAACTGAATGTGTTTAAAAATCAACTTCAGGCACATTTACCTCGGGAAGAAGATGCAATGTTGGTACAAATGTGTGCAGCATCATTTCTGGGTCACGGGCTCGTGTGCTCACCCTGCTGCTGATGTTTTTGTGTTGAAGCCTTGCTGTCCATGCTGGGTTGCAGGCCAGAGGAATCTCAGGGCATTTCTGATCTCTTACCATCATATTTTCATAATGCAGGATCTTTAAAAAGCTGCAGAAATTGGAGCTGTGTCCGTGCCCTGCCCTGTGCTCTGTGAGTCACTGCTCCAGACTTGCCCTGCCCTTCCTGATGCCTTGGGGAGGCTGAGCTGGAACAGGGACTGCACAGAGCCAGAGAATAAAGCAGAGATTTATTGAAAGGCCTTTAAGGTACACCTTGGGCAGGACAAGAGCCTGGCCAGGGCTGCACCCAAGGGGGACCCAAAATGGTCCCAAAATGGACACAAAATGGACAAACGAGGTCTCACACTTTGATAAGTTTTGGTCCATTTGCATATTGGGGTTTAATTGTTCAGTTACAGCTTCAGGTTATGAAGTCTCATCCTTCTGGTTTGGGCCAGACACCCCCAAGGTCAGGAAACTTCTCTCTAGTCACACTTTCCTTTGTTGGAGGACTCTTTTCTTGCTTTGATTGTGGTATGTTTTCTTTCCTCTCAGAAGCCACACTTTACAGCACTGAAAGCCAACTATTTCTGGGACTATTTGTAAGTCTTTGGATATTTCAGAGCATAATGGAATTGATTCCTGAAGCCTTGCTTTGTGTATGTGGAGGAGGGGGACAGTTTTGACACATCTGTCTTGCACAGGATAACACAAGACACCTGCACCTGGAAAAAACAAAGATGTTAATGCAGCTGACACTTCCCTCCACTCCCTTAGTGAGCAAATTTGGCTCAACAGACAGAATTTGTGAAAACCAACCCAATCTCACAGGAGCCTGTAGTGCTTAAATCCCTAATATAAAAATAAACTGTGGTCATAAAGAAACATTGTCCTAAAATTAAACAAATATTCTTAAAATATGCCATTATGGCATGTCCTCTGGAGTGCAATAGCACATGTGGTTTCATAGCTGGAACCCTTTTTACTTACAATTGACACTTCACAAGATGTTTTAATCATCTTTCATATCTAAAGCAACATTCTGCCATTTGGTTCTTAGGAATCTCAGTAATAAACACATGAGCAGCTCATTAAGTCTCACTAAACACTTCTGTGTTAGCTAAGAGTTATTTCATATTTTAAACAGATAAATGGGCCCAGCATGCCTAAATGACTTGTAGAAGATAATTCATCATGTCAGCTGCTTGGTGTAAGCACTCAGGGTGGCAAGTCCTCTCCTTGCAGAACCGAGGATGCTGCTGGGTTTTCAGGACAGGAACCAGTTCTTTTTTTAACCCCAAGCCCAAGGAGCATCACGTAAATCTCGTGTTTAACTGTGCTGGTTTCCTTTGCCCAGTGCTCAGGGGACTGTGGCACATTCAGTAAATTACTGCAAGAAGAAATCTCCACCAAGGTAACAGGTGCCAAATAAAATATATTAGTCAATAAAAAAACTATTAGAAAGCAAGTCCTTTTAATGTGATTTACAAGAGGCTGAAGTTACAAAGCAGCAAATGGAAGGAAAGAAAATTACACCATGAGCAGTAAAGACGATCACAGTTCTTGTAGATATTGGAAAATAAAGGAAAAACTCTAAGTAGGCATTGGCCATGGCCTGCTAACATTCATTCCCAAAGGAAACAGTCCAGAATGTGAAAGGGAGGTGGCAGGGAGATTTATTTATTGTGGTCAAAGCTCAAGTACAGAGGCCGTGCTCTGATTGCCTTCCCCTGCCTTCCACTGCACCGTGTGATCAGAGAGGTTTGTGGGGAGGAAGTTATTGTTTGATGTGGGGATTGAGGAGAGGGAGTGATCAATTAATAACAATTCCTGACAGGACAAATTAGCAGTGCCTTAGGGCTGACTGCTCTTAGGAGCTGCTGCTCCTGGACCTCAACTCCACACAACGGGAGTGTGTGGAGCACGAGGCCACTGCTGAGGAAAGAGGGTTCTGCTGAGGAAAAAGGGGTTCTGCTGAGGAAAAAGGTTTCTGCTAAGGAAAAAGGGGGTTCTGCTGAGGAAAGGGAGGGTTCTATTGAGGGAACAGAGGCTCTGTTGAGGAAACAGGGATTCTGTTGAGGAAACAGGGATTCTGTTGAGGAAACAGAGGTTCTATTCTCACTGGGCTGAGGGATGTCTGTGAAAACCCCATTTTGCCACAGGTTCCCTGCCTGAGGACTGGGGAATCCCTCTGCTGCAGGGAGAATCAACGAAAGGAGTTATGTAATGGGTCGGTGTCGTTAGAGAAGGAAAACATGATTATTATTTTCAGGATCTGTAATAAATCCAAACACGGAATGCTAATGTTGACAGAAGAGATTTCTGCTGCTGTGAACCAAAGGCTGTTTGCACAATAGCTCAGAAGCAGGAAATCTCCCGGAGGTGATGCTGAATAAAGCATGTGCATAAGTAGTGTGTTAGTTTAGCTCCTGGTCTGTGGTGGATCTGAGTGCCCTCATAAATTCACACCAGTGGGAAAAAAAATGAAAAAGAAAAGAAAAAGCAATGGGAAGGCTGGAAAACAATTTGTCTAAACGATGTTACATGATTATGTGTGGAGGCTGGGGGTGGCAGGAGAAAAGGAAGGCAAAAACCTTGTCTGATTTAAACTGCCCCCTCTGTACTCTGGGAAGGCCAATTCAAGCCCTGCATTCTGAATTAGTGCCCTGCTACTGGAAGCAGCCAGAGCAGGGTTTGCTGCAAAGGCAAAATCAGTAATCTGTGCACTGAACTGCTTCTCCATATTACATGCTGTGTCATTTTGTAGTGTGGCAAAATACTGCCAGAGCTACACTTGGTAAAGGAGTGATTATTTTACACACATCTGCATTACAGAGTCTGTCTGTCGTCACATAACTGTTGTTCTGATGGCCTGGATTTAATTTAGAGACAGGTTGGTGTTAGGATATTACAGGTTTGAAGATAAAAATTGGTGTTGTGTCTGTTTCCCTTAAAATCTCCTAAAGCTAATCAGTTTTTGAGGAGAGGTACACCTGGCAGTGACACAAACAAAAAAATAAACAGGAGAAAGAAAAGAGGAAAGAGGAAATATATTTTCTACAGAAATATATGGATACTGGAGCTATGCCTCCTGTGTGATGTGACGTGTTCTCCCCTGAGTTTGAGTTTTCTTCATGAGCCAGTGGGGCTCAGAAGGGACATGGAAGAGTTGCCTCCACTGCTGAGCAGAGAGGAGGCTCTGAGAGCCAAAATCTGCTGCCAAGCTGAATTCCAGGGTGACAAAGTGCCAGCTCCTGTGGGATTGCCTGCATGGGATGCACAACTCCATGAAAATGAGTTTATCCCTTCTGAAAGTGCATTAATGGCTCTCAGCCCACCAAAGGAAAAGTCAGCTCTGTGTGACTGCCTGTAGTGAAATCTGTCTGTCCTTCTGTGTTCTCTCCTTAGGAGATGTGTCCAGGGATGGAAAATCAGGCTGGACTGGACTGGAAGAGGTTGTGCCCATGAGGATGGTTTTGCTGAGAAACTCAGTGGTGAATTGAAAAGCCTGACAAGAAAAGTGAGTACAACAACTGAAGTATTTTTAGACCAAAGTGTCTTGGGAAACTAATTTTGAAACTGGAATAATCTGCCTCCTAGAAAGTGCAATTAAAGTCATAACATTTAGCATCATCAGCTACTTATTCCCTATAGTTCAAATTTCATATATTGCACCAATTTGCAGAGTTGTGTCTCCTATACAGAGGGAAAACAATATGCAAAATATTTTCTGATTGTGAAGGAGGCTTGAGATGATGTTAAAATAGCATGTAAATGGGGTGAAAGATTTCTGCCAGTTGATTTTTTATCTGGTCACAATTCCCAGTAGAAGAGGTAGAACTGAGTACCAAAATTCCATATAATTTCAGGCAAGCATTTCCTTCAGCTTGCCTCAGTTTTCTTGGAAGGATTTCTTAGTGCTGTACCCATTCAGTGATCCCAAAGGAGTGGAGGGTTAGTTTTGTGAATAAATCCACAAACCCAGTTTGAAAAATGGCAAATTGATCCTAGTTCTTCCTAAATTTCAGTTTTCTTGCCCTGAATAGACACGCAGGATTGAGATCTGTAGAATGCAGCTGGGAAAGGACTTTTGGAAAACCCACAAGGGCCATAGGCAGGGTTCAGCAGAGACTGGGGCTGCGTGTCTGTACATTATTTGGCTGTCCAGGGTGCAAAGTCACTGTGAGGAATGCTAAGTCTGAAGAAAAGTCAGGGTGGAGCACAGTAGTGTGGGAATTACTGGGGAAATCTGAGACTCTGAAGAGGAGGTAAGGAATGAAATGAAATAAATAAACAGGGGAACTGCTTTGATTTTGCCATTGGTGGAATAAAGCATTTGTAAATCTGGTGAATTGAATATATTGCACAAAGCATGGACTGGCAAACTCCGTGTCCCAGCCATGTATTGATGGGAAATCACCCCTGGGTTGTGCACAGTTTGATAGAGGGGTAGTGGTTTTCATGAGTCTGAGGAAGGAAACAAATCTAGAGAGGGCATTTGGGCACTAAAGAATGGTAAAACTGTGGCACTGCCAGGACAGCCTGGCTCTTCTCAAAAGCACTCTGAAGATTGGGGGGCAGATTTTCATCTGCCTGAGAGTGGATCAAGCTGATCATCACAGAACATCTGCCTTGTCTCTGCTGCTCCTCTGACCTGCAGCCACGGAGTGACTGTGCAAACAAACACACACAACCAAGTGTCGGATTTGCAAATAGCCCTCGGGAGTTCTGAGCTGGTAATTTTGGCAATTTATTGACTTGCTGTTATGAGGAGAACCAGTCAACCACCTCAGCTCAGCTGTGATATCCTCCTGTCAACTTCAGGCAGAGGAAAGTGTGATACAGCAAGTGTTTATACATTTGCCATTAGAAATGATAAAAGGGGGATGGAAAAATGGAAAAATGGGAAGGGTCTTGTTGGAGCTGCTGTCAGCATTCAGCCAGAGGAGAAAGCAGGCAGGAACTCTGCACGGCAGGGAGGGATCAAACTGCTCTGGGCAATTACTGCCAGAGGTGTCCAGCGCAGGCATTTCCATTCATTCTGCTCTGTGCTGCATTAGTCCTCAGGTCTGTGTCCGTCCCCCAGTGTGTGGGTTATTCCTGGTTCTCACACTGGGGGGAATTGTCCTCAGGAGGTCTTGCAGGGTATAAATAAGCTGGTTACCTCAGCCTTCTCCTTGCCAAGCCTGGCAGGAACCTTGTGCGTGTCAGTGCCAGCACTTCAGCATTGCTTTGCACCTGAAAGTACAGCAGGACCCCAGAAAATATAAAAGAGCAACTGGCACGTGATGCTTTGAGCAATAATCCAAATGATGTATTGATACACAGGTGTGAGACAGAACTGGGAGGGAATAAAAATCCACGGCAAAAATTGGCCTTTATCTGCCCTGTGCTGTGCTATGAAAAACCCAGCCTTGCAGCCAAATTGGATCCAATTCAGGGATTGTTTCAGTGAGCCAGCTCTCTGTTGGTGCTGGCTGAGAAAACTATTGAGGTATTATCTGTGTCGGTTGTACAGCAAGAACAAAGACAAATAAAAATTGCATTTGCAAGCTCTGATAGCCTCAGTGGTGTGGGACAACCTTGCCTGACAGCAATAGCCCAGAGCAGCACACTGGGATGGATGGGCTCAGAGTGATTAACTTCCAAAATAAAGGAGGATCCTCCTGGAAGCCAAAGAGGGGATTTTTCTGAGGGAATTGAGGGGATCGATAACGTCCCTGTGAAAACCTTTTCATTGCACAGGGAAGGAAAATTAACTCTAGATGGTTTTGGGTTATTGATGGGCTGAGCTCACCATGGCCAGAGCTGAAGGTGGGGGGGATCTCACAGCTGCATTCCCAACTCTGGAAGAGCAAAACTGGTTCTAAGCAAGCTCTTGCTGTGCTGGAGGGACCCAGCTGGGGATTTGGGAGCTGAAAACATCCAGGCTGTAGATACATTCTGTGATTTCTGCTGATTCCCAGGCTTGCTTGCCATTCCCAAGGTATTTCCTATGAAGGAGAAAAGCCTTCTACACTGCCTTGTAAGAGCATGATGAGACTTAAATAGCATTCATGAACATGTTGTGAGGATTATCTGTGTCTCGAAATTCCATTAGAAAAAGGAATCTACATGTGAATTGCTAAGTGAAATAAATCCTTTTAACTGAATTTTAGACTAAAGTGATACATTTAGTGTTTACAATGCTTCTCAAGAGGAAAATACATTAAATATTTTGTAAGAGATATTGATTTTCAGTTATTTGTTTAAGAAATATTTGGTACACTCTATTTTGATTTCTGATTGAGATGTATGGTTTTGAAAGGAATTAAAATTTTCAGGCAAGCCTTCCAGACCTCTGGGAGTTCCTAATGTAAATTCATGAATTAAGATGACAAGGAATTAAACAGGTTATCCAGATTAGGTTTGTAATACAAAGCCATTTCATTAATATAAAAGCTTCTTTCAACCTTAAAATGATTTACTAACCTGTTTCATGGCAAGCTGCTGGTTCTTTCTCAGTGGCTCTGTTTTAGCAGTGGCATCACAGGTTTAAAAGCCTGGCTGAGTGGCAGGTCAGTGAAACTGGGGATTGCCCGGCTCTGCAAACTGGGACACAGTTCTGCAAACTGGGATAGAGGACAGCAGCACGCAGGCACCTCCAGGAGGGCAGAGAGCACAGGCAGGCTGCTGCAGCTCCCACTGCCAGGGCACACTGGGTGCTTGGAAGGGTCCAGACAGCACAGGGAGGTTGTGGTAACAAAAGGAATGTTTGTTGTTCATTTCCTCTTGTTTGCTTTCTCAGTTATTTCATTCTGCAGCAGCACTGCACAATGTCTCCCCTAAAACAGTGCAAAATAAACCTGCAATACAAACACGAGATCAGTTTCCAAACCAGCTGGAACCCGGGTGAGCAGCTCTGACCCACTGACCCTGGTGTTACAGGCAGGTTTGTTTTGCCAATCCCTTCCCTCTCCCACTTCTGTCCCAAAAATGACACAGCCTCAAGGCTCAGTGTGGGGCTCTCTGCCATTCTTATTTTGTAGCAGCCTCTCTGGCCTTGCTGGAGAGTCCTTGACCAAACTGCTGCAGAGGTGAAGGTGCTCTCTGGTGGCATTTATAAAAGCCTTTCAGGAATCCCCGTGTGCTGCTGGCACACAGCAAGTGCAGCAAGTCCTGAGAGCAGGGATTGTGCAGAGCCCCAGAAATCAGTTCCCATCACCATCTGTGCTCTGCACTAAAGGAACTGAGATCCCTGAAGTGAACCCCACAGCTTGGCACTCAGCAATTTTGGGTCACCTTAGCTGGTATCTGAGAGGTGCCCCAGTGGTCCAGGCTGCCACTCTTCCACACTGCCCTTGTGGCACATCCCAGCATTAACTAAACCTGGCGGCTCAGTGCAAGGATTAATTCAGTGCAGGAGCTCTTTGAAGATGGCAATTAATCCCACTTACCTTCAGCTGAAAAATTCAACTCATCTTCCAATTGACAACTGCCAGGAATGCCAAATCAATAATGGGATGATGTGCTTAATAAACACAAGCATCACTGTGGGGCTTTTTTGTTCCCTCTGTGTGTTCTTGGTCTTCTGAGATGAAGATGACATCGTGGTTGTGCACAACCAGAGGCAGAGTGGCCTGTGCTGCTGCTGACATCAGGGATGGATGTTTTCAGGTTGCTCAGCTGTGTTTTAACAGGGGTTAGGAGGGAAATTATGCTAAAATTGGAACTGCAGCTGTGTCTGGGCAGATAACTGGGGTTGTCTGCTGCAGCTTTGGTGGCTGGAAGGTTTTGGGTGCATCCCCAAGAGTTGGTATGGAATGGACATCATCCCAGCCAGGTCTGCAGAGAGAGTCCTTAGGAAGGGTGGCCAAAGTTCTGAAATGATATAGATCATTTGGGCAGAATTTGAGATGTGATCCCTTCTGCCTTTGCAGCTCTGGATTCAAGTTTCTCTGCAGTGTCTATTTAAAAACTCTATTTTGCCCCAGATGTCAGGGCAATGAGAGCACCAGTGTGAGTCTTAATGGCCCTGCCCAGGCTCACCTGGACTCTTTCCCAGCACGCTGCAATAAAGCAGCTGTTATCTAATGTGACATCAGGGGTGTTCCAAGGGGTGGGTGATGTCTGAGGCATGTGATGTATGTGCACAACTCCATTAGCACTAATGGCAGCTAATGGGCACAGCCTACCAGAAGAGAAGAGCCTATTTCTCTAAGTGTCAGACACTAATAAAAATGACATTTCAATTTGGATGTCCAACCTTCAATTTAGGCAGCAAGTGCTTCGGATGAATTTTTGACAGCTACAGCGCCATAATTAACTTGAGGCTCAAATGGAATTGTTTATGCTGGTTCAGCTGCTTATTCATATGATTGAGGGCCTCCCTTCCCTTCTGTGACTTTAGGGGGAACATACTCACTTGCAGTTAGAAGTTTTGTTTTGTTGGTCTGCAGAGTTTTACAGAGGCGTCTGTATCAACTCAAAGGCTTGACTCTCTCAGTGTGCATAAATCCAAACATATCTCCAACACGGAATGGGCTGGAAGGGACCTTAAACCTCATCTTGTTCCTACCCCCCTGCCCCTGGGCAGGGACACTTTCCACCATCCCAGGCTGCTCTAAACCTCATCCAACCCATCCTTGGGCACTGCCAGGGATCCAGGGGCAGCCACAGCTTCTCGGGGCACCTGTGCCAGGGCCTGCCCACCCTCTAAGGAAAGTATTTCTCCTTAATACCTCACCTAACCCTTCCTCCTTTAGCTGACAGCCCTTTTGCCACTCTGGCATGTTGCAGCCACGTGAATGCACGGTGCCCGTGTGCTGGGTGCAAGGCAGGGTGCCCTGGGTGTGCCCTGGGTGTGCCCTGGGTGTGCCCTGCACCTGCTCCACTGGAGCCTGCATGGAACCCAGCCCAGCCTGGCACACCTGGCACACCTGGCACAGGAGCCCCGAGCACACCTGGAGCTCAGGGTGCTGCGAGAGCCATCTGAGTAACTGATTTAGTGCTTCAAGAACAGATCTTTCCACTGAAATATTTGTCTGGCAATTTATCTCTCTTTTTAATTTCCTGAGAAGTTCTCTCGGAGAATATTGCCTCGTAAGGAAAGGAAAATGAAGATTTATGAAGAACCAAAGAGGGTTGTACATGTCCTGTTTAATTTGCCTGGATGCTTCTGTGACCTCTGCTGATTTTGTTTGCCCAAGGGAGTTCTGTGGGATGCCAGCTTTTCCAGGTCACACCATTTGTATCAGCCTTTCAGCCTGTGGGGTGTGATTGTATCGAGGCACAGCTGCCACTCCGACAGCAGGAACATCATCTGACAAACCTGACATGTGGCCTGCAGTAGCTACTAAATTTTGTGGTGCTCTTTATGGATTTGATTGTTTCAGCATTCATGGCAGTGCTTTTCAGTCACTTTGATTATGATTATTTGAGCACTCACGACGCCGATTTCTCACAGCATCCTCAGTAAAACATGGCAGGGTTTCTGAGCTTCTAAATGTGGCTGTTTGCAGAGGAGAGCTCAGCTCAGCTCTTGGGACATCAGCTGTGCCATTGCCCTCAGGGCTGGGACAGCCCAGGCACAGACAGAGGCTTATCTCAGGGCTATTTTAGGGTTATTTTGGGATTATTTTAGGGTTATCTCAGGGGTATCAGTGAGGAGTTTGTTCTTTGTGCCCAGCTCTGTCCCTGCTCCTGCTGTGATGACTCTGGGACAGCTCCAAGGAGGAGAATGAAGCTCTGCAGTGCAGGGAATTCACCTCCATCACCCCCCTGTGCCTGGGAACGGCCCCCATTGCACACTGCCCTCCCCATCAGACATTTCTGCTGCAGTTTGCCTTTTCTTTTTAAATGCAGAATGCTCTTGCTTGAGGAGGCAGGGCTTGGCAGGCAGCTGCTGCTCTGCTGGAGTCACTGGTGTGGGTGAATGTTCAGCTCCGAGGTGCTGTCGTGGATTTGAGAGTTAAATATGGAGATTTGTGCTCAGTTAGCTTTTACGTCCTCGCTGGGATTGACGGGGGATGTTTCAGGCTGGCCTTATATATGAAGATTTTAATCTGTGTCATAAATTCACCATCATGATGTAGCTGCTGGAATAACTGCGGGAGGGAAGGCAGGGCTGAAATGAGAGAGTTCCTGTGTGCTGCTTCAGTTCCTGCTCTTCCGTCCAATGTCCATCTCAGTGACTGTGGCAGGGGAGAAACCATTCCTCAAAGTGAATTAAGTGGATATAATCCAACCCTTAATTGTATTTTTTTTATGTCTGATGTATTTGAAGAAATACTTTCAATTATGATACCAGATGTCTAGGGCTAGAGCAGTGGTTGATGTAAATCAGTGTAGCTCTGTTAATTACAGACTGAATGGAATTTCATTTTAAGTTAGCACCACCCTTTGTACAAGGGAGTGAATCCAGCTGTGAGGTGTCACATTCAGACAGTAGGGATGCTGTTTCTCCAGTCTAAATAAGAAGTAAAAATTTTTTAAAAATATATAAATCTGACTGTTCAGCTGTAGTGGAACACAATGGATGGATTATGAAGACATTGTGCCTTTCATTATTGTGTTAATATGTATGCAGAAATCAATCAACTTAAACATGATTTACTGTTGTTTTTAGAAAAGGCAGTTAAAGGTCTCCTTTCTTCTGGTAAGTAATGTAAATGAGCAGAATATTAAATCCTGCACTATATCCATTAGGAAATCAAGCAGTTAAACAAGTATGAGTGGATTAATTCTCAAAGCAGTTTAAAAGCTTTTCCATTAAGTTATTAACTACACATTAGCAAAGAATAATGCCTAATGAAAAACGCCTTCAATATCCCAAAATACACAAATCAGCGGAACACAGAAACGTTGGCACGGCTTCCAAATATTACTGAGCAATAACTGCACTGCACAATTTGTACAGGACCTCATTAATGAAACCCTCCAAAGCTATGAGATCTTTTATGTATGACATGAGCTGGGCAAGGGAGAAGGAATGGCTAATTATGGTCCATTAGTGCCAGGGAACTTCAGGAATGCTGGGGGAGACCTGCGGTGGGTGAGGATTTTGTCGTTGTTGTTGTTTGGGGGGTTGTTGTTTGTGGCTTTCAGGTGGTTTGGGTTCGTTTTGTTTTCTGAGGGCCTCATTTTGAAACGTAATTGTTTAGATTTTGTGCTCATCCAAGTGACAGAGCAGTCACCAAGGAGCTGATCTGCACCTCATTCATCAATCTTAAACTTGCACTGCATATCCTCCATCCTCTTGTGCCCTCCAGCAGCTGACAGGAGAAACCAGAGTGTCACCCTGAATTTCTGCAGCCTTCTGAGAATTTTTTAAAGCCTTCTGAGAATCTTTGAAGTTTTCTAACTTTTCTATTAGCCTTCTAATGTTTACATGTGAAAGTGGAGTCTTTTAAGGACTTTGTAAGAAAAACAATGTTTGTTTACATTCCTCTCCCAAGGAGAGACCTTTAATGAACTTTTGTCTCCGCCAGTGCGGCTGGAGAGGTGGCAACTTCTCCCTCCAATCCAGAGACAATCCCTGGAAAACTATAAAAACCCTGGCTGTAAATAAACTCTCTCTTTCCTGCCTCTAGAGCTCACTTTGTGTGCTGTGCCTTCACTCCATGTCCTGTTGTGACACCAGAGTGTCATGTCCAAATTCTCATCCCTGTGCAGAAATGCTGAATGTGCTCCTGGACCAGAGTGTCATGTCCAAAATGCCATCCCTGTGCAGAAATGCTGAATGTACTCCTGGACCAGAGTGTCATGTCCAAATTCTCATCCCTGTGCAGAAATGCTGAATATGCTCCTGGACATGGTGGATTGTTTTTTTCCTCCCTCACAGAATTAGGGCATGAAAAAGGATAATGAATGTTAAGCAAAGTTAAAAACAGATTTAGAGAGAATTAAAAGACAGAAATGTAAGATTAGGTTGAACTCACACTTAGAGGGATTAAGAGACTTTTATTTGTCCTTTGATCTCATTTGTGTTGCTGTAAAGATCTTTAGGGTCAGCGCTGTGGAGGATTATCCCTGTTCTAAATTATTGTTGGGATTTGCAGTCATGGATTACATGCAGGGAAAAGGGTCTCCCATGGAAATTGCACAGTCCCGAGGACACAGGAAATTCAGTGTATTTCCCAGCCATTCCCTGAGGGCTGATGGTGCAGGGAGAGAACAATGCTCTGCCTTCCCTTCCCCAGTTTTTATTTTCGCACTCAGCGACAGTCCCAGGCTGAGGCTGATTCACACGAGCTCCTGCCCGGTACATCCAAATCCCTTCCCTTCACAGGCTGGAATGTTTGAAGTGTTTGCCTCTCTCCTGGCCTGGCGCAGGGCAAGTGCTGAGCCCAGGGAGAACTTCCCTGAAGTTTTCCCCTCCAGGCTCCTGTCAAATCACCTGCTCCACCTTCAGCACCAGGGAGGCTGCAAACACCCAAACGTCCCGAGGTGACACTGCAGAACTGAAATGGTGAAGATTTTATTAATGCTGACAGTTTGATCTGACAGGCTGGGGGTTCGGGCAGTCTCCTGCCAAATTCCTTTTTGGTTTTCTCCTCCCGTGGTCCTGTGATAGAGCTGCTGCTTATGAGTTGGGTTTTTTTTGCAATTAAAACCACAAAATGCACTGGAGATCTTATCAGGTACTTAATGCCTCAAGTATGATGGATCTCCAACTGAGAGCCTCTTAATTCCACCATAATACAAATAGCAATTGTTCAGGATCTATCCAAGAAAACATTAGCAGCAAATTTATCCTGATGGATTTATAGAGCAGCCTTCCAGGAACCTCATCTTTACTCACATCTAGTGCTTGCAGCACGGATGTAATTGCAATGAAATGCATTTTCTCAGAAGGCAGGGCAAAATAAATATTTTCCTAATGAGGATCTTGTATTTGAGAAACTCCTTCTTCTCAGGAACGATCAGACTGAGCAGTTTCCTTAACACAGGCAGGCAGAGATGTCTTTAAAAAATGAGGCTTTGCTGACTCCAAGGTACTGAACATAACGTGAAGATAAAAAGAACCCCACGCTTGTTTCTTCCAGTTGAAATGTTATATACCAAGCTCAAACAGAAGTCACTCTAACACATTTTTATCTTTTAGATGCTGTAAAGCCAATGGCACTCTGTAGAATAGAGAATCACACAGTGGTCACTCAAATCCATTCTCCGTGGTCCATCTGTCCTTTATTCTAGAAACAAAAGATGTTTCCCACATAACCTGTTGTTTGCAGTGATGGGCTCTCATATCCTCCCACTCTTCATGTCCAGAAATGTGTATTTGCTCCTTCTTACCACTGTTTGCTACAAAAAAACAACAATTATAGAGGGATAATTCCACTCACAAGACCTGTAAGCTGCAGTCATAATTCAAACTCTCCCTGCTAGGGAAGATGAAGTGCTTTACTTTTTCATAAAAATTTTCAACTATTTTTGCTTTTTTGTCAAGTGTCTCTCTTGCCATGAAATACCCATAATTGCTCCTTACTCTTGTTGCTGGATTGTTTTTCTTTTTTGATAAAAACAGTGGAAACTTTAATTGGTTTCACCTTGTGAAGGAAGTGACAGTTCTCTCCCTCCTTTAAGAGATGAATTTATCAATTAAATCATTTTGAATATTTATTTGGGAAGCAGCTCCCAGCTGCTGTTTATTGTGCAAATGCAGCAAGTTCTCTCAGGCACTGGAGTGACAAGTTATCTCTTTTTTCAGTTCTTACTTTGTTTTTAAAGAAATTCAGAGCTGAGTGGAAGCTGTAAGTCTGCCCATGTGAAAATGGGCTGTGTATTCCCTGGGAAGATTTCTGGAGGGTCAGATCATCCCATTCCATGTATGTTTTCATCAAGAAACAGAAAGGAATGAGAGACTCTGATTTTTGCCTGGGTCAGGTTGTAGATGTTTGCAGGTTGGCTCACTGATGCAAATGGAATGATAATTCTCTTCTCTTCTCTTCTCTTCTCTTCTCTTCTCTTCTCTTCTCTTCTCTTCTCTTCTCTTCTCTTCTCTTCTCTTCTCTT
>VYXD01000179.1:419142-540853 GCA_013397195.1 Hylia prasina
CTCTTTCTCTTTCTCTTTCTCTTTCTCTTTCTCTTTCTCTTTCTCTTTCTCTTTCTCTTTCTCTTTCTCTTGCCAAGGCAAGGGCAGCAGGAAGAATTCAGCTCTCCCTGCTCACAGATGATTTCCCTGCTGAATAGGAATTGGTTCCAAGCTGCTTTTCTGGTTCCTTTACGTGGAGCTCTTCTGTTGTTGATAAAAAAGCTGTGAACAGACTCCTCTGTTTAGCCTTTGTTTCCACTTTGCTAGAGAGACCTTTCTCTGTTCATAAACACCACGTCCTTGACTTTATGGCCACTCAGCTAAAATTTGGACTATACACTTCAAAATATTCCAAAAGAGAGTCTCAGAGAAGCCAATGGCCTGGAAAAGCAAATAAAAATGCCTCCAATTAATAAACCAAACAGTCCTGGCTTTATGATTTACCTGCAGTTTATCATGGGGATGCCTCTTGTTCAGCAATTTATTTAGCTCCATTAATAACACTGCCTGCTGCAAGCTAATGTCGCCCCTTGGTCCCGGATTATTCATCTTTGTTTTGATCAAAAGCACAGAATATTGGATCCTATTGTGTTTCAGCTCCTCCATTTCTCATGTTCCTTGTTTCCTTCTCCTCTTACAAGTTGTGCACATCCATCTAAAAGTGAAATTGTTTCATACCAAAAATAAAATTATAAGTCCCTGAGGGTTTCAGCTTCTGTTGCAGTTGCAATTGTTCACCCTTTCCAGTTTGTGAGCAATCATCATTTAACACAGAACTCAAGTCAGATTTCCTAAAGAGAAAAAAGAAAAAAGTGAAAGGAGCTTGATGACAGAATGTGTTTTCCTGTAAATCACACAGATGGAGCACGGCACAGTGATTGGAATGCAGGGCTGACACTCCTTTACACTGTACAGTCATCTAATATTGCTGCCATAAACACGATAAATCAGTGTACACTGTAACTGCACTGCACTCCCAAACACCACACTCCAACCTGATGCAAGCTGCCAGCCATAAAACATTTCCCTCTCCCTCAGTCACTTGTTTACAGCTTGTTTGCTGCCTTTCTAAACTTTCCAATGGCTCACACTTGACATCAATTGCTGTGGCAAAGGGAGCATAAATGAGTGAAACAGACTTCCAGCCATTGAACTTGGGCAAATCGCTTCTGGCAGGCCATGACTGAAGCAAATTGTTTTTGCTTCTTAAGGCAATTTCAGTATAATTTCTATTTTTTTCCTTTGCTTCCTCGAAATGGTTTTAAGAGGGTTCATGTTTGGATGGCCCAGCATTAGAGATTGCTGGAATCACAGCTGGAATCACAGCCTGCTCCTGGCTCCGGGTGTTCCCGGGACACTCTCCCTGGGAGCTGGGCGTGTCTCTCACCTGCAATGCCTGGGGCCAAATGAATGCCTTTGATGGGTTTTACTGAGTTCAGAGCAACATTTTGGCGATTTCACATTTCCTAACGAATTTTACCCAGGCCTTTTCCCGTTCCCCATCAGTGTTTGGCTTGAGAGAAGTGTCAGCCCTGTGTGGATCCTCTGCACATGGGCCTGTTCCAGCTCTGGGTGGATTCAGGTGAGATTCTGTCAAAACACAGAATCACAGAATGATTATGTGCAGGTGCTTTTATTGAAGAGCTCTGGGAATCAGGGGTACAGACCCAAATCTGACTCCCACATTGGCTTCAAAATGAACATGTTTTATCCCCTTTCCCTTACATAACTATATATTAATTATTAAACCCANGCACTATGCTATCAAGATCAGCAAACTGCAAATAATTGAGAACACAGCCAGGAAAGCAGAGACACAAGGATCTCCTCTGAAAAACCTCTTTCTCTTGTTACTGTCCCTCGTCACACATCAGCAGCCACTGCGAAGCAGTGCCTTCTTTGTGGGCTGCTGTTGTGATTTGTCAGCACTTATTTCTCAAGTGTTCTTTAACAAAAAAAGAGATGATTTTCTGTTTTCCAAGTCTCTTCCCCCCACCCCCAAAGCTGGGCAAAGTTCTTTTCAAGTGCTTTGTGGCTCCGTAGATTCCAGCTGTGAGATACTGTCAGAGGAGACTCTGGCAGGATAAAAATAGGAGCTTTCCATGGGGTCTGTCTTTAAATCAGAGTTGTTGCCAGGAAAATGCATTTCACTGCTATTTTACCTTTCTCTTTAGTATTGAAATCTCTTTCTTCTGTAAGCAGGGAGGTAGGGCAGCCCCCTGAGCTAAAGACAAATAAAATTAACTCTAAATACAGCAACTGTTGGTGACACATTCTGGAATTACAACAGCAAAATAAAGCTGCTCAGAGTCCACTGTTCATCATCTGCTGGAAACCTGGCTGTGATCTGATCTAATAGGGACAGCATTTCTGATTAAACATCACAGCTAAAGCAGGGCAGAGGTGAAGACTTGTATTTTCTTATATCACACTTTTATTTGAATTCTCGGCGTGGGATGAAAAGAATGCATTTCAAAATCAATAATTTACAGAGATATTTTAGCTTTTCACAGTCATTAGAAGATGAATTATAAAGACAAATTAGCATTTGTGGGATTCTAATTGTGCAAAAATCCTTCCTGGAAGGAGTCAGATCTGTAGTTCAGGATTCCTGCCATGCCTGGCATTCACCACCAGCACAAGTTCTTGTGGTGAAAACTGTTGCTGTAACTTCTCTGTTTTGCCTAAATTAAATTGAATACAAGTGAAACATTGCTATTTCTTTTAAAACAGGCTTGAAACAGAAATTATATGATGTGACATTCATGAGCCTTGCAAATAAATGCTTTTGGTTTCCCTTAAGTATAATATAAAAATTAACTCAGGAGAAAATCCTAAGTAAATTGACTGTAGCATGATTTATTGCTCCTAAATCCTTGAAAGTTGATTTGAATAGCTGAATATTTTTGGTGCCAAGTGGAAGGGATGGAAAGCAGTGTATCCTGGCTCTCCAAATGACTGCTTTTCGGGTTGGGTGTCTATTTTAGGTGCTGTTATTCAAGGCTTTTGCTCACCACTGTAAGAAAAATGAGAAGTACCCGAAGACCTTCTGTGGGACAGCTTAAATTCACAAGTTCCTTTTCACTGATGAGCTAAAAACGACTGCATTTCTAACGGCCTGTTGTACAGTTTGATGTGTGATTAACTCTTCCATGGGACTTAGGGACCACAGCTATCAAAGGTCTTTAGGAAGAACAGTAAGTGACACTGAGTTCTGGTTTTGGAATGTGCTGAGGTGAATTAAGAGCCCCAGCAGCCTCCACTTCCAGCAGGACGTGGATTCCTAAGCCACCAGATGCTTCTGAGAGATAAAACTCCTTTTACTGAAGCCAAGGAACCAGTGCAGTGCCTTGCAGAAGGTTAAGCAAGAGCAGTGGAGCCACATCCCCGTTTTTCTTGACTCCAAGCCCAGGGTTCCAGCAAGATGCCAACAATGCCAGCCTGCTGGAAAATGAAATCAAGGCAGGCACGGCTGTAACTTCATTTTAGGCAGCTGGGCTCTCTGCTGTTTTCCAGTCATGGAAAAGAAAATCCAATTTCTCCCATTAAAGCCTGGTTGTATGAGATTCTGCACTCACTCTTGATGAAGAGCATGAGATTCTGAGCACTTCATCTCTGCTCGGGATCAGTGGGAGTTCTGTTCTTCCATCTGGGAACTGGAATGTTGGTGGAGGCTTGTTGGGGATCCTGATGGTGCTCACCTTGAATCAGGCCTCACAATGAGCAGGGATGTCAAAGCAGGAGAAATTAAAGATACTTCGTCAACCATGGGCAGCTACAGAACACTGTGAGCAATTGGTACACAAACAGGACAAGGCCACTGGAACACGTTCCTCAAGCCTTTATTGCAGCATCAGCCTTATAACGAAGTTTTAGACAAATAAAAGATGGTAACAGCTCACATCTAGCAGCAGCAGCCAAAGATCTCTTTGTCACAGGGCATTTTAAATCTTTCCTATCCAATGGCACATTTCTAAAGCTCACAGACAATTGTTCTACCAGTCACTGAGAGCACACAGAAACCTGCTTCAAACAGTGCTTGGATGCTTTCTATTAACTATACAGAATATTCCATTATTAAGCTGAAAACCTTCTACTCTCTCACTAAACATATTTTTCTGCAGCCTTAAGATCTATCCTAGCCAAACCTAAAAACTCAGACTATTGTTTCATGTCCTTGCTTGCTGCACTATTATAACTTTTCCTACTTTCAAACACTGCAGCTGCAGCTAATTCCAAGTTCTGCTCTCCCTGTTCCTGGGGCCTTTCACAGCTTTCTGAAACCTCCTCACCTTCAGTATTCCCCACAAACACCTTCCCCAGAGCAGACGCTGGTGACTCTGCAGAGCAGGAGGTGTGGTGGAAAGAACTGGGATTAATTAGATCCTGCTGAGCCAAATGGCATTGGACACACATTGTACAATATCTGCATATGTTATTAAAAATGTGAGTAAGTAAATGCCACTTCTCATCTCCATTTGCAGCATGGTCCATACTGAGGCCCAGTAATTGCCTAGATGTGACGTCTGTGGGCTTTTTCCAAAATGCCAAGGGATGCATATTTTTATTTACTGGTGTTGAATCATTCCTTGTCCAGCCTATTGGTTCCATGCCCTCGTGACTGAAGGAGCATTTTCAGAGAGGTTTGCATGCAAATTTTGTATTGCACAAAATTACCAAGCTGGTTTCCTTTCCTGTTATCTTTATACTTGTCTGAGAAATCCGTCAGTTTGAAACAGGCCCTGAATTGTGAGCAGCTGCTTTTCTCTCTTGCAGTCTTCTGGTCTTCTGCCCTTTCTCTCTCTTCATTTTTACTTGGTGGTGTATGCCTAATTTTGGCATAACTTTGGATCCAATAGTACTTAAGTGTGCAAACCAACCAACTACTTTGAAAAATATACTAAAGTGCCTGCCAGAAAATTGCATTTTCCTCTTCTGGAGAGCACGTTAACGTTGATATCATGCTCTTGATGGAACTCCTCTGGCCTGAGAGAGAGTTTCCATTTCTCCTCAGGGAATCGTGGGTCACTGTTTGCTGTGCTCGACCACTTGGAGCAGAAGCAGATTACCCTTTGTAAGAATTACCCTGGATTTTTTAAGCATTGTTCAGCTTAAAATCAACACTGCTCTTAATGCATGCTGCTTACAGAACCTCCCAAAATGGCAAAGCACCTTCAGTCTCTGATTTAACCTCTGAGATCTCCTAGGTTTGCTTTTCCTCTTCTGCTTCAAGTCCTCTTTACTTTCATGTGCACAAAAGCCATGTAATTTGGTTTGCCAGTTGTGAAACCCCAAATTTAAGGCATCCTCTCAGAGAATTCTGCTTTCTCTGAGACCCCACGGAGGGAGCTCCATCTCAAAGCCCAGAGGAGCCACATTTCTGATTCAACAATTTCAGGGTTTGCCCCTGGAGACCAAAAGAAATTGGAGGTGACCAAGCAACGTGAATGAAAGGACTGGTAGGAAAATCAAGGAGATTTCAACAGAATTCTCCAACTTTTTCCAAAACCAGACAATCCTTGGTGTGGTGGAGCATGAGCTGCACAGGGCACAGCAAAGTGAAAATGGTGAAAAGCAAAAAAGCACATTTAGCACAGATTTAGGGCGTTGGGAACAAAAGGCTGATACATTAGAGGACTAAAAAATCACCGTGTTTTAGGAGTAGATGATTATAGCTGGATTATATTTGTCATATGCAAACAGAATAAAGTCCAAATCTGTCATGGAATGTATAGCAGCGCTTTTAAAAGAGCTAATTCCATAAAGCTTAAAATAATTATGAGCCACATTGATTTAGAGAAAGAATTAAGACTGAAAAATTTGAATAATTGGAGACTGTGTAAGAATGCTTTACTAGATGCTGTGCAGAAATATTTCCACAGATGAGAAATTCTCATATAATGATAAAATATTTTCCTCTAATGGCTCTAATTATGGCAGATGCTAAACAGCAGGCAATAAAGCTGTCATATGGAAACTGGCAAATCAGGTTTGGCTGCATCCTCCACTTTTAAAGGGTTGGCCAAGAAACCCGGGGCCATTCCTGTTGGTTTTCAGTCAGCCTCAGAGCACAGGAAAAGCTCAGAGAAAAGAAAGCAAACTGATGCCATGTCAGTGTATAAATTTAGGGAACAGGGTATTTTATTAAGGAATTGTATTAGTGTGATTATTAACGATTTGTGGGGGGGTTTTTAAACAAAACAGTCCAGTTCCTACTTGCATGATTAATTATATATATTTAAATATGAACATATAGATATATTTATATATATACTGGATTGAAGCATTATCAGAATGGTCTCACAATTGCTTCTGTCCAGACAATTTTTCTCAGGGATAGGCAGCATCAATTTTTCATTTGGAAAAAAACAGTTCATTCCCTTTTCTCTTTTCTTTAGAAATAGATGAGTTTGAGCCCTGCACAATATTTCTGCCAGACATTGTCACCTTTATTCAACAAGATAGATCAGTCCTGAAGATAGAAAATAGCAGATTTCAAATAACAAAAAGTATTTATATTTTAAGAAGTTTAATTAAGAGTTCTAGGCAGAGATAAGCAATCAAAGTATGGAATTGGAATGCAGGAGTTACAATATAAAGGAATTCTGTGCCTATTTTTATAATTTTTCAGAATGCTGGAATTTTTGCATTGCTGGAATGGGGCACAGTGCTGGATTCCTGACTGTTCCTGGGAGCAGAACCTTCCAGAACAGGGAATGATCCCATTCCTGGCTGTTCCTGGGAGCAGAACCTTCCAGAACAGGGAATGATCCCGTTCCTGACTGTTCCTGAGAGCAGAACCTTCCAGAACTGGGAATTATCCCGTTCCTGACTGTTCCTGGGAGCAGAACCTTCCAGAACTGGGAATTATCCCGTTCCTGACTGTTCCTGAGAGCAGAACCTTCCAGAACAGGGAATGATCCCATTCTTGGCTGTTCCTGAGAGCAGAACCTTCCAGAACTGGGAATGAGCAGCGATCCTGGGAGAAGGGGCTGCCTGGGAATTGATGTAAACAGCCTGGTTAATTTTTCCGCCAACCCCAAGCACCGTGTGATTGTAATGGAAATGCTACACTGCTCGGAAAACAAGATATTAATTTGGAACATAAGGACAAGAGGAAATAATGCTCGGGGATTGAGTAAAGGGCATTCAGCTCCTCAAGGCTCATTTCCTTTTTCTGTGGTACTCCATTAAGCACAAGATGCCATCAGGATTTTTAATGACCCCCACGTTTTTGCCTCGGCACACAGCGACAGGCACCTGCTGTGGCTCACGTGGCTGTCCCTGTGTGCCTGCCCTTCTCCGGGGAAACTCCTTGGGAGTCACCACCACGAAGGAAAAATTCTCTTCCTAGTAACGAGTGGCTGGGAATCGAGAGATTTACTCTGCTGCTCGGCGTTTAATGGCATTGTATAATATTGCTTTTTTTCTAATTGAGTAACACTCCACATCAATTTGCAGAGCATCTCCATCCATTTTAAGAGCTTTTTAGTGCTGGGGTTTTAGTGTTAGTTTTTTGGACGAGGTGTTTCAGCCTGACAGTGATTAAATCTCCCACCGGGAATGTGGTTTTCCCAAGAGATGAGAATGCTGATGGGCTGGAGATATGAGTAGGAATATGTTAATCAAGGAGCTTCTCCTCCCTCTGTACTGTGCACTCCTCCTGTTTTCTGAACTCCAGCACATGGGATCTGTGTATGCTGGGAACCCACGGCTTTGCTTTATGCAGATATTGGAAAAGACATCCATAGAAGTCCTGGGGTTTGTTTTTGCACCATTATGATGGAAAAATAAATGCGTCCATATTTCCATATTTCTGGTGTGGTGTTGTCCAGAAGTGCCAATCAAATGTTATAAAAAGCCCGTGAATGGAAATGTCTCTGTGTCCTTGCAAAAATCTGCTGTTGCTAATGAGTTGTGTGGAAAGAAATCCACCAGTTGGATTTATAAACATTTATAAACATTTAGGGATGGCCAGTTACCACAAACTTCAATCCTGACCTTAAATCCTCTCCCGCCAGCTGCTGCCAGCAAGTTTTAGGCTTCTCCTTAGAAAAGCAGGGCATTGATTGACAATCCCTTGTACGAACCTTTAACAGGTCTTTGCTTTATTTAGATTTGCAATAATTTAAAAATTTAATTTAATGGGATCTTAGGCAGGGAAGGCTGTAGTAATTAATTCCATTTGGTCAGGAGACACTTAGTATTAAATTTCATCCTTTACCGGAGGATTCTGCTCATACTTATAAATGTAGTGACCTTTACTAAACATCTGCTGCTGAATGTTTATCCTTTCCTTGAGAGACAGAGGGAGAAAGAGAGAGGTTTGTGATGAAAATTCAAATTTTCAATCTGAAAACGCAAAGTGTGGGGTCATTCTGGCTCCTCCAAATGTCCAGAAGCCTTTTCTTTGTTATCATGGGAGGGAAACATTTAAAAACACCAAGAAGTTGCTAAGGAATTGAAATTCTGTTCTCTGGACTTAGATGTGGGAAACAAGAAATGCAGATATTGGACGTTTTGAATGACAGGCTGTAAATGTATAAAGGTTCTTATATATAACTGCAGCATACGTAAATAAAAAAGGTCCATGTCCCACAGAATTATCAAGGTTGGAAGAGAACTTCAGGACTATCTATTCCAGCCATCAACCCAGCACCACCATCATCAACCATATTCCCAAAAGTGCCAATAAAGAATAATTATTTCTACAACCCTTTCACAGCACAAAGGATAGTGCCTTAATTACAGAAGAAAACAAAATTAACGCAGCAAAGTGCTGCTCCTATCCCTGCACGAGCAATTGTGACTTTTGTACAATCTGATGTTACATCGAGCACGGGGCTGTCACACAACAGATTGCTCCAGGACTAAACAAAGATCAGGAAATGGCAACCCCAATTTATTATCCTCTGCAGGCCTTATGCAAAGCATTTGGGCACTTAGATCTCATGAAAAGCAAAGGATTATCAAGCATACTGAAAAACATTGATAGTGGAAATTGCTTTTTTATTAATCCACGCTTAAATTCCCCATCTGTAATTCTTGTGACCTCAATAGTTGCTCAGTGGGAAACCTCGGTGCTCCAGCAGCTCTGGGTGTGAGATCCTTGCTTCCCTGATTTTTGGGAAAGACTACACCACCTACTGCCCCGGATGTTTATCAAGTGTAGCATCAATTGTTGGCTATTAAGTCGCTGGTGTTTTTAAACTGCTTTAATCACCAGTGTCTGCATGAGACCATCAGTTCTGCTCTTGGCAGCTGCGGGGGCTTCAGAACGACTCCTTTGGGCTGAGTGCAGCAAATCCTGGCCAAAAACTGCACTCGAGTATTGCGTGATAACACGGAAAAAATAAAAGCAAAAAGAAATTTCTCTCTTCCAAAAGACTTGAAAAAGAAACCACCTCGTGGCCCAAAGCCAGCGAAGGCACTGGAAGCCTTTTGGCTGCCTGCAGTGAATTTGGGATAAAAGCATGGGAACAGGTGAATGTTGCTGTGCTTGGCTGGTGTTTAACACTCACTCTGTCAGCGTGAGGATTAGTGAGAGAAGCGCTGGTCGCCTGCTGCTCAGCAGTGAATTGCTGTTTAATGCTTTCCGTGGGGCTTGGATCCATGTCCAGTCTCTCAGGTTACCTGGACTGTTCTGGAATTTATCCTAAAGGATGGGATTAGCTGTCTGGACACGTCAGATGAAATTTGTTTTTCCCCTAAAGCTTCTGAGCATACAAAACTGGGAATTTGTGATGGGGAAGTGGTTCCCAGGTGTGTGCAGGGGGTTCCTCTGCGAGGCTGGGGGAGAGCACCGTGCTGGGACAACCAGTTCTGAGCAGGTGGGGACACTTCCAAAAGCACTGCTGTGCCTTAAAGGATCTGAAAAGCAGCACTGGTGAGTCCTGCTGGGCTGGGAGCTCCTCTGAACCACAGCCAGCAGCAGCAGAGGGAGACTCAGGGACTCAAACCCCACGTTTGCCGTGCCACCTTGGAAAAATCTTTGTTTTTTCACCCGAATTCTCTTGTCAGGAGCGGATTCTAATCCCACCCGAGGTTTCTGCTGCCTCTGGTGCTCCTCAGTGCCTGCCTTAAACTGCTGCAGGGTATTTGCTGCCAAACAGCCCCATCCATCACTGCAGAGGTGGGGGACCATCCCTGAGCAGAGACAGATCTTGGGAAGTGCTTGAGGATCCTTTGGGATCCTTTGGGATGAAAAGCCCTATTTAAATCTGAGACTTTATTATTGTCTGTCCCACTCTACAAATAAATCATCTCGCAATATGACTCTGGAAGAAATTACTCTTGCATAAATGAATTCATCCTGTTCTCCCACAGAGAGATGAAAAAAAGCCTTTATAATAACTATTAAATTGTTTTACAACCAAAATATTGCAACGTTTGAGTAGTTTCCTACTTGTGACTTTGATAATGAGTTTTTGAAAAGTAACAGAAAATGTTTCCAGAAATTGGAAAATAAGATTAGCATATCTGTTATGTAGGATCCTTTGTTAAGTCAAGCTATTTCTTGTTTGGGTGATAATAGCTGTGCCTTTGTTAATTATTATTTCATATTGTCATTATTAGGCTATTAATAATTTATAGTAAAAGCTGCTTCTTTGTGCTATGTAAATGTTTTCATTCTTATGCATCAATTCCTTATTCCATTATTAATGTGATTCATAAATACATTACATTTAGATCCTCTTACAGGAGAAGAGATATTTGCTACTGTATTTTCCCCTTTGTTTGGATGTGAGGTAGGAAAAAAAGTGCCAAGGGAATCTATCCAGAGAGTTTTTAGGGGATGTACTCACACCTCTGACACGGAGCAGGGCGATGATGGTGACTGAGCAGCTCCCATATTCCCTGCAGTAAATTGTTATTTATATTTCATGGTTTGTCAGTCTGATAGACTTGCCCTTGCAGTCTGTGCTGGCTCACACCTAAAGCCAGCAGGACTGGGATTTGCTAAATTCAGAAAAGCCTTGCTGGGAGCTCTCAGGGCTTTTCCCAGCGACCTGCCCTGGATCCTGGATGTTGTACCTGAGGATTTACAGGACACCTACCCGAGTGTGATTGCATCCCACAGCGTGAAAAACAACATTGTGCATTCCACAACAAAACAAACCCTGCTCTCCCACCTCCTTCCCCTCTGTGCTGCGGTGTGCACTTTCCAGAAGCTTCTGCTGTGCCCCAGGGAACGGAGCTGGGTCTGAGATCCCCCTCAGGGCAAAGAGCAGAGTTCTGCACCCAGTGCCATCTCCTTCCAGTGAAAATACTCTTAGGAGGAGGCATTTTGGGGACAGAAAGGGGGGAAATAGTTCAGAGGTCCCTTTGGTTTGGTTTTGGGGTTGTTTTTTTCCCCTCAGTGTTCCAAGCTGAAAGAGGGAATGCAGTGACAGATTTTGACCCCAGCAGTGGACAAAGCCCAGTCCTGTGCCACGGTGTGGGTCCAGCTGAGCAGGTTAAAAATGGGTTGTGTTTGTGTGTATTTATCTTTCAGCTGGATTACTGTGGGGTTTGGCATGACCCTCAAGCACATGGCTGCTGCAGAAGGAAATCTAGCAATCAGCTTAGTTGGAAACCCTCCGTTTAAAGTGCCTTTGGATTTTGGAAGGGCTCTGAAGCTTGGTTGCTGGCGTTAAGGCTTTGACCTGTGCTGGTTTCCATTGCTGGAACTGGAATTTCTGGGTTATGAGGTTATCAGAGCAGTAGCTGAAACGCCAATCTGTGAGGGAAAAGTCAACAGGAGCATGATTGCATTAAGGTTTATTACTGCCAGGACAAGGTTATTTGTCTTCTCTACCGAAACAGGAGACACTGCTTTTCCTTCCAGTGTCTCCTCATGAGCACTGGGAGGCAAACCCAGCGTCCCCTGATAAAACACGGAGAACTCTCAGTTTAACGGGAATTAAAACACTTTAATGCTTTAATTCTTATTTAATTCTTATTGGTTTTTTTGGTCCACGTTTAATTGATCCCTTTCACATCCCTGCTGCAGCACAACTAACTAATGCCATCCAGTGGCAATGGCACAGCATAAATTGAGTGTGGCAGGCAGTGTCCTTCCAGGCTCTGGCCATTGCAGAGCTTAATTAACCTGAAAAAGGCACTAATGAGTGGCGAGTGGTCCATCCCAGCCCATGGCAAAAGCAGGGGGTTTGGAACAAAGAACTGTCCGTGATTCCTCTCCCCCAGTTCCATAAAATGAACCAGTCAGGCTTTGCCTGGCTGGGAGGGGAGTGGGTGTTGGATTTTGAAACCAAGTTATTCTTCACCTGAGTTTCTGCTTTACTGCACAGAACTTAGATTTTCTTGAAATGCTGACAAGATGTTTCACTCCAGGTAAAAGCCCAAGCTTGGTTTGAGGGGTTTTTTTGCATGACAGAACACTTCCAGTATGAAGAAATTGACTCTGATTTGGTTATTTCTGCCTAAAACATGCTCCTCTATACAAGAAAAAGAAATCTAGAGACCAGATCTCTGTAACACAGACTTTTGCTCGCCTCCAAGACTTCTCTATAGAAATAGCTCAATCTTTTCTCTTTTCCACGTGGAAAAATGGCCTCACTCTGCACTCTTAATGAATGCAGAGTGCTTTGAGATCTGAGTAATTCCGTGTTTTGCTGCAGAAAAACAGGAATTATTGCTTTCAGCCACCTCTAACGGGCTCTAATTGCTGCTGCTCTTGTGCTCCTTGCAATTTCAACAGCCCTGGTGTGGACTGTGAAAATTCCCCACCGCTGACACCAGCGGTGCAAAGAACGTGTGGGAACTGCAAAAGCAGCCAGAGCAAAAGAGCTGTGATGCCAAGCCCTGGGGGTTTGAACCGATGGGAAATCCTGCCTTGCTCTTGACCAAATACTGAATTTTTAACAGCTCTGTTCTGTTCTTGCTAACTGGAACATGATGTCAGCAAAACAGAGAGCTTTCTCCCTGTCAATGTTAGCTCGTGCTTACTTTGCCAAGTGTAAATCTGGACAAAATGGCCAATTTAAGTACACCTAACCCCTACATTTTATATAAAATTACATTTAACTCTTATTTACAACTTTATGCCCAAATTAAAGTACACCTAACCCCTAAATTTTATATAAAATTACATTTAACTCTTATTTACAACTTTATGCCCAAATTAAAGTACACCTAACCCCTAAATTTTATATAAAATTACATTTAATCCTTATTTACAACTTTATCCATATCTCTATGCAGTGCAATAACCAACGAACATTCACTAATGTAAATATTTTGGGAAATCCTTCAGATTTTATCAGGAATACCCAAGGATGGGAGCAGATATCTGATGGAAGAGTGCCTGAAGTTAACTACAGAGTGAAAACTTCTTATTTTGTGCTGTCTCTATGAAGGTTGGACCATCAGAATTTGGTAAAGCAGCGAGCTGACCTTGCATGGTAATTTCTCAGGGTGTGTAAGAGCTGCTGGGTCAGTGCTTCAGGCTCAGACCTATTTCCCACTCAGTGTGTGAACACAGACACCAAATTGAGGAGTAAAACCAGTAAAAATCACTTTTCCAGGTCTACCCTCAGTGACAGCAGAGATTCCTGCCTGAAGTCACTTGCCTGCTACTTTCTGGGCAGAAGTTTTCTCTCCCCAACAATTCAGCAAAGGTTTGCAAGGTTTCATTTAGATAATCTGGACAAGTGATCTGAGAGAACCTGGTTGATTTTGGCCTTAAAGAAAGGGAGTGATTCCCGTGAGCTGCACTCCCAGCAGAGCAGGAGGGCCCTTAGTGAGCACTTGGGGGCCGCAGGCACATCTGGGTCCTGAGGGGAACATCTGTTCTGCACCTCTGCCTCGCTGGTGTGGAACAGCTGGAGATCTGCTGCACCAGGAGCTGAGGTCGAACCACACACCAGAATTTCTGGGGCTGCCTCCTCTGCCTCTAATCCCAGCCAGAACAAAACCCGTGCAGGCAGCTCCCCAGGGCAGTCTGGTGGCACAAGGTGTGACATTTGGCAGTGACGTTAATCAAGGTTTCTCCTGGGGGCTGTCCATGCCCTTGGGAGGGACAGAATCCACACAAGTGCTGCAGGTTAGAGCCTGCCTGCTCCCAGCACTTGGCCAGAAATGCTCAGAATCCAGTAAAAATATCCAAATATTGTGAGCACCAGTGGCACACAGGCCACTGAGTAATTTGCATGGTCTAATAATGAAATTCTGTCTCTCTTGGACTATAGCCCTTACAAAAAAATAAAAGGTGAATATTGTTTTTTTCCTGCCTGAAAACAACTGCCCAGCACTGAATACAAAAATAGAATTATTTCCATTATGTTTTGTCACTTTTTCTGGAAGATGCAGTGTGCAGGCTTTAAGTAAATAAATAATAATAAAAAAGCCTGAATTATTTGTGTAAGCTAAAAGGTCATGAGTAATTTTTCCTGCCAACTAATGTCTATTGCCAAAAGAACATTCTATTCAGACTGAAGAATATTAAAAGATGTTGACAGGCCAGAAGACCTTTATCTGGGAGGAACAGCGTTAATTATGCCACATTGATTTAACCTCAGAGGGGTCTGATGCACCATTTAAAATTCATCCTGTTATTAATTTGCCAGGTGTGTTTTACAGCCATCACATTTAAGAAAATGCAGGTACTGCAGGGCCCAAGGAATCACTTCCCTGTAACAGTTCTCAGGCTCTCTGTGTGTGTTTGGCTTTTTGGTGTTTGTTTTGGTTCCTTTTTAAAGGTTTTCTCGAGTACCTTGGGCACAGCAGTGAGGTGGGGATGGAGCTCTGGACAACAGCTAAAGGTGAATAACATGATTTATGTAAAGCATAGCTGTAATCATTTTGTTTTAAAAAAAACCCACTTGAAATCATGATACTTGCTTCTGGAGTATAGGATCAAGTAAATGTCATAATTACTTCATTAATTAAAAATGCCATTTTAATTAATATGAAGCCCAGAACCTTTTCTGTTCCTAAATATCTCAGTTCAGGCACTTTGTTAGGCGGGTAATTTGACATTGATATAAAATCTGGCCAGCTGGGGCACTGCATAAAAAAATCCTGTAATTAGTCAAGGAATAGCTGCATGACTGCTCAGTGACTTCATGCAGGAGCACAGAATTAATTGATGCCTGATTGCCCAGTTATTTCATGCATGAGTGTCCAATTAACTTCTGCATGAGTGCCTAATTAACTTCTGCATGAGTGTCCAATTAACTTCTGCATGAGTGCCCAACTTACTTCTGCATGAGTGCCTAATTAACTTCTGCATGAGTGCCCAGCTAACTTCTGCATGAGTGCCTAATTAACTTCTATGAGTGTCCAATTAACTTCTGCATGAGTGCCTAATTAACTTCTGCATGAGTGCCCAATTAACTTCTGCATGAGTGCCTAATTAACTTCTGCATGAGTCTCCAATTAACTTCTGCATGAGTGCCTAATTAACTTCTGCATGAGTGTCCAATTCACTTCTATGAGTGCCTAATTAACTTCTGCATGAGTGCCCAGCTAACTTCTGCATGAGTGCCTAATTAACTTCTGCATGAGTGCCCAGTTAACTTCTGCATGAGTGCCTAATTAACTTCTGCATGAGTGTCCAATTAACTTCTGCATGAGTGCCTAATTAACTTCTGCATGAGTGTCCAATTAACTTCTGCATGAGTGCCTAATTAACTTCTATGAGTGCCCAGCTAACTTCTGCATGAGTGTCCAATTAACTTCTGCATGAGTGCCTAATTAACTTCTGCATGAGTGCCCACTGCTGCATGTCTGAACAGCCAATTACTTTGCACATTAATTGCATCAGGAGCAAACCTGTGGTGTGGTGCTTGGCCAGGTCTCTGGGCACCAGGGCTCCTTGGGGATGAGCCTTTGTCGTTGTAGGATTTTTATTATGGCTGCATGCTGCCTTTTATACAGTTTTTACAGACCTTGAGGGCAACTTCTAATTGGTTAATAGCTTTCTTGTTAATTATTCTATTGGTTAGGAAATGGTATTTTACTTGTCCATCAAATCTATCTATTCTCAAATTGTTACAAGTTTTCTTTACTGATTCTCATGGGACAAATGCCTTGTTAGTACAGATGTACCTATTTTTCACCCCCAGAACAGGTTGTTGTGTTAAAGGAACTTCTCATTCTCAAAACAGTTTGGTATGGGAACTTACGGATTGCTTGTTAGCTGCACTTAGGAGAAATGACAGACCAGCTTTTTACCCTATTCCTACACGCCTGACTGGGGCACATCCCTGAATCTGGGATCTCTTGGAGCCATCTCCCAAGGTGTGGAGCCAGCCTGGGATCAGCACAAGGTGATTGATTACAAACATCCCTTTGGTGCCCCTGTGCCACGGAGATCTCAGCCCAGAGATGAGCTCAGGCTTTTCACGGGCTGCACAATGGAAATGTTGGCAAAACCTTTCCTGGGAAGGGCTCTGCCCTGGGCTGGGAAAGGTCCCACGTGGCAGTGAGGGCAGCTGTGACAAACCTTGGGGTTTGAAGTTCCAAACTGTGATTGGGAACTCCAGATCCAATAAACAAATCTCTCAGGAGGCTCTGGGCATGACATTAACTCCTCCTGCTTCTCCTCTGTACAGGAGGGAAAATAATCTTCCATTTATCCACCCTGTTGTGGCTGAGACATTTGTTAAGTGCAGGTGAGGGCTGTGGGGATCATCAAAATATAACATAACTTGTGTTATTAAGATACAGCTGCTAGTATAAAATATTACAGAACGAGAGTATTGCCAGCCATTTACATATCTTAAAATAAATGGCCACATGTGGTCTCTCCCTCCTCCCCTTCCATCTTCTGTTCCTTGCCAAGCACATTTCCAGCAGTGAAATCAGCCCAGAGATTGTCTTTCCACTTGGGCATGGTGTGAGCATCCAAATTATTTGGAAGCAGGTCACAGAAAGCCTTGGGAATTGTTCTGGAGAGTTGCAGGAAGCCGTCTGCTCAGTGTACAGCTGTGCTTCAAAAAAAAAAAAAAAAAGGATCAAAACTGCTCACTAATGTGCAGAAGAGGACAGAAAATTATATGGTGCCACTGCAGGCACAGGCAGAGCAGAGACAGGCCTTGCACATTAGGAGATGCTGATTTCAATGGAATTATACTTGCGTAAAATTACAGTTCTGGTGAGTCAAATTATATATTTCACATCTCATAATTTTATTCCATTCTCCATCCAAAGGGAAAAAGAGTCCTGTTTAAACAAAGCCCCTCCCTATGAAATGAGGCTGAAAAGGATTAAGGATATTATCCTAGTGGAGAACCTCATAAAATAAGAATGTGTAAGAGGCATGCCAAACAACACACAGCAGGTGGAAGGAAACTCCTATTTACCCTTTCTCATCACACAAGGACAAGAGAGATGGATCACTTACAAACCTGAAAAAGGCTGAAAGCAATCGGGGTTTTTACACAAAGAGAATTTACCCTGTGGGACAGATAAGGATTTAGCGGGATTCAAACAGGATTAGACATTTGTATGGATAATAGGAACATCCACAGCTATGTTAGATAAGAAGGGAAAAAAGGTAGAAGCACTCCTGTTTCAGGGCATGGCCAATTACTGAGAGACACAGACAAACCTTCCTGTGATATTCTTCCCCTGGAAAATGGCTTTTTGTGAAGTGCAGGAGTTGTGCAGTGATGTGTTTGTGTCAGGGAACCTTCCAATGGACTCGGCTTCAAAGCCATTCCTGTTTTCTTGGCAACTTCCTCAAGACCGGGGAGCTGGGTAGGGATGAGCTGTGGGATGGTCTGCTGGAAAATCTGCTTGAGGTGGCAAAGCTCATTCCCATCCCTGCGTGCAGTGACCAGGGAAATATCCTACACCATCTGAAATGCTAAAAAGATCTCATTTTCTTCCCAGCGTGGAATTGCAGGATTTAAATTCTAAATTTAATTTTTTTTCTTGGAAGATAAATTCGTCTTTTAGCCTCAGGGACAGGTTTTAACTGTTAGTGTGTGCTTTGTTACAGATCACACAGTTATTCATTGCAAATAATGAATGCCTGACCAACATCTGACCAAATCTATTGTTCTGTTGTTGAGCAGGGTTGTGGGTTTTTTGGCTTTTTTACTGTTAGAAAAGAGTCAGGGAAATGGAGGAAGGTAATTACAGGGGATAATTACTTTAAATGCTTTTAGATCTAAGTTGCTCAGAGGCTAGCTGTGCAAAAGGAAAGTAACCATGATAAATATGGCATGGAACAATAGAGAATTCAGGCAGAAAAAGGATCTGGTGCAGTGCACGAGACATTTTTGGCAACAATTCCTTGTAAATCTCACAAATGAGTACAGGTACTTAATAGGCAATTAAAGACAGCCAATGTAAATTAATTAATAGCAGACTTAAAATCATTAGCTGGTGTGTAATTAATAGAAAATTATAAAGGCAATAAATGCTTGCTTACAGCCTTATTAAGATCTGCACGTTACATCTTCTTCTGAATTGATTGGGATGATAAAAATTCAGGGGAAAATATGGAAAGCACCATTAAATACTTGCCAAATCTGAGGAAAATTTCCATAGTGTGCAATCACCGTTCCATATTTCAGAAGCTGACATTCAGAATGTTTCAGTGTAGGTACTGGATGTAAGCTGGAAGAGGTTTATCCCAGTCCTTCCAAAGCTGGATGGAGATCATAAAGGAAGTGCAGCAGTCTCAGGTGGAAGGTCTCATGCATTATTCAATTAGCAATAAATTAACTGCTGCATAAGCTCAGAATCAGCCTGAGTCCCAGAACTGCCTGCCATGCCCACCCACAGATCAAATCCTGTAGGAAATACGGGACACAGGACAGAGAACCGTGGATTTAATTAGCATGGTCAGCTTGATAACCAGGATCTCTTGGCAAGAACAAACAGAGCTTTGAAGAGTTGATCAAGATTGGCGACAGGAAAGAAGATTAAATCAACTTCTGCAAGCAAGAGATGTTGCAGAATGTGTAAGTTTGTTTGTGTGATGTATAATTAACCGAATCATTGTAGTAACAAATTACCAACCTTCCTAGAATGGTATACAAGCATGTAGCTGACAGTAAAACTGAATTCTGATCACCGGTCAGCCTTCCCCGCCTCTCCCTCAATCATCAGTAAAATCCAAGTTCATTTTTCATTCCCAGAGTCAGTCCTGGCCTTGCCTGGGCCACTGCAGGAGCTCGTTTGGCTTTCCATCACCATTGCAGCTGGGTGCCACCCTGTGCCCGCGTGCTCTGGGGCTGGGGGGTGACACTGCCCCGGCCAGGGGAGCTCACCCCTCTGCTCGAGACCAAAATCAATGGTTAGCGTTGCAAATTCAGCACTGATGTCTCAGGAGCCTCTGACAGAGCTGTCCCCTCCTTCTGACCACTCCACAAAGGTTTTTCTGAGGGAGAGCTCCACCTCCACACAGCCCCAGCCTGCTTTTCCAAAACAATGAATTGTCACTTGCAAACCTGCTCAGGGCAGGGAGGGCTCCTGGTGCCCAGAGCTCAGCGTGTGAGACGTTGTTTCTGGGATTGCTCAGCGAGGAAATGCCACGCTAAAGGACCAGAAAAATCTCCTTCCATCACTCCTTCGCTTCCCTTAAGGCTACACAAATAGTTTCAGAAGAAGGGGAAATGTTTTACTGAAAAAAATCGCTGCTTTTCATATTTCTGTTTTTTCTTTTCCTGGCTGATTTTCAGAGTGAAGAGCAAATGCCTACAAATGCTGTGTTCTCTGCCTCTTTTGAAACAACTTCTTTTTTCCTTTTTTTTTTTTTTTCTTTCCAGAAAGCCACTTTGTATTTTACAGCAGAATCAAGACACTGATGTTTTTTTCTAGAGCCACCTTGACAAACTAGTGGAATATATTTAGGGATGTGGAAGCTCATAAGAAAAGAAAAGAAAAAAAACCCCAAAAAACAACGGAAGAGGCTGAGAGCTATTTCAGGCTTTTTTTTTGCAAGTGGAGGAGTTGGAAAACTCTACTTACCCTTAATATTTCCTCATCCTTTTCTATTCATTTTCAAGTCACAAAGTTTCTTCAAGGATAACTGACCTCATAAGAGACTTTTTGGGAATGAAACATTCTGGTGAGAAGCTGAGGGTGTTTTAACAATCAACAACAGACCAACACAGAGATCCTCCTGAGTTCCCTTCTCTAATATTCCTCAGTCTTGCTGTTACACTGATAGGAAATTCTTTCATGTGAGGTGTAAGGTTGAACTCTGAGTTTTCAGTCATCACCAGCTGAGAGAGCTGCAGATTTCTCCATCCAAAACTTTTAGAAGTTCTCCTGACCTTCTGCGGTCAAGTATCTCTTAACCTGATCTGAGTGATGTTACAATTCTTTTAGATCTTCTTTCCTTCCAGAAATTGTACCCTCTCTCTGCTCTATTTAATGCTGCACAAACCCGTGTGGGTTTAATTTGATAGTAAAGCAATTGTTTTTCTACCTTCAGCAATTGGCTGGGATTGTTAATTGAAGTCAAACTTTCCAACAGCCTCTGGAATCTCACCCAGAGCAGGTGAAGGAGGGTCAGCAAAGAGCTGAAGCCCCTGAGAGCTGGGGTAGGTAACCACAGGAGCTGCCCAAGACACAAACAAAAAGAAAAACCCACATCTTGGGGTAAGGAAGATTAAAATTGTGCCAAAAATAACATAGGTCAACGTGGATTTACAGACATGTGGGAGAAGTTGGACTCTGGATCTTCTGCAAACTCCCATTGCCTCTCAAGCCGTGGCCTCTTGAATAGGTGCTGCCAGCACATAAAATTTATTCACTTCTGGAATTCCCTGGGTTGCAGGTTACAGGCAGGGTCTCTAGACGGGGAAAGGAAAAAGACCAGCAGAAAACTTGAAATGATGAGGGCAGCAGTGGTAGAAAGAAACCACCGACAGCAGGAAGGAAGGGTTGCAAAGTCAAAAGGATGCAGAGAATTTGAGCTGCACCTGAACCACCTCTGCTGAGACAGACATCCACCCACAGGCAACACTTCCAGGAAAATCTGGTTTGTTCCAGCATTTTTTCAAACTGGAAATTTCCAAAACAATGAATTGTCACTTGCAAACCTGCTCAGGGCAGGGAGGGCTCCTGGTGCCCAGAGCTCAGCGTGTGAGACGTTGTTTCTGGGATTGCTCAGCGAGGAAATGCCACGCTAAAGGACCACAAAAATCTCCTTCCATCACTGCTTTGCCTCCCTTAGGGCTGCACAAACAGTGTACATTTCTCCCCTGAGCTTTGGTTGTGCAGGGACCTGGCAGGGCAGAGATGTTTTGCCCTCTGTCCCGAACTGCTCCAGGAGCAGAGTTCTGCTGGGATGGGGGCGGTGGCACGGGCTGACAGAACCATCAGCCAGTTATTTTGGGCTGCTGTGATGGTGCTGGTGGCTCCCTGGGTTTTTCCCTGCTCTGGGATTGATGGATTCCGTGTTTTTATCTGCCAAGGGAGCAGCTTTGATCCCAGCCCAGCCTCTCGGTGCCTGCCAAGCCCAGCAAAGCGCAGTGCTGAGAGCTCCATCCCAGCTAATTCCTGCTCCTAGCACAAACCATCCAGCAGGATCTGCCTCTTTATTATTTATTCCCTCTCTGCGTGCCGAGCCCATTGACTGTTAATCTGGATTACCGGCGCTGAGAGCTGACAATAAACACCAGTAATTCTGATTTTAGAGCCCCATTAGATGATGTCAGTTCTCCCCTCCACAACGTTCTGCTCCTTTTACAAACGATGCTCTTTAGAGAAAAAGGAAAATGATTTGTGTTCGGACAGTGCGTGCCGCTGGAGACTTCGGGAATGCTGAAATCCTGGAAAAGAATGGAGTTCTTCAGGACTGTGCTTGCTGGGTTTATTTTGAAACAGGCTGCTCTGAATGTGATCATCTCTTCCAAGAGACTGGAAGGAGGGGGAGAGGGATGGAATACCAAACCAAACAAAACCTCACGTAAAACCTAAATGTATTTATCTGGAATACCAAAGCAGCACTCAGGGAACTGGCAGGAAATGCAAAAACATCTAGAGGAGGAAATTCAAATTTTCTGAGCCCTGACCTGGAAGCAAAACAAAACAAAGAGTGACAAGAATAAATAAACTCAACCTTCTGAACATACATGTGGGGTCAAATTTAGAAACAATGGGACATTTTCTTACGTAGCAGTAAATAAAGGCAGTATGTTTTGATTGCATTCATTTGGCACAGGCTGCACGAAAACTTCAAATGCTGGCTAAGGAGAGAGCATAAAAATGTATTTTTATGAATCAGGAAGATGGAAAACTGATTGTAATTCATAACTCCATGCTGGTTTTATTGTTTTCAAATCACACACCGGCACTTAGGCAGCAGAATTTTCAGTTTAATATGTAATGACTGTGCTCTTCAGTACTGTATTTTATTAGGCATTAGAAAGATTTACAGAGCCATCCACATGACATGGATTACAGAGCACATCAAGAAATCAAGGATGATTTTTGCTTCTCTACTAAACAAAATATACTTTAAGTAATTGCTATTAACTGGCATTACTTACCAGGAGGCCTATTTTGATGTAACAGAACAAAATGGAAAGGAAAAGGAGGATAAAAAAGTAAGTAAACATAGAGCTAAATCCCAAAAAGAAAGGATTAGGGTTTCTTGTTTTATTTTGAGTAACATGCAGTTTTAAATTTGATCTAATGTAGAGAAATCAAAGGATGGAGATTTAATGTTAGCTAATACTTAGTTTTCACAAAGGAAAAATCAGTGTCCTCTAAACATAGTGTAAAGTAATAAAATTGGGCAGAACAAAAGAGGGAAAAAACAGGAAAAATTTTCTTTGCACTTTGAGACAGGAAGTTGTTTAAGGCCTGAAAGAACAGGGCTGCAAAGCTCCAGATTTAAATGCTTGTTCCAGGTGGAGACTTCCTCAATGTCATTGGATAAATCAGCTGATGAATCATAAACCTCCCATGGCTTTTTTCCCTCTCTTTTCCCCCCAAATGTGATTTCCCTGTTTATTTGATTTCATTAGCACTGACCATTGAGTCAATCTTTGTGCAGCACCCAGCACAGCAAGAGTTGCTTGGAATTTTAGTGGGTGATGTTTGGAGCCTCTATGCCCTGTCATAATAATAAGAAACTACTTTAGTTTTGCAAACATTTGGCACAACCTCATTCAGTTTAAACAGGAGAATCCAGTGAAGCTGTGCTACATTTTAGCTGCCTGCTGTATTTTTTCATTATAGCTGAATGCTGTGTACCAGAACCCACTTTTTATGTCTATTTTCTTACCTCGAAAAGAAAAAAGCATCTCCAAAATGAAATGAGTCACAACATGGAAGGAAACCGAGATAACTGAAAATAATAAAAAAATGTAACACTCTTTAAAATTTTTTAAGTTTATTCTGTACTGAGGGAGAGACCTTCAACCAAACACAGCTCTGCCTTTGCTCCTGCTGGCCTGGGAGAACAGGAGCTCTTTGTGGTTATTGCTTGAGCACTGCAGTCAGTGGGACCATCTCCTGCTGGATTCCACTTTTAGGGAATGCCACCCTTTCCTACATGGGCAAACCCTTTCAGAAAGGACATTAAAAGAGACTTTCCATGCGGCAGCACCTTGCTGGAAACAGCACATTTCAATGTCCTGCTCTCTGTGATGCTGCTGAAATCAGGATTTCTGCCCTACAAGGCTTTGAAGACTCTTGCAAAGGGCTGGTGTTGATCTGAACTGCAAGGACACGTTCAAATAAAAGGGTGAAATTCAGAATACAGCCAAGAAGTGCTGCCTTCAGCTTCCTCATGTGAAACAAAACTGTACCTTCGGAACTTTAAAGAAATCAATCCCATCCTAAAAGACTTCCACTGGTAGAACAGACCTTATGGAAGGGGATTTGTGCACAGAAAAGAAATTGAAATTCAACACTTATTATTCTTCCTCAAGCAAAAAAAAAGTCCTTCAACAAAGAGTGTGCCCCGTGTAGGGTAAAGCAGTGAGCAAGTTCCTTAACTACCAGAGTGCTTCGTTTTCTCTCTCCCATCACATCCACAGAACGAGTGGTAATTAACCCACAAGTTCTTTAAAGCCATAAGCACCAATTCTTTTAATTGCTTAAATGTTAGAGACTTACATTATGTAAATGCAAGGAGGCTGCACTGAAATTTGGTGAGTGATAATCCATCTGTCTTGGCTAAAGGCCAGCGTGCAGCAGTTGTGCCACGCTGAGAGCAGTGGAAGGGAGATCTCTCTTTCTTTTTGCACAGGACTCAAAGTGATCTCTGTGAATTTTTACATTCCTTGCAACTGTCACCCTGGTTTTTGTGAACTGGGTGCCAGAGAGTTTTTACCCAATTCACAGAGCATGCCCATCACTGCTTGCAAATTGCAAGAATGTGCTTTATTCTTTTAAAACATCCATAAGATCAACTATTTGCAGCAGCTAACTCCTCGAGCAGAGCAAGCTCAACCCGGTGACTTTAAAACAAGCATAATGACAGAAAAATGTATTTTCCACCAGCTTCAAAAGTTAGGCCAAGATAGAAAGACAAATCCCTTGTTGCTGCCCTGCAGGAAGAGAACAGGCAGTTAAACATACTTTTACTGCTGTGCTCACTACTTGCATCTTTAAATGACAGGATAATATCTTAAATTAGGGAGGTACATGCACAGTTTCATTCAGGTGGAAACATATGTGCAATACACTTTCTCAATTCTTTATAAATATTTCTATAGCACACTTTAAGTCTTAGGAAGCTACAAGGATAATTTCATTTACTCTGCTTCAGGAGGCAAAGAAATGTTGCTGTTGAGGGGCCTGGCTTTTGTCTGGANATCCCTTGTTGCTGCCCTGCAGGAAGAGAACAGGCAGTTAAACATATTTTTACTGCTGTGCTCACTACTTACATCTTTAAATGACAGGATAATATCTTAAATTAGGGAGGTACATGCACAGTTTCATTCAGGTGGAAACGTATGTGCAATACACTTTCTCAGTTCTTTATAAATATTTCTATAGCACACTTTAAGTCTTAGGAAGCTACAAGGATAATTTCATTTACTCTGCTTCAGGAGGCAAAGAAATGTTGCTGTTGAGGGGCCTGGCTTTTGTCTGGAGTTTTCATTGGATTTGCTGTGAGCTGTGTCCCGGGAGATGAGCAAAGTGCTCCAGAGCTGTGGGGCCAGACGGGCTCCCCAGGTGTGTTACAGGCAGCCTTCACCCCCCAAAACACAGCAGGCAAGTGCTACAATAATAAGAGAAAAGAAAGAAAAACTGAAGAGGAACGTTCTGGGACGTTCTCAGGGCACAGCACAGGCCCCAAACCCCCCTAACCTGCCCCTGAGCCCAGAGTCATCGTGCCCAGTGCTGCTCCTGCTCCACAGATGAGCATCGTGTGTGTGTTTCCATTCCAGGTGGCACTGAGTCGCTGAGAACGAGTAAAATCACTCACTGGAGTGTCCCACTTTGTTGCTACAAACCCTGAAAGTTCAGAAAATTGTTTTCTAAATGGTTCCTGAGATGTTATTACCTTTCTCCTCTTCCAGCGAATCTTGCAGCAGCCAAATGCTCTGTGCTGTTAAAATGCTTCAGATGCTGCCTGTAGTTTATTGTTCCCTTGAAGCAATTTATTTCATTATAATGTACTCATGGAAGAACATTAGTGTTTAATTATCAGGAGAACTACTCTTAGCAAGCTCAGACTGAAGTCTGGAGTCCTTGACTGTTGGCTGCTGCTCACCTACAGACTGATGGCTGGCAGCTCAGTGATCTCACACAAATGATATCTGTTGTGAACCTTATCATTTTTCTATTAAAATTCTTCTTGGGAATCAATTCAACCTCCTCTGACTGACAGAGGGAAAGCTCCAGTGAAGCAGCTCTGCAGCACTGCGAGGGAAAGCAGAGTCTGGGAATGTCTGTGTGCAGCTGCCGGCCGTGTGTGAAGGAGGGAGAGAGGTGGTCACAGGTCCGGGTTTGCCCTCTGCACGGGGAGGGGAGTTCCACCCTATTTCTCAGGTATTAATGCTGATCCTGTAGCTGTGAGCAAAAGATTCAAAGTAATCAACGTGACAGACCTGAGGAAACCTTGAAGGGAACCCTGGTCACTCTCCTCTAACGCTGCAGCCTGAAAGCACTTGAGTTAAAGAGTAATTTTATTCAATTCCCTGCAGTCCTTTAGAGGCAGGATCACCTTTTTCCCAGCCCAAGTCCTGACCCCAGTGCCGAGGATCCCTCTGCAGCTGCTGTGCTCAGCAGTGTGAATCACACCAGTAGTAACACCCCACTGGGTGAGTCTGTAGCACTTGGGATGCAAAGGCCTGGCAAAGTACAGGATGACTCAGGAGAAAGGCAGGAAAATAATGAAAAGCATGACAGAAAGTGTCAGGCTTGGCCAAGGAGATGAGGCAGCAAATTGTGTGGGGAGAGGCACTTGGGAAGGAAAATTAGAGCATGGGATTGGACATGGGTTTGTACCCCTTTGGGCACCCCAAAGCCTTCCTCTTTCTGCCCTCCTTCCTGCCCATAAATCAACACGAGCTCCCTGCTGGAAATCAAGGAGCCACGATAATAAAACAGTGATAAATACCATTACAAGCAAGGAGTAATGCAAGATGATTTCATTCATTGCCTCCACCCCCAGCTCCTGGCCTTTCAGGGCATTCTCTGGCTGCCCTGGGATCAACACTCAGTGCAGGAGCTGCTGGAACCTGGAACAGCAAAGCCCCGTGTTCCTGTCACTGTGATTTCTGCATTCCAGTTGAATCTGGCCCTGTGTGCCCCCTCTTCCCTCCTCTGCTATAAAGTCCTGTGTCCCCTCTGCAGCACCCTGACAAATCTTTATTGAATTTAAAATGCTCCTGGATTTCATAATCACTGACAAAGAGCAAAACACCTCATTTCTTTGTACTCCCCCACAAAATCTAATCCTCTGGAAACTCCTGCCTTTATCAGTGACGTCAAAGCTGAAGTTTATTCCTCAAGGCCCCAGAACTTGGCCTTTAATCACGGGTTTAGCCAAACACCATCCACAGTGCAAACCGAAGCAAACCTGTGTCCCTTGCAATCCCAGCTGATTAATCAGCCCCTTGTTCTTGTAAATGAATGTTAATTGCCACGGGCAGATCCGAACATGGGGTGCATGGAAAGCTGAGCTGGGAGCTGGGATGGCTGAGCCACCTCCTCTGGCTGAACCCACCCCAGGGCAGGGGGCTCTCACTGGGCACATGAGCACAGCTGCAGCTAATCAGCCTCATTAGAGATAATGAGCTTCATTACTGGGCCCACCTGTGCTGGAACCAGCCAGAACCAATCAGAACCAGCCTCGTTATTGCCTCACCTGTGCTGGCATCAGCCAGAACCCATCAGAACCAGCCTCGTTATTGCCTCACCTGTGCCAGAACCNCCAGAACCCACCACAAACCCCACAAAACCCCACAAAACCCAACCCAACGCCAGAATGTTCTATCAGCTGCTGCTGGGGGAGGTCTCTGCCCTGCTGGGTTCCTGCTGTGCTTCCAAAGGTAGGGAGAAGGCTTTTATCTTTCTTTAGAGCTCTCAAAATGTGATTTGTTGGTGGAATTTACCCTTGTTCTGCAGCTTTGGGCCTCTCTGTGGAGCTTTTTGTGCCGTGCTGACGGGAGAGCTTTGTCTCACACGCCTGGCTTGGGGTTTGTGACTGTGTTTTGTGATTTTTTTGGGGGGGAATAAATTGGACTTGTTTCCCTCCAAACCCTGCAGTCCCAGTGGGGACCCTCTGGGAGGAAGGAATGCTGTGTTCTCCCAGCAGCTCAGCTTGGGTGGGTTTTTGGGGAAAAAAATCAATCTGCTGGGTTTTAGGTGGGGTTTGTTCCCTTCAGAGGGAGTGGGAAGGGAGTTTGGCACGTGTGTCAGCGCAGCCATGGCCGTGGAGCTGCCTGCACCACGAGTGCTGTAATATATATTGATTTGTTTGCTTTCCACTCTGAGGTGTTTCACGTTGCTACTTGAAAGGTGATTTTTTTAAAAGCGTGGTGTTCTACTGAGTTGGTTCTGACATCAAAAAATCAAGGGAAAATGAGCAGGGGAGAGAGCAAGGGTATCTAAATGATTAATTGCTGCATTAGCATGCAGGCACAGAGTGTATTTTGCTTTACAGATTGCTTGTTTCTAAGGGTATGATCACGGCTTTTGGGCTGCATTAAGAGATGTGTGTCCTAGGCATTGATGCTTAATTTCAGGGGGATTACATTCCCGTGGAATGAGGGAAGGGGAGGGAGGAGAAGGAAAGATGAAAAAAGTTCTCCAGTTAAATAGCAGCTCCAAACAATAGATGGTGTTTAGACAACTTTGTTCAGCATTTGTGAAATTAAACTCTCACCCATAAAAGGCTTTGAAGATTCATAGGGCGATGCATGGAAGTCATTGCTGCCATTCTGTCACATGGGGAAAGCCATCAGTCCCCTGAGGCTGTGCTGGATCTGTGTCTGCTCTTGGATCTGAGCTGAGGTGGGCTCTCAGGGCAAGGTCCTGATGATCTTGTAGAGCTGGGAGAACTGTCCAGGAGCCTTTGCCTTGGTGATGTATCTTTTGCTATTATTGCTTTAAAAATACTGTTATGAATTGCTCTGTTGTGGTCAGGACTTCAGTGTTAATATCAAACACAGGTTCAGTCTCTCTTTTGGCACAGTAGAAATGTATATTTTTGCTTTTATGTATACATGTATATTTTACTTTCATATCTAAATCTCGTCCCTCTGTGACCACTTGTGCTTCAAAGCAGACACATACTTTTTTTTTTTTCCTTTCTTCTATTTTAATGTATATAAGGACCACAACACTCCCCAAGTGGGTTTTGATGGTGCAGGTGCCAGAGCTGGCCAAGAGCCTGGAGAGGGGCTGAGCACAAACACATCCCACGGCCTGGCTGGGGGCCAGGAGAGCCCAGGTCAGCAGCTCTGGTTCCCAGACTGTGCAGGCGTGTCAGGATCCCCTGAGAGCTCTGCAGGGCAGCCCTGAAGGGAAGGAATCCTCTGGGTGCAGCCAGCAGTGCCCACTGGGCTCAGCAGTGGCTGTTCTCAGGTGGGGTGTGGGTTTGGGTGAATTCCCTGCTCAGCCTGGCAGAGCCCTGCAGCTGCAGGTCTGTTTGTTACCAGTTGGGTTTTTTTATACATTCTCATCTTGTAGAACCAGCCATGCATGATTGTAATGAGTGATGGCCTGATTAAATCAAAAGCAGACGTGGAAGAAACACCATTAATCTGTAGGCATACGTGATGCTAACAGCCATCACAACATAATGTTGCAATTATCCTAGGTAGGCAAGAATAATTCTCTCTAATTAAATTCTGAGGATATATATTTGGATGCATGTTCTGGATCCTCTGTCATTTCTGTGCTGCCAGAAAGAAAGGTACCAGAATTATTTCCACTTAGCCTGACCACGTGCCTTTGGATTCCAAATTCATTCCAGCACAGCCTGCCTGGGGACAGGCTTTGCAAATACAATGTGCTATCAAAACAGATCATGTGTTCTCAAACGTGTCAGTGGCATCAGTCTCCTCTTCCTTTCTTCCTTTTTTCCCTCCCTCCTTCTGTGGCAAAATAAGCTGTAATTTCCTATCAGATTATACAGCTTCACAATGGTATTTTTAGAAGCTGTGATAGTAAAGAATGTGTAATACACTGTAGGATTTAGATAAAGCAGCCTCACTGTACCCATCAGCTGCAGCCCCAGAGACCCCTCTGGCAATCCTTGGAAGGTGGAGAGAGAAATGCAGCTTTGGACTATTCATTTGCAGGAGGTTTTTGTAGGTTTTTTTCCCTTCCCCCTCATACCCCACATGGTATGAAATGTCATGGTGAAATGCAGCAATTGTGAACCCCCTCAGTCCCCAAGAGCAATTCAGAAGTGTCACCTGTGGGGTCCTGCCCTGGGGACACTGATGGGATGTGCAGCACCCTGAGACTTTGGGTTGCTCAGGGTTTTGTTCCTTTCTCTTGGTGCCTCAAATCCACCCTTGTGCAAAGCACCAACGGCCCTTAATCCACATGGGCCTGATCATCTTCAGGTGCAGACAAAATCCTACCTAAAATTAGAGCAGGTTCAATTTCTCTTCAAAGTTTTCTGTGTAACGGAGGCCCAGGCTCACACACACAATATTTACAGAAATATTTCCCCAGCCATAAATCCCTCTCAGTGTCCAGACAGTCTGATTTGGTGCTGGGGAAGGTTTGGAGTTGGGGTGAAAAACTTGCAGTTCCATTAGCCTTTATCACTTTGGAAAATCAGAACTAAAACTATAAATGGTGGCTAATGAGGGTGTTTGATGGGTTTTAGTGACTTTGATATAATAATTGACTTCAAATATATGGTTTCAAAGCAGTTTGAGATTTACCCTCCTGCCTTCTGTATCTATTCTATTCTTATCTCGAATGTCTGTTATAAAGAGACCTCTCCATTTCTTTGTACTAAAACTCCTTTTATCATTTAAAGATTCTTGAAAAGTGTAAGAGGAGAAAGAAATTACCAGGAACGCACCTGATTAATGCAGAAATTAATTGAGGCTAATTTAGATGACATTACAGTGTGATGACTTTCATTAATAAATAAAACTATTATCAAAAGGAACACACATTTTCCCCTAACTTTAGAGCATACCTGTTCAGCTCCCATCATTTAAATAACCAAACAGTTCCTCACTTCCCAGTGATCACCCAGGGTGCAGCTCTTTGTGGTGGAACAGAGCTGCTTCAGCTCAGAAATTCAGAACAGTCGCAGGTATCTGGTGCACAAAGCTTTGTCCTAGATCCCTGCATGAGGGGGAATATTTAAATCCTTCACATCACAGCTGCAGCTGTTCACCCCAGGCACACGTTCTGGAAAATATTGAGGCAAATGTTGCTCTTGGTGGCTTAGGAGTGTGGTTATGCTGTGGGTGACTGGCGTGGAATGCTGAGTGATCCCTCCCTTGCTGGGAAATGAGGAGTGGGTCCCTCTGCCACCGCTGGGTTTGGATGCTGGTGGTTCCTAGAGCTTCTGTGGGGCTGTGCCAGGTGCAGGGGAGAGGAAAACCTCCTCCTGGGTGAGCTGTGTGGGAAGGGGCAGGTGTAAATCAGAGCTGGGGCTGTGCCTGAGCCTGCCCAGGTGCTGAAGCCCAGCCTGGATTCCTGGGAGAGCAGCTCCAAACTTGCAGAGAAACAGGGCAGGACTGGAGCACAGCAGCAGTGCTGGTGGGGAGTGACAAACGAGGAGCCTGTGCCTGGATTCTTTAATTATTTTGACTTTGCTGGACACTGAACTGTCTTGACTGCTATTCCTGCAGGCTGTAGCACCCTTAATTCCTGAAGGATTTGCCACACTGGCTCTGGGTGCTGCATCCCAGAGCAGGAGCAGCTTAAGGCAGTGCCCAGCACTCACTGCCTGAAACCCCAACAGTGAATTGATAATTATTGTAACAGGTGAGCTGAGACTCCATTATTTTCATGTGGGAAAAGCCAATTCTTTATTCACATCACTTATTTTATACAGTTTTTACAGACCTCGTGTGCAACACCCACTGGCTGGTGGTTTCCTTACAACTCCATTCCATTTTTTGGTCAGAAGGTGATTTGTGTGTGCTTGCTAAGTTTCAGACTGTTTACATTTTTCCTTTGTGAGATCTCATGGAACAAACCTTATTGTTTACACAGATGCACTTATATTTCAACCAAGAATAGGTTGTTGTGTTAATGAACCTTTCATACCAGGGTTGTTTTCACATGGGAACTTGCAAATTGTTTAACTGCACTTAGATGACAGGCTAGCTCTTAATTTAATAGAGCAGGCTTGATTTTATAATTCTTCCTACCTGTCATGACAGATAATTTTTAATATATACATTTATATATATTTATTATAACTTATATTTGCATAGGTGGAATTTTCTGAGTGTTCTGTGCACTCCAGTGTGCAGCAGAGCTGATGGGAGGTGCTTTTACAGCCTCCCTCTCCACCCAGGCTGTGTCTGCCAGCAGCCTCTGCCCCACCATTGTCATCGTGATGCCACATGAGGAGGGTTCAGAGAGGGACCAGCTGGAGGAGGGGGGATTTTTAGTTATTCTGAATACCTCAGAGTCTTATGTAACTGGATTTGAGCAATAGTGGATGCCAGACAATCTCCCATAATCAGTAACAGTGCTCCATCAGCTCTCTGCTCGTGTTCACAGAACAGTTTGTGCCCCAGAGAGGGGGTCAGGCAGCAAATATCACATCTAGAGCTGCAAAAACTGCAGGGAAAAGGAGCCTGGAGACTCCTGAACAGGGAGAGCTACATGAGAAAATCCCAACCTTTGGATAACTCCCAAATGGGAAGAAGTGCACTGGTAAAAATACCCAGGCTGCAGTTGGAAGGTTCAGTGTTAATGTATTTTAAGGAGCATTTTTTGGCTCCACTGATGCCTTTTCCTCGGCAGTGCTTTATCCCAGCTGTCCTGGGAGAGAGGCTGTGTTAGGAACAGGAGGATTGTTTTCCACTGCAGGCAGGAACAGTAAAAAACCCACTCCCAGTCCTGGGCAGTGCTTGTGTTCAGTGCGACTTCCATTCACACAATGGCTTCTCTATGGCATTTTGCTTAGCTTCTCTTTGTATAAATAAATAAACCGTGCTCCATCCATGTGAGATCCAGCCCGAGGACTGCTGGTAAATTCTTACACTGCTCAGTGTTTGCAGGAGTTCATGGCTGCTTGCTCCTCCCCATCCAGCTGTGTGGTATCACCTACTCAAACATCTGGTGCTCCCTGAAGGAACTGCAGAAAGGGCCAGGAAAGATAAAAATAGAAGGTCAAACAGCAAACTGCACCGTGCAGTTAACCTGGCTGCAGCTCCTGACTCACAAATGGAGGCTGTTTTCCAGGAACAGGGATCAATATACAGTTTGTTATTGTTACACATGGAGGGGAAATAAACAGTGCCTGGAGCTCCTGTTCATGGGAATTGCTTATCACTCCTGAGCAGCTTGGGATGGCACAGGAGGCAGACAAGCCTCCCACGGCTGCCCTTGCAGGGGATGTGGCTGCAGCATCCCAGGGGCTTTGGTCCAGCTGCAGGCTGAGATTGTGCTGCCTTTCCAAGCTCAGGCACACGGGAGGTGTCAGCTGGGGACAAGCAGGGTGCCAGCCCCACTGCTGGGGCCACCCTGGTGTCCTCAGCGTGGCCAGGGGGTGCAGGCAAGGCAGGGTTGGGGTTCTGTGGCTGCTGTGCCACCAGGGAAGGCTGAGCTGCAGCAGAGACTGCACAGAGCTAAGAGAATAAAGCAGAGATTTATTTAAAAGGCTTTAGGGCACGCCTTGGGCAGGACAAGAGCCTGGGCAGGGATGGACACAAAATGGACAAACGGTCACGAGGTCTCACACTTTGATAAGTTTTGGTCCATTTGCATATTGGGGTTTAATTGTCCAATTGCAGTTTCAGGTTATGCAGTCCCATCCTTTTTATTCCTCCCTCCAGCCACCCTCGTTTGTGCTGCTGGGCTGAAAGTTGTGCTTGGCCATTAGCAAGAAAAGGATTTGTGTCCCTGCTCTGTGCAGAGCTGAGTGACACTGACTGTGAGCTCAGAGCTGCACCCTGGGCAACACAGAGCCTGGAACACATGGAAGATAAATTTTAAGACATCAGTTCCCTCCTGGCTGAGCAGGACACTCGGTGTGACGTGGCTCTGCGCTGTCCCTGTGGTTTGTGAGTTGTCCTGGCAGCCCTCAGCTGAGAGCACAGCAGAGGCTGCAGGTGCTGATGGAACATTGGGCTGTTTAACACATCACAGGTGTCTGTTCCAGCCCTCCTCCAGCCTTTGGACAGGTTCCTGTGCTGAGCTCCTGCTGCTCACAGCTTCATGTGGTGGTGACAGGGAGCCTTGAGGACCTGTAGAGCATCAGAGTGTGCAGGGGACTACCTGACATTCTCCTACAGCAGATTTATTGCCTGAAAGAAGTATATGTACAGAAGAGAAGTGAAAAACATATATATATATAATTGAAGGTCTATTCTAAAATGAGAAGCATCCGATTTTCTGGCTTTAAAAAAAAGCCATTTGCCTTGTTTTTTTAGAAAGAAAGTCCATTTCTCTTTTTGTAGCATCTATTTTTAAACAGCTGAATTAAAATTAATTATTTCATGTCTGTGATAACCCTTTTTGCACGGAGCCCTGTCTGAAAGAGTCATTGATTTCCTCTCTGTGTGTTCACCAGCTGCAGAAGCAGGGCTTCATCTTTTAATCTCCAATATGAAAGGAACAACAGAGGTCACTGTGGACTTGTATTCTTCAAAGTGATTAAGGCAGAGCTGAGAGAGCTGGCAACAAGGCCAGCCTGCTCTTCATTTAAATATATATATATTTATTTCTCTCTGCTCCCCCCTCACCTGGGACCCTCATGTTCCTGAGTCCAGGGAGAGCTAATTAAAATGGCTTGTTCCCTTTAAATGAGTCTGCAAAGCAGCTTGGTGCAAAGGCAGAGCAGGTACCATTTTAACATAGCTGCTTTGAAAGGCAGGGGATTGTCCTTTGCTGTCTCTGGAGCAAACTCTCTCCTGGTTTTGTTCCTCCTTGCCCCTGCCTTTAAATGGGATTTATAGGAGGCATTCAACCCACTGCCCTGGAGACTTAAAGCCCAAGAGAAGTGGGCAGGGTGTTGGAGAGCTGCATCAGGGCTCTTGCCTTTTCCACCTCTGTTATTTTGCAGTAGACCCCGTGATGAGAACCAGTCCATGTCTGAAAGAACCTCCAATAACAGGATACAGGCATAAAGAAAAAATAATCATGGAAATCATTTTCACACCATTTAGCTGCTCAAATCTGCTGTTTGCAAAGCAAATTCTGTCATTCTTGGATCTTCACGTTCACTTGGACTTTCAAAGATCCTGAAGCAAATAGACTAAATGAAAGGAATTAAATATGCTTTCCCTGTAATGGAAAAATACATAATGAGGCAGCAGTTTCAAGTCTGCTTGATTGTTGTGTTCCAGTATATTCCAGAGCTGACAGTCAGACAACAAACAGCACTCTGAATCTTTGAGGTGAGGCTAAACACACAGCTTCAGCCTTGGAATGATGGACATCCCAAGCTGAACCTCGTGCTGGTAAATTTTATAGAATAATTAATTTGCTGAGGCTTTCTTTCAGTAGCTAAGACAAAAATCTCACAACCTTCTTGTGTGAATACATTTTTAACTTCTGCTCATCCACTCCTGGGGGGCACTTGGTGTGATAGCTGCAAACACCACCCAGCATTGTGCTTTACATGGATTTTTCCAGGTAAATGTTTAAACTGGCATTCCCACAGCTGGCTGTGTGCCAGCACCAGTGACAGACAAATATCAGTTATCAGGCTGTGTTGCACATTCCAGAAAGCCCAAAGTCATCCCCTTCTGCTGCTCTGGTGCAATAAAGAACTGGGGATGAATCTGAGACCAAGGAGCTTGTTCTGGTTCTTTACATCCCCTAATAAACTGATGTCTCTTACCCACAGTTACAGTGCTTACCCATGGACTTGATGTTTCCATTACAAGAGAGCCATAAAAAACCTTGTAACTGCCCATTGCTGTGGCAGATTTACAAACTCCTTTTTTTTTCCCCCCCTCCTCTCCATTCAATTCCATGGGAAATTGTAGCCAGAGCTAATATTAAAAATGCCTTCACACATTAACTTAACGCATTGCAGCCTCACTAACAGGGTGCACTGGAAGCTAATTCCACCTTTTACATAGGCGACTATTAAACCATAAATATGGCATCTTTTGTGTGATGCCTGTTGTGCATAAATTACAGAGCAAAGCTCTGTTTGTCCCCAGCTATTCCCTCACTCCCACTTGCACTTCCCCAGGGCTTTGACAGCAGCTGAGTTTGCAGGGGCTAAAAGCAGTGAAAGAACCACTGGAAGGCTGGAATGGGACAGCCCTTAGTGCTTAATTAATCCACTTAATCCTGAAGTGGGAGCTGCCATTCCCGTGGGGGTGGTGCTGGCTTCTCCCAGGCTGCTCAGAACCGCCCCAAATCCTGTGCAGGAGAGGAGCACAAGGTCTCCTTTCACCTGCTCAGAGTACGGGTTAAACGTGGCTTTGCCCAAGGTGAGCTTCATCCGAGCACCAGGATCAAAGCAAGCCTTTTTTCCCCCCCTCTAATTCTGTAATTCAAGCCTGGGAAAGTGAGTGAAGTGCAATTGATTGCTCAGTAAAACACTCAATTAGAGCAGATTATCTGAAGGAAAAGAACGGCAAACCAGAATTTATTTTTCTGTGTCATTAGGGAAGGCTGATAACAGAATCACTGCAGAGCCAAAGAGGAAATCAGCAGCAGAGAAGAGAATTAATTCATTTAGAAACACACACTGTGGTTTTTTTCTCAGGGGTTTGTTTTGGGGGAAGGATGCTGGGTGTTTATTCGGGGTTTTTTTTGACTATGGATTCCACAGATGTGGCTTGGACCTTTCTTCTTCTGCTGATGTGTGTTTTTTGCACCTTGACAGCCCTTGCTGGTCAGTGTCACTGCTGGGTGACATTGCTGTGACTGCAGGGAAAAGCTCTGAATTCCCAAAACATGCCCTGGATGGCAGGACTGGAGAAGGGGAAGCACATTTTGCTCAGTATAAAACGTCTCTGGCTGCACATAAAGTGGATTTCAAGTGTTGTGTAAAACTGGCCTGGTTTTATGGATCTCAGCTATATTGACAGACAATATATAGGCAAAATGCGATCGCAGCAGTTCTAAAAATCGTTTTAATGATGTAAAGTGGCAATATTTTTCATCAGTTATAAAATTATATTGGCTCCCTATAATTCATTTAATGGCAATTATACTAAAAATACTTGCACTTGAAGTAAGTATCTGCAAGAGCTCCAGAGAAGTGGGAATGTTTGACAGAGATTTGCTTACACCAGCTACACCTTCACAATGCAACCCAAGAAGCTGCTTTGCCATTAGTTCTACTTGGATTTGTAGCCTCCAAGCCACTGACAAGTGTCAAGGCACTGTGAAGGCTCAGAAGGAACCCAGAATTCCTGATATTTCAAATTACTCTCCACAGCTTTCAAAATTGGGTTCGATTGAATGAATTCTTGGAAAGGGAAAGTAATAGCTTGCCTCCATTTGTAGCTGGGCCAGGCATAAGCTACAAGCTTTACTGCTGCTTCCTACACTGCTCAGGAATTCAAAAATATCCTGGATGATGAGCAGCTGAGGAGGTTTTGCCAGGGACTGGAACTGTGTTATCTGTGCCTTGAATCATTTTAATGTTTGACTGTGCAGGGCCTCAGCTGGGGAAGCAAAGGGCTGGGCTCCTCAGCCTGCTAAATTGGACTGGCTGTTGCACGGGCTGTTTTGCTGTGAACGGAATAGATTTGGCCAGATAAAACCTCCATGAGCTGCTCATTTCTGTTAGCTGAGGTGCTTGTTATTGCTTTTCCAGGGGCGCCCTTGCCCCAGCCCCGCCGAGTCTGCTGCTGAGGGTGGAGCAGGAAAGCAGATGGGAGAGGGCAGAGCATGGAAGAAGTTCAGGGTGGGAGGCTCAGCCACACCTCCTCTCAGCTGGAATCAGCCTGTGCAGCTTAAATGTGCCTGCCCAGAGCCTTGGGGTGGGTCAGGAGGAGCAGGAATGAGGGGAGCAGCTGCCCTAATCTCAGACTCTTACTCCTTCCCTGGTGCTCATCTCTGTGTGGTGGAGAGCAGTGTCCAGCTGTCCAGCTGCTCCTGGGGGCTGTGCTGGGCATGGACACAGGCTGGTCACAAACATCACAAACTTTTCCACAGAGGCTGTTCCAGCCCCTTCCATCCAGAGACTGTGTCAGCACGCAGAATAAATCCCACTTTACCAAACAACAGCAAGGCTGGGCAGGGTCTGGTGCTCTGTGTGAAGGTTTCTGGGTTGGTTCTGCATCCCAAATAATCTGTGTGGCACCTCTGACCTGGGAATGAGCTGCCAGAAGGGGAACTGGCCAGAATTGGATATTCTCTGTTCTGGAAGCGTGAGGGGCACATCTGTCCTGTCTCTGCCCCACCAGCCTCAGGGGTGGCTCCCAGCCCACTGAGCCTGAGCACCAGATGTGAAAAGGGGGAGAGATTTTGAGATTTTTCTGCTACAGCAATTACCAGGCAGACAGAATTGAGTTCTGGATTTCTGGTTGTGCTTTATAAATGGAATAGATAGAATAAAAAAATTGGACCTGTTTTGGAGGGTGGCTTGGAAACTTATTTTAGCCTAGATGCAGGAGGTTAAGTAAGCTGGGCTCCTCCTCCAGCCTGTTTGTCAAACTGTGATTAAATTTGGTTTTACCAGAGTTCCTTTTCTTTATGGACAGTTGTAGTCTTCATATCTGACTTTGTGCTGTCACCCAAATTTTGATCTTGATCAAAGCTTCCTTAATTCATGCCCAGTGATTTCCAAAGGTGCTGCTGTAAACACACATGGTTTACATTATAAACACATGATTTTTTTTTTTCCCATTGTAACTTTCATTGTAGAATAAATTCTGTTCCAGCCACTGGTACTATTGGATTGCACTGACAATGGGATTCTTTTATGGTGGGGTAGTGGAAATTATTTTATAGATTACCTATCACTGCTTTCAATAGTAGACAGCTTTAGTTAATGTAGTGGAACTAGGATTTTTCCCCTTGATGTCTGCACTTTGTAGCCTTTTGTTCCATGTGAAGAGATGGAAAGTAATAGAGAGGAATGCATCGACCATCAGAACATTACAGTCAGCTCCAAATGTGTGGTTGAAGGAATAAACAGGAGTGTCAGCTAATTTAATATCTGCTGATTTCCACTGGGTTCTGGGGAATAGGTTCTCAGGGATCACAAAATGCCTACAGTCAAAGTCTCTCATTGTGAATGGAGTGTGGGAGTATGTGGGTTTTAGCAACCAGGCATCAAGGAACTTGAATAGACCAGAACTCTAAAATTCAGGGTCTAAACAGAGCTAGGACCTGCCAGGAGAATTTGTTTCCGTCTCTTTCGGAGAATCATGCCTCCTGGATTTGTAAATCCGGGCGTTTTGTCTCTGGGCAAAGGTGCTTTGTGCCCGTCAGCACATTGTGCAATTGTGCAATGCCAGCTCCAGCAGGTGTGGGACACACACAGGAGGGACGGGAGGAGCTGGGGCACGGCTGCCTCTGGGGGAAGTGGGGCTGCTCCTCACTTGGCTCTCCCCTCGGTTACTTGCCTAAAATACCCATTTACCTCATTTCAGAGCTGCTTCCCATCGTGCGATGAGTTTCCCACCTTGCTGTCTCAGTAGCTTCTGAGATATTTCAGGACTGCCCTACTTGCAGCAAATGCTGTCAGAGCTGTTTCCCGGGGAGGAGTTAAACTCTGGTCTTTTCTAAGGTAAAAAAAAGTGTCTCCTTACAGTGCAGAGCCCTCGCTGGGTGGGGCTGCTGGAAATCCTGTGCTGCCCAGCCCCTTGGGCTTCAGGCAGGTGGGATAACTCACTCATGCAGGTGGGATGTTCAGGCAGCTTCTTGGCCAGGCACGTTATCTCCTAAACCCAGAACCCTTCATTAATGTCAAAGTGCTGAAAGGAGAGTACCTGGGCTGGCCCAGAGGTTTGGATTGTTGGGAGCAGGGCAGGTTTTCAGTGCCCAAGGACAAGAGCGAAATCACCTGCAAAGGCAGCCTGGCAGATTTTTGGGTCGTCCCTTTCTGCATCACCATCAGGACAGCTCTGCAAAGACAAGTGGCAAAGCAGCTCCTCCAGCACCCAGAGTTATTCTGGCTCACAGCAGTGATATTTTCCTGGAAGGACAAGGTTTACCTGTTCAGAGAGCAACAGGTGGCTTGATCCTCTCCTGAAGTAAATTGCTTAAAGAGTACTGATTTTTTTTTTTTATTCCCCTTATTTCCTTTATACCCCAGTTGGTTTCTAGATGAGATGTTGGATGATTTTCATGGTCCACACCGTCCCAGCCCAGTATAGATAGCCATTTTATGGGACAGCACGTAGTTTTGAGGAGGAGAGAAGAGTCTGACATGGAGAAGTAGGAAACCTTTCCATGCTCTGAGGAACTGCTTTAAGAGGAATCAATCTCTGCCCTCTCTGAGGTTGCCTCCAGCCTCTCTTGCTGCCTGTGGCAAAACCACTCTCGGGGTGCTCCTGTCAGCTCACAGCACTTGTGCTCCATCTCTCTGTCACTGCCTGAAACATTTAAAGGCTGGAATGCTGTTTAGCTCCTGTTCTGTACATACACCCAAGAAATCCACGGGGAAAAGGAGCACTCAGGGATCTGAGCAGTCGGTTTCAGAGCTCAGGGATCTCATCTGGAGGTTGGCTTGCTGCAGTGCAGTTACCAGGGTGTAACACAGCTTGAGTGAAGAACCTGTGGCCACCAGTACCTAGTGGATGAAATACCCTGTGGAATAACACCCAAAAATATTGAAAGATGCCACCTGATGAAAACAATTCCCTGCCATGGCCCATCTTGCAGTGCCAGGAGCTCCCACCTCCACCTTCCCTGGATCCCTGTGCAGGCAGGGGAGATGCTGAGCCTGCTCAGAGAGATGCAGGAGCAGAGAAGGTGCTGAGGGCCAGCTCTGTGTGCTCCTGGTGTCCCCCGAGGGCTGCAGCAGGGGCACAAGGACCCCGACCCTTCCCCTGCACCTCTGCCTTGCTATATGTCATCCGGGCACAAGATGTCTCTGTGGGCTCTCCAGAAACTTAAAAAAAAACCAAACAAACCCCAACGAGACAAATCTGTAGCTCAAGCTGTGTGGGAAATCTGTCAGCTTGTGTTAGTGCTTTTGTTTGTTTTCTTTAGGGAGTGTTTCCTGTGTTAAATAGGCTGATGTGTTGGATTTCACACCTTCCCCTGTGCCCCAGCCCGTGGCAGAGGAGGGACACCCAAAGAAGGAAGAATCCGCAGGGATTGGGGTTCCAGAGGTGTTGGGAAGGAGCCCCTCAGGCAGCATGGGTAGATAAAAAAGCACTTTGTCCTCTAATTTCTATCCTGAGAGACACATTCCAATTGCTTGAGTGTTGAGGACACCAATGAACACCCCATTTATTGTAGCTGAATTGATAAAACTGATGAAAACTCAAGGTTTGAAGTCTCCCAGAGTCTGAATGCTTGATTTGCACGCTAGAATTTCAATTAAGAATTAATTCTGCATTTTATATCTTTAGAAATTTTTAAATAACGACTCAGTACAGATTCTTTCTAACCTTAAAAATTGCTACAGTTGTGTGTAGCATTCAGCAATGCCCAAAAAAGAATTGCAAAAGCATTAACTGGTGAGCTGGTGGTGCTTCACCTCTGGCTCTCAGATAAATATCTTTGCTCTCTGGATTTGCTGGTGGCCCCTTTGGTGTTCCTGGCTGTTAAAGCCACATTAGTGGAGCAGGGGGGCCCAGAGTGGTTTGTCTGGGCTGAGTTCAGCCTCAGAGGCTCTGGCCTGCCAAAAATGTGATCAGCTCCTGGCTGTTAAACCCAGATCCTCCCAGCACCAGCAGAGGAACCAGCCTTGCTCAAATAACTCCATCACATCACGCCCAAGCAAAGGCAGGAGCTCAGCAAGACCCTCCCTTATCTCAAGATAATGTTGGGTTTGATTGCAAAATACAGGTTTTTATTGCTCAGAAATCCACCAAGGATGGAGCAAACGCATCTCCACGTGAAGCTTGTTCAGGCTGCTTGCAGGTTCTCTTGCAAGGTGATGGTTTTTAGAGCACAGCATGAAACTTTTCATGCAGAAGGAAAACTGTAATGATGGTGCTGTGGAGTAATTGTGTTAAGACTGTGCTGGAAAAAGTAATCTCCTTGTGAACAAAGCTCATGATAACCAAAAGATGAACACTTAATTCAGTTGTCCACTGCCACCCTGATGCTGCTGATTTAGCCTTGCTTTACAGGCAGCACTTTATTTGCAGATTTAGTGCAAACACTGTGATTACCACACAATGGTTGCACTCCTACAAACTGGAAGCAGGGAAATTGTTCTTAAAATCACTTTCCCAGGTGGGATCTGAGGATGTACAATACCCCACTGACACAAATTGCTCCTCTGGGGCTGAAGACAGTAAATGAGATACAAGGAAAACGACCTTGTGGCATTAAATTGTTAATCCTTTATCTTTACTTGGGATTCCACCTAATACTCTTGCAATTAAGAGATTCTTAGATTATTTCACTGGCTCTCATGTGTTTAGTCTTCCTTTACAGCCTTGTCAATAGTAGGATTGATAACATTTCCTTCTGTGTGGTAGGATTTGATGCCAATCAGCAAAAACCCTGTGAGGAAGCAACTCTCCCGATGTCACTGGATACACAAACTGCAAATACAACAGCACAAAGTGCTCTTCCCTGCCCCAAGACAGAGTTGTGAGAGCTTTGAGATGCAGTGTGTGAGGAGAGAGCTGACAGGAGGGGAGGGATGTGTTAAAGAACCGACCCTGGATGTTCTCAGACACAGCCAGGAGCAGGAATTCCTCCCTTCCCTGCTTAGCCCAGCTGAAACTAAAGGATGTGTGTGCAGTAATTTGGGGAGTTGTGGGGGGGAAAACTCCCAAAATGTTGAGAGCAGTTCATGTGGTAGAAGCACCGAGCGCTGTTCGACCAAAGATTTCTGCCAGGGTTGTCCTGGGAATTGGGAAAAGTGCTCCAGGAGAAGTTGTGTGGCAGTGACCAGCCTTGTGCAGGTACCCCAGAGCTCTGTCCCACCTGCCAGGGCCCTGCAGCGCTGGGAAACAGGACAGGAACTCATTCCCTTGATTGCAAATGAAGAAATGCAGTGTTTTACTGCTAATCAGTACACTCAAACACTGGTGTCCAGCTGATGATTTAATGAGGCAGAGGGTGTTCCCTGTTTGGAGGTGCAGCCCTTGCTCTGCCTTGTGCTGCAGGCAATTTGTGTAATTGGAGTTTCTCTCAGTTCCTGAGGCTTTGCAGCACAGGTGTTTTTCCTTTCTGAGCCCTCAGAGGGATCAGGAGCAGAGGATGAGTGCAGGTATAACACACTGCAGGGATTCAACGTGAGGATGGAATATCCACGCCATGGGGGGTGACTAAATCCTGGATTTGGGGCATTTCGACCCAAATTGTGTCTGTGACCTGGGAAAATCACACTGAAATGTCTGTGTCCTCTGCAAAGATGCTTTTATAAACAGGCAAAACAAAATGTCAGTGTTCTGAGTGGGTGCAGGCATTTAAAACTTAATTTAGTAGATAAATCTTCGGGTTAAACAAAGCCACTTCTGCCTTGGTGCAGGACACCTGAACCTGTGTGACTCCAACAGACAGCACAAGTCTTTTATCACTCCAAATAAATGAGCACAGAGGTAAATCTGAGCTCTGATGTGTCCTGGCACTCCTGTAAATTGTGCCTGCAGTGATGTTTCCCCTCATGGCAGCAAGGGAAGGACCTGGAGCTCTCAGGGTCCTTTTCACTGGTGCAACCATGTCCCAGCCCTTCTCTCCAAAAATTACAATGTTAGCTAGAAATGCAGAATCCTTAGCAAAAAAGACTCATTGAGGCTGTGGCACAGAAGTGGCTGTGAAACAGGCAAAGTGGAAAATTACACTGGGAAGTAAATGTGATTGAGACACAAATATTCTGCATTAAATGCTGAATGAACTTGTGAACATGCACAGAGAAGTGCTCATGAGTAGTGAGCCCAGCCCTGACTTTGGTCCTTTCCCACTGCTCTGATGCATGAACTGAGCTGAAACTGTTTTCAAGTATGCTGTTAAACTCTATTTTCATTTATTTGATATTATATATATTTGATATAGCCCATAGGCTGGTCGCCACATAGAATAATGACTTTTTTGTTATTAAAACTCTCTCAAAACCAAGTGATTACTGCACACAATCATGATTTCACAACTTAGCAAGATAAATTTCATAAACATTTCCATGATGTTTTGGTTTAATCTCTTTGTGGCTGAAGAATTCAGTCCCTGACTAAGTCTGTTCAGCTCATTAAAGATTAGATTATTTCCCAGTCTTTGTAATTTTTCTGGTTTGTAGAACTTGCCTCAACCACACAAAGGTCAGGGATAGAGAAGGACCTTCAAGGCAAATATGAAACCAGATGATGTGTAAATGCTCAGAGTATTGTACAAAATAGATATATGTTTTAAGAGATGATTTTTTTATTCAGAACCGGTGCTTTAGTTCCCAAGGCAACACGAAGCAGGAATTGTGTGTGAGCTCAGCAGCCTGTCCCGAGGCAGGGCTGAGCTCTGGGGGTTTGTGCCCTGTTGATGGGAGCTGTCACTGACAGAGCCCTGTGACCCAAACCCGCTCCTGGAGCTTCCCCTCAGCACCTGGAGGCTTTTCCTGCCTGGAGTGAGTGTCTGTACATGGGAGTCATTTGAAGTTTTGCTGCCATAATGAATGGAAATTGAATCAGTCTCTTCTGGGACTTCCTCCAAGATTAGACATTAAAGCAGGGTTTTTACACACACCCTACACACACTCGGGCAGTAAGCATAACTTCAGTTAATATTCCTAACAGCTACATTTTCTCCTCAAAAACGAGCTCATTAACTTGTAAAATATACAGGACTCAGGTGCTTGATAGCAAATAAAGCCTTTAAAAAATTACGTTTAACCGTGAGGGATTTTAGGAGCCTGACAAGAAACAGCTATTTCACCTAGAGCTTTTTTTTTTTGAGGCGCTCTAGAGCAAGTTCAGAATTCTAATTTTGGAGTTAAAAAATTTCAAGGTTGTTCCTCAGAGGAGACAGGAGGAGAATGTGCTGCTTGGAGGACCAAAATCCTCTACTGCGAGTCAGAAAATGCCATGACTGCCTCGAGACTCAAAGCAAAATTATATCCTCAACAAGACAAAGAGCTTGGAAGGGTTTGATTTTTTTTTTTTAAAGTGAATAAAACCAGGAAGGAAGAGCTGAAAGATTCTCAAAAGTTACTTCAGCACCTTGGGAAGTTGTTGTTTATGTAGCTTGATTTGATGGGTGTTGAGGAAAAGTAGAAATGCAGAAGGTTGAAAGGAAAAGCTCTTCCTTCTCTGTGGGATGTGGGTGATGCACGGGTGGGACTGTGGGCAGTGGGGATATGGGATCTTCAGAAGGTTTTAAGGATTAAATGCAAATAAGGCCCATTTCCATAACCTCTGTTGTGTAATCCCTGCATGAAAACAGGAACTGTGATACAACTCTGTGTGAGGCCAGTGTGTTATCAGCCCCACAAAGGGGTATCAAGCTCTGAGGGTGTCCAGCAACCCCCCAGAAATGGCTCAATAATAACCAGTGAGGTGGCTGATTATTATTATTGAGTGTGTTTTGAATATGCAAAAAGGCTTAATTAAAGAGAAAATAACAAACCATACAAAAGAATAAAAGCCTTGCACAGTGCAGGGAGGTCCCTCACACCTGCTAAGACACCCTGAAAAGCACCAAGCAACTCTGAGCTGGTTTTTAAGTGTACAACAATCAGGGAGGAGTTTTGGCATGCTGCCCAATAGGAACAGCCCCAGGTTTTGAGAAACATTCCAAAGATCCAGCAGGTGCCTTTGTCCTGGCTCTGAGCCACTGACCATGAGAGAAACCCAAAAGGTTCTGGTGCTTCTCCCTTAAAAAGTGCTGAGGTGATGCTGACGCCCTTTTCCCGGGTGGAAAGGTGTGCTGGGGTGTGGGGGTGCAATGCAGCAGGGCAGCTCCTGCACCTGGCACAGGGCAGGGACACCCCCCAGTCCTTGCTGGGAGCCTTCCCTCCCACCCCACTGCCTGCGAGGGCAGAGCTCCCTTCATCGAGGCTTTTACAGCAAATATCACAGGTTCATAACGGGGTGAAAGAGCTCTGCTTCATTATTTCTCCCTGACTGACATTTATTAGCCAAAACCAATTTGTGCTGGGGTTGCTTTTATGGGTCTGTGATTGCAGGAGCTGGGGCAAGTGGTAATTACAAAGCTGAGCTGTGTCCTCTCCCCTCAGCACTGGGCTTTAAGCTGACAGCAGGATAAGAAATGGTGAGATCTCCTCTCCACGTTGGTTTCTGGGGGTGTTCACACGTGTGGCTGTGCTGGGGAGGTGGCATGTGACAGCCAGGACACGGTGCTGCTGGCACAGCCCACCTGGCTGAGGTCACACCAGTGTCCCTCTGCACACCAGTCTCCTCCAGAGTTCCTCATCAGCTGCTGCCATGCATGTCTGCAGCTCATTTTGGTCAAGGAACATGTAGTTCAAACACATTAATTTTGTGAGTTGGCAGAGCCCCGTAAGTGTGGGTAACAGGTGGGTATTCATCTTTTTTACCTATTTACAAATAGGCAAAATTGCCTGTTTACAGGTAGATAAACTGAGGCACAGGCTCGTGATATCCAAAATAAGCTGTTTAAGCAGACTTGACCTTTGAAATGATGGTTCAAGCTACTTAACCCCCATTTCCCACTGAGAGCAAGAGCTGCAAAACTGCTTTTGAAGGATTTTGAAGGTTCACTTCCAGCCCCTGGGCCAGGTCTGCTCACCTCGTGCTGTTCCCTGGGATGTGGCAGCCCTTGGCTGGATCCCTGCAGGGATCCCTGGCAGGGCAGTTTGGGCTCTGACCAGAATTATGGAGCCACAGCCTCTGTGTTGCAGCAGGACTGAGCTGCCTCAGCTGCTGAGAAGGGGATGAGAATTCCCTCTGCAGGGACATTTGCTGGGTTTTGCACAAACCCCCTTTGTGGCACAGGTGGAGGGCAGCCCCTGGAGCAAGCTGGGATTTCGGGATGTCCCCAGGGGGAAAGCAGCAGGAGGATGTTCCCAGAAGAGTGATTTACCTCCCTGGCTCATCCTTGGCCTTCTGGAATCAAAAAAAAAAAAAGGCAGAGGGGCCCCACAGGTTCAACTCACCAGGAGAGGTTTACCTAAGGTAAGGCAGGGATGGTTCCCACCCACAGACCAAGTCACAACTAATTAAAAGTGATCTAATCCTTTTGATCACACCTTTAGGGAGTTGGTACAGGCTATTAATGAAACCCAAGTGGGAATATTTTTTTTTTGTCATGTGGCAAATTCTCACATTTCATTATTTTTCTTCCCCTCAATCAAGAAGAGAAGTAATGAATACAAATCCTAGTCCTGTTCTCTCTGGATTTGTGTTTTTATTAAAGGAACTAGAAGAACAGGCAGCCAGTTGAAATAATTGTGTTTAAATTGAATGCTTTTACTGCAAGTAACCCTTCATGCTAGATTTTTTTTTTAATTTAAAGCATCTTAATTGGGAGATTCCAAGAAGTGCAGATGTTCTTCAAGTTGATGAATTCAATGAAATTGGCTCTTTAACACTTTGGATTTCCACTCCTCGGTGCGTTGCAGTGGAGAACCTGTGAGCTTGTGCTGCTCTTGGAGTGTTCTCAGCCCAGCCAGAACCAGCTCCAGAGGGAATTTATCACTCCTGGAGGAGAGGAGAAGCTCCAGTTTCACAGGACTGTGTGCAGAACGTGCAAAGGAAAACAACTCCAGCTCAATGGACTTTTCCCATCCTATGATTTATTATTTTTTTTTTTAATTTCCTTTTAAACCTCCAAACAGTTTTTGGGATTTTTTTTCTGCAGTTCCTAATTCTTGAGTTCCAAAATACTTAACTCCTGTGCCTACCCCCTCCATTTAGTATCCTATTTTTTAAAACATCAAGAAAGGTGTAAATCCTAATGGAAGATCTATGCAACGGGAAGGAGTGCTGAGTTACCTTAATGCAACCTTTGGTCCTTCACAAATGAAGGCGAGAGTTCAGGCTGCCTTGAGGCTTTTCCAGTACTCCAAATATTTATTTCCTTTATTCCTTGAACCCCTGTGCTTGATCCTGCCAGGGTACCAGCAGAAGTGTCACTGGTCAGGAAGGTCAGGGAGCAGCCCTGCTCCCAGCTCGTGTCTGTGGAAAAAGTTCATTTACAGCAACACTCTGGTGGCTGTTGCTTTTGCAAAGTTTTGCTGAGCTTTAATCTAATTGCTAATACAGCATTAAGTACTTTTTGTTCATCATTACAGACTTTCCTTTAGGGCCTGTGGATCTTTGTAGGACAAGAACAGGATTTAGTTTTAAATACCAGACAGAGACACGATGAAAGCAAGAAGCAAAGGCTGAGACCTTAATTAAAAGAGAGTTATATTTCAGAGAGTTATTGAAGAAGAAGAAGGAGGTGCTGGGGGCTAGAGAGTGGCTCTAAATGTTTCTCCAAGCCCATCTGCACAGAGAAACAGCTCTGTCACCCACCTTTGCCATGCCAGTGTTTGTGGCAGGCAAACTTCAAGCTGGGAGCAGCCTGGCCCGGGGTGATGGGCACACCAGGGAGCAGGGATGAGGGAGGGATGCTGCCAGCACAGAGGCTCCTCTCGAGTTTGCTGATGGTTTTTGGCCTTGCTGCAGTTGGCTGCACTTGGTGATGCCCTTGATTTCTGTGTAAGTTCTGCTCTGCTCAGCCCTGGCTGTGAGGAGCTTTTCCTTTATTCAGCTCTCTGCTGGAATTCCCTCGTGCCTGGTGCTTGTCCCACACTCAGCACCACACCCTGCACGAGGAGCAGGAGGAGCAGGAAGCAGTCAGGTTCCTTGGAGAGGAAGCAAAGTTAAGCCAAGCTGGTCAGAGCAGAACAAAAGCTCAGGTTGATGTGGCTCACAAAAAAAAAAAAAAACCTCAAGATTTAGGATATTTTTCATTGCTTCTGATTTATCTGTGTTGTGTCAGGGTGTTTTCCCCACTGTATGGATCAGAATTAGCTCCTTCCAAGCTAATTTATAATTACATATGCTTAATAATCTACAAATCATATTAAATCTTTCATTAGCAAGCAAATGTCATGGCAGGTGGTCTCTGGGAATGAGGGCAGCAATCTTATTTCTCCTGTGGACATCTCCCTGTTGGGATGAGTGGTGCAGAAACTTGGTTTTCTGCAACCACAAAATACCCCAAACACAAACCACTACTGCCTTCTTCAGAACAAGCTGTGCAAAAATCCAAATGAGCCAGTAATTGATGCAGGAAATCTAATCTTCTATGAGCTTCCTTTGTGTATATATGACATTTATGCACACAGAGTATATATTAACTATTAGTTATATTAATTATGCTCTTAAGGGCTGTCAGTAAATTTCTAGAAAGAAAGAATCCCGAGGTCTGAGACAAAAATTAATTCTTAGAAGTTTCCAAAAATGATGTGATCTAGAAAAAAACCACCCAGCCCTACTTTGAAGGGAGATGGCATCCCCAAAGGTGTGTTTGTAGCTGTAGTAGCTTCTGGACTAAATGTCCCAGATGTCTGGGAATTCCTGCTGAGAGCTGTGACAGCAGTGCCAGGGCTGTGCAATGTGGGTGTGCTCTCACTGAGCCCAGCAGAGGCACTGCAGCACTGCCATGCAGCCACAGCTAAAAAAAATACTCCCCTAAAGTCCTCAGAATAATTTGATTTGGAGTAAATTAATTTCTTTCTAGACTTAGTCAAAGCAATTACGTTCAACTAGATGCTGTATTATGGCACGACATTTATCATCATTTAAGCACTGCAAAGCACTGGAGAACCCAAACTTATCTTTCTTCCTGTGCTGGCAGTTTGGTGGCCAGGCTGACTCTGCATTCCCTCCTCTGCTCACTGGAGGAAGAAATGGGAGGTTCTAGCAGAATTTGAAATGCTACCCCAAGTGGAGCAAGGAATAGGTAGACTTAGGTTGGTGTGGGGTTCGTTTACAAATTGTATTTCTTTGTTTATATCTCACACTTCTTGGGGTTTAGGGCGTTTTTCCCACCTGATGTTACCAAAACATGAGTTAACACAAAGCCTTTTTTCCTGTTCTTCTCTATTCACAACTTCTCTGTACGCTTCACCTTCAGTAGGATTTTATTCCCTACATCATACTCTGCCCTTTATTTATGGCATAATTTTGTGCAAAGAAAACCCTTTTGCCTTCACATTATAGAAGAGTGCCTCCATCTGCCTCCCTCAGAAGCAGGATGATGCCTGAGCCCTGGTCAAGGCAGCAGTCAAGAATTCACCCTAAATTTCCAACTGCTCTCAGATCTCCTTGCTTTTGAAGGCAGGTAGAGAAACATCCATGTAGGATCCATGTAGTATTTGGGGACAGCAGAGCACGTGCTCTGAGCTGCTGAAAACTCTTTCAAACCACATGAGTGAGAGTTTCCCCACTCCCAGTGGCATCTGGGGCACGGGCAGGTTGCACAGGAGACTTGGCAGTGAGCTCTTGCACCTTTGTCCTGCTGCAGGCTGCACATCCCAGTCTGGGACAGCTCTGCTTTGTTTCCAGCAAGGATCCAGAGCAAATAAACGCTCTTGAGAGGTGTTCTAAAAGATTTTATTCCCTACAAATCCATTTCCCACACCCTTGCTGATGCATATTTGTCTAACAAAGGATGGGACAGGTCACGCCCGTGTTGGTGTTTGAAGTCCTTTGCAGCCAGTATTTTTGGTTAAAATCCCTGTTTGCCCTTCCCTGCTCAGTCTCACCAGCCCTTTCATCCCTCCCTCCTGGCCAGGGGTGGCTCTGGGGGGGATTCACCTGCCTGGCAGCTCCAGGGGAATGTGCTGGGAGCTCATTGCCAGGCTGAGCCCTGTGCCAGGTCCTGCATACATCACACCAGGGGACACGTATTGACCGGCGCTCGCAGCCTGAACGACATTAATTTTCATCACTTTTCTCCTGAAGGCCCTTGGACAGCACAAGGTCACCGTGCAGGGAGCTGGGCAGGCGATTTGGCACAAATTGAAAAGGATTCTCTTTCACCCTGCTCATCTCCACAAAATCCTGAGTGGCCAAGTTTGCTCCTTCAGCCCTTTCCAGAAGCAGCTCCTGCAGCAATGCTCAAGTGTTGAAATGCTTTGGCAGGAGCAGTGGTGCAGGAGCCACACCAGCACACGAATTACCCAATTAACAAAGGGACCAGGGAAGATAAAAATACCCAAGGGACCCTTTCATTGAGTTGGGTAAGGGAGGAAAAAAGTCACCTTAGCTATCAGAGTCAGATACTAAGTGTTTTTATTTTAAGTGAAATATGAAGCCTGGTATTCAGATTAAACCATTCCCCTGTGGCCTTTAAATCTGCGGCCTTTAAATCATTTTCTTGCGTGCACTGAGCTATTCTGAGGCACGTAACTCGTGCACTTAACTGCTCTTAAATGATCAGAAAATAGCAGTGAGTGTTTTCCTCGTGCTCCTGCCTGTTCCCATGCAGGGCAGAGGGGATGCCAGGGCAGATCTGTGCTTGTGGAGACCACAGCAGGCTTGCAGAAGAACGTTCCTCTTACACACAGAACTTTGGATTTCTTTGCACCTGGCTGTTTTGCCCAGGTGGAACGAGGTCAGGCTAGAATTAAATAGCTTTGCTGTACTTGGGTTTGCTTTAGTTAAGCAGAACTTACTTTTGATAGAGGAAATAGTGTATATTGAAAAAAAAAAACAGTGTTAAAGGTACAGCTTTCACAAGAAAAGCTCTGCAAATCCAGATTGTCCTGTGTACTTGCAACCTGGACTAATTAGCTGAGTGTGTTATTTTTCTGGCTAATACAAGGTGTGCCTCAAACTTGTGGAGTATCAGTGAATTTAAAAAATTCAAGATTCTGCCCTTTGCAAGACTCCTGGGAAACCCAGGCTTACTTGGCTGGTGTATGAAACCTAAAGCATCCTAATTACCCAATTTACAAATAAATCAGGGCTGAGTATTGATGCACCACGAGGTTAATTGCTCTTCTTGCTCAATTAGTAGGAACCTTTTTTGCTCTTTATTACATTAAAGTAAGCCATTATCGCTTTCTGCATTTTTATATCTGAGGTTCAATAGTGACAAAACTTTTATCTCCACCCTGCAAACCTTAATTGGTTTCCATCTGAATCCTCGTTTGATCACAGAACCCCAGCTCTCAGGATTTGTCCATCAGTGTTTGCTCTGGGATTCCAGGGTGGGATTTATAACCAGGATTTATGGACATTTCCTGGATGTCCTGCTTCAGTTCTTTTTGGAGTTTTCGTATTTCTACAAATTCATCCTCTCGACAAGTTGCTGGCTTAGTTGGCTGGGAAAGGTGATTTTTACTTAAATCAGAGCTTATTAAAGATCTTTTTCTGGCACCTGCCAGACTCTCCCTTTTCCCAGAATCTGGGTGTTTCATGGACCACCTATTTTATATTTCCTTTTATTTTATTATGATTAGTCACAGATCAAAGGGAATGCTGTAGGTATATTGGAAAACAGCGTAATGAGTTTGTTTTGAAATGACCTTTCAATGGATAATCTTTTCTATATTAAAAAAAAAAAGCCAAAAGTATCATAAAATATTTGGATTAAACCGAAAAATTCAGACTTATTCTCGTGCTTTTCTGTGGAGCACATCTACAGAACAGACTTGGAAATCAATTTTTCCCCCCCCTGGAAATAGAAATTCCTTTTCCCTTCTCGAGTTCAGTCAGAAGCAGCGAGCTGGGCAGGTCTGCACGTGTGGGCTGTGTGAGCCCTGAAGTGCCTGCGTGACACAGCACAGAAACTGGAGTTCATTGTCCCACCTCTGCTCCACAGCTGCAAAACTCTGAGCCTCGCAGACTGGGAGACGTAGCAGTTCCCCAGCTCCCAAGGCAGCAATTGCTGATGGTGTGTTCCCATCCACATTAGGAGATGCTGGAACAAATAATTTATAAGTAAATGGTGGCTGCCGTTGAAGGCCTTTGATGCAGCAGGGTCTGCTTTTTGTCATTGTTTGCTGGGTGTTGGGAGGGTTTGTGTCGTTTCAAATCACCCTGAGATGGCTGATCATGTTTTTGTTTAAGTGGGTTAACTCGTGTGAATAATGAAAGGCTCGCAGATGCTTTGACCCAAACTCAGCTGAGCACAGATGGGCTGTCTGTGATGAAAGGGGGAATCAATAGGAAGTTCCAGCCTGAGTAAGTCAGGGAGTCACATCTCATCTTCCTGATGCTGCACCTCTCTGATCCTGATCACTTCTGAAATAACATCGTGTTCAGTTCGTACCCAAAGGAAAATAAACATATTTTCCCGTTTGCCTTGTTGGCAGAGCTGTCCTGGGGCATTGTCCCAGTGCCCTGCAGGTGCTGAGAGAGCTAACTTGGCTCCTGAAGCCTTCCTGGTGCCTTGGGGAGGCTGAGCTGGAACAGGGACTGCACAGAGACAGAGAATAGAGATTTATTGAAAAGCCTTTAGGGCACACCTTGGGCAGGACAAGAGCCTGGCCAGGGCTGCACCCAAGGGGGACCCAAAATGGTCACAAAATGGACCCAAAATGGACACACGGTCACCAGGTCTCACACTTTTATAAGTTTTGGTCTCTCTGCATATTGGGGTTTAATTGTCCAAGTACAGCTCCAGGTTATGAAGTCCCATCCTTGTTTTCTCCCTTCAGCCACCCTTGTTTGTGCTTTTGGGCCGAAAGTTGTGCTCACTGTCCTTGGTGTGCAGCAGGAAAAGGACCCACTGTTGTAGGGTCACAGGCTGCTGATGGAAATTGGGACTGATTGGTAGCAACAAGAATCCTGGTCAGGACCAGGAGTGGCCTCAAGAAGCAAGGAAATGAACTTTGCTGAACCCAGGGAAGCTGCCATGGAGGGAATGAACCTCCTCATCCTGATCTTTGCCTTTTCTGTACAGCAGGCTCTGCCACGCTAAAAAAAGGGAATGCAGTCCTCAGGACAGTGAGCATCCTGCCAGAGTGTTTTATTTCATCTGGGATTCTCCCAGCATCTCTCAGCCCCAGCACCACGGAGTGATTTCTGTGCTGCCTTGCTGGTGTCCAGGGCACATGGAAAATCCCTGGAGCTGCCCTGATGGGTCTGAGACCCCAGCTGGGACCCCAGGAAAGCATTGCCTTGGACCTTAGTCCATGGGAAACACTCCCAACACTTAGAGATGAATTAAAAGCAACAAAGGTTTGAAATAAATAGTAGTTTAGTTTGTCACAGGGTGAAAATTTGTAGTTTTGGGTTTTTAGAATGGAGGTAGATGAGAGCAAAAGGGAGATTTTTGGGCAGTGTCTCTTCTTCTTCTTCTCCTCCATCTTCTGCTGTGACCTGGCACAGAGACATTGGTAGGATGGATTTGATGTAGGAATTGTGTGTCTAGAATAGGGTAGTGACCATTGGTATAAAATGGTAAATATAGTGCATTTTAAGAGTTAATTGGACTAAAGGTCTATAAAAGACCTTGAATTTCCTGCCTGGTGTGTTTGCCAGCTTGGTTTTTCATTGTGTTAAGCCTGGGGTGAGGCCTGCAGACCTTGAGATAAGAAACTGAATAAACACCTTTGAAGACAAAAGCTGCAAGTTCCATTAATCCTTTTTAAACCCCAGCACAGGACTTTGTGAAGGAAAAAAACCCTAATGAGGGGGTTCCCAGAAAGGAAATTCCACCCTGCCTGGTCAGTGTTTGCCCTGCAGGATTTCCACATCCTCATCCACAGGAGCCAAGAGATGCTCCTGGTGCTTCCCATCCAGCACCTCTGTGGAGCAAAGAGTGGAAATGGATTTGTAGGGAATTCTTAAAGCTTGATAGAAATGTCAAATAGCCTTGTGCATTTGTATGTGAACTCTGAGATAAAGTGTGCTGACTTAGAAAGGTCCTAGAATATTAGTGGTAGTGCCCTGTGTACTTCACTGTGCACAGCAAGTGACAAACGAGGCCATCAAAGGAGTTTTTCTGTTCAAGAGAGAGGGGGAAATGTGGGAAACGTGTTTGTGGAGAATTCCCAAAGCCTGCCTCTGGCTCACACAGCCTCGTGCACCTGTGTGCAAACTCTGAGATAAAGTGTGCTGGCTGAGAAAGGCCACGGGACAGGACAGACACTGCTGGGAGAGAAATGGAACTGGAACCAAGTTCAAATGATGGCCTTGCAAATAGATATTTTGGAGAAATAGAGCTCTGAAAGATGTATTGTAGTGGGACCCATGTGGGATATTTTAATAAATGATTGATTTAGAAGCATTGGCAGCATTGTGTGACAAAAGCTGACAGGCCAAAAAACACTTATAATGNGTGCGACCCATGTGGGGTATTTTAATAAATGATTGATTTAGAAGCATTGGCAGCATCGTGTGGCAAAAGCTGGCAGGCCAAGAAACACTTATAATGTTTTGTAATTAGGAAATAGTTTAACTTCTGGTGGTGATGGTGTGAATTGTAACATCTGCACTGTCTCACCCTTCTCATGAGACTGAAAATGGAATAACAGGCTTTAAAGCACCTCTCAGAGCCCCATGTGTGGGTCAGAACAAGGGTTTTTTGACAGCACAGGACCCCCTCCCACCCTGCCCACTCCTCCCTGGGGCTGTGGCTGCTCCCAGGGCGGTGGATCTGGAGGAGCTCAGTCCCAGAGCGCACTGAGAGTGCAAAACGTTGGTTTCTAATGCCCACCACGGCCTTCCCCAGGGGGGCTGGCAGGGCTCTGGCTCCTCTCCTGCCCCGGGGCATCCCTGGCAGTGGCTGTGGCTCTGCATTCCCCAGGGAGCTTGGCTGTCCCAATATTTCCCTGCAGTGGTTTCAAACGCAGCTCAGCCTCCACAACAGAGACTGCAAGCAAATTCTCTTTTATGTCTGTGGGATGGAGGCTTGCTATTATCCTGTAACATCTTATTTAGACATTTCATGTGCTGTTTCTAAAGGGCTGTCAAATAACTGTCAATTATTTATTCACCTCAGGTGGAGCAGATGCAGAGGAATTGCCATATCCAAAGTTAAAGAGCACTATCTCAAAACTTGGTAGAGAAAAAAATTATTCAAATTTCAATAACTTCACCTTTTATTCATGTGGGGTTTTTTTCCTCATTTCTAAGCTTTTTAGAGAGGGCTGGTGACCATACACATCGCTGTAGGTGATTTTGTTTGAAGGTAGCTGAGTGAAAAATAAAGATTAATCTTGGCTGGATTTTTAATCATGTTTGCAAATGAACTGCAGCAACCAAATATCAGCTGGCGTGGAAATGCAGTTATTAAGGACATATGGAACTGAAAAACTCCAGAATTGAAACTGAGCCCACTTGGTAACTCTACCAGCTCAAGAAGCTTCTGATAACTTGTTCCATACAACGATTCCTTTGGTGAATGATGTTGGGGCTGCCTTTAAGTCCCCAGCCCCGGGGAAGTTTTCTGTGTAGCTGTGGGAGGGGAAAGAACAGGGCTGGGAGAGTGGGCAGCACTTGGGGAGGCTGCCACGGCTGCTTTCAAGGCTCTGTTCTTTTTGTAGCAGCAAATTCCTTATTCCTGTGCTGCAGCTTTGCTTTTTTTAAAGTGTAAAATAATGGAGAGGGAGGCTCTGGAAGGAGTGGTGGGATGCCTGTTGTAATAAGTCAGCCCAGACTCAGTTATCTCCCTGCAGGAAAAGCCAATTCTTCATTCTCACAACTCACTTTACACAATTTCTCCAGACCTTGTGTGCACCTTGAATTGGTTAATTGCTTTCTTGCCAATGACTGTGCTGGTTAGTAAAACCAGCATTACCTGTCCATCAAATCTCTCCATTCTTGGATGGTTTACACATTGTCTTTACTGATTCTCATGGGAATGAGGATCAGAACTCTGATTCTCGTGGGTCAGAAGTGTCTGATTCTCGGGGGTCAGAAGTCTCTGATTCTCAGACTCTCCTGATGGAGAACCCGAGGCTGACGTGAAAATGTGTTTGAAAGGAGTGAGTGCAGTGGATTCTCACAGCTGGGCTGTGAAGATGTGCTGTGGGGGGTCACTCCTTCAAATTCCCCGCTGTAAATGACATTCCTGGTGTTCCCAAAGAGCCGGGGGACAGATCTGTCTCCTGCCTGTCACCCCTGCCAGGAGCAGCTGCCCCATTCCCTCTGCTCTTGTTCCTGACTCTGTTCTCTGGGTTCCTGGAGTGCCCCTGCCTGCCCCAGGTGCCTCCCTGGATTGTCCCTCTGAACATCTGGCACAGAAATGGTGTGAGGGGGTTGTTTTGGGATGGTTTAACTTTTGTTGATGTCAGTCAGCTTTGCACAGAGGAGCTGATTTTGTGAGAGTTCCTTGGGATGGCTCTGCTCAGATGCTGCTCCCGTTGTGCTCAGTGATTCAAAGGAAGCTCTTTGTTTTATTAACAAATCCCACTCTGAATTTTGAGTCACTGCAGTCTGCTCAAATCAGCAAATGCCATCAGCTTTCCTCTGTTTGCTCATGAATTGGTGCCTTGGGTGAAGTGCCTGAGTTTGGTTTTCTGTGAGCCAGACCCAACTGACTGAAGCTGCCAGATCTGAATCTCATTTTCATTGCTCCATCCTTAGAATGTTACAAATTGTTTGGGCCAGATTTTAAAAAATAAATAAATAAATAAAAATCTTCTTATGGCAGTTTCTCTTTTCCTGAACCTTCTGGGACTGGTCACTGGCAGTGAGAAACCATTTCAGCCAGGGGTGATGTGGTCTGAGGCCACATAATTTGGGATTGAATTGCTTTAGGGTTTTGTATTGCTTTTTACCTTCCCCTGCACTCCCCTGCCCAAGGAAAACATCTGGGGGATCTTTCCTGTTTTCACTTTAAAATCACCAGGCAACCTTGCAGTGTCCATCACTTTCCCTGTATTGTCGTTGTGGACAGTGCAAAGATTCCAGCTGATTGAGTTTATTGATTTCTGAGTGATCTCTCGAGTGTCATTTCACATTCACGATCTGCCAGCACTGTGTAGACAGCCTGAGTTAGAGAATTTGGTGTTTATTGTATGTGAAACCACTGCTCTGCAAACTCCCCATCTCAGGGTGCAGGAACACCAGGGACAACGTGCACAGTCTCTCTACAAACCACTTGGAATAGTTCAGAAATATTAAAAAAAAATAAGAAAATTTGGCAAAAAGAATATATCCAGGACAAATTTCTTTCTTATTTTCTCTAGTAGCTGAGTCAAACCTCAGAGCACAGGCACCAAACTGTGTGGTGTGGGGAGGGAGGAAGGAAGACAAACCATGCTGTCCTGAATTCTTTGTGAGGCACATTTTCCCATAAAACTTTCACTCTTTGGCATGTCTGACAAATTGTTCTTCTATTTCCTACACAGGAGCACTTTGTAATTAATGCTGGTGCAGCTCAGCAATGAGGTTTTCTGGAGAAGCATTTGGAGCTGTGGCTGTGCAATTCCAGCCCTGCAGCTCCCCAGGCTGCCTTTGCCTTCCCTCTCTCAGCTATCTGAGGCAAAGCTTTTCTCTAACAAACCCCTGGAAGAGCTGTAACGTTGCACTCTCTCTAAAAGGATGCTTTTACAACTCAAGAGACCAAAATGCCTCAAGAAAACAGCTCAGAAATGCGTTGTGCACAAGGTTGCTGCTGCTTTTGCACAGACCGTGACATTAAGCAGTGAAAACAGTGCTGTGCCTGTCAGCACCATGCACATTAAACTTGCCCCACTGGGTCATTTCATAAAGCGAGTGTTAAAAACACCAGGAAATTGCAAGCCAGGTCGAAATCAATGGAATTCACCCATCTTAAAAGGGGAGTTTTAATTCTTGAGTTCATGTGAAGTTGGTGTGTTCCTCAGTGGGACTCCTGGGGGCAGGAGATGGGTTTATATCAGTCAGCAATTACCCATCCTGGGCTCCCTAAAAGGCTCATCCCATTCATTTTCCTGTTGCTTAGTTGATTGCAATGATTAGCAGGAGCAGTTTCACAGGGAGAGGAGTGGGGAGCTGTGTGAGACCTCTGGCAAAACACTCTCCAAGGGAAAAACTCAGATTATCCACTCTGAATGAGCAGAGAGCAATCACTGAACTCTATTAAAGTCATTTTCTCCCACACTGAGTGTTTTTTAATTTATTTTTCCCCTTATCAAGTGTTTTTTCCTGCTTATCCTTGGCTGGGAACTTCAGTCTCTCACATGATGTAAACAGCAGCTCCCCGAGCAAGAGCTGCATCCATCTCGTCTGTCATTAACTTTCCACTCTCCCATCTGCCATCAAACTGGGCTGTGCATGCTGGAATATCAGGCTGATCTGTCAGCAGCTTCCCTCTCTCTCCCTGAGCCACTCAGTCCATCACAGATTGCTATTTTTTTGTTTTGCAATGAGGTTTTCCCTGTTATTCTTCCATGAAAACTCTTTCTCCCGTGATTATTTTTCTCCTTGCTGTGGCTTTGTTGTCATTAATGAGAAATCAGCTTTAAGGAGCTGGTTCAGGTTTCTCAGAGGTTCCTCTGTTCAGTACAAGCCATAACCCTGTGACACGACCCACAGGGGAGTATGACCCATCACCCACACAACCACGACTTTCTTATATACTGGTTTAGCTTCTAATATGGGCTTTTAATATTATTCCCTCATTTTAGATTATTCTGATTGCTCCATTGAGTTCTCACTGGAGGTTCCTCAAATTTAGTGCAATTTTAAGCTCCTAATAACACTTGGTAACACTTCTTTAAAAACAAATTGGAAACCTCAATTACATAAAGCTGACTTGTGAAGCCGGGTGCTTTTTTTGTGCTGGGATTTGGGGCAGCCAAGCCATTTCTGCTCTTTGAACTGATTTCTTTCTGCAGTTACCTGAATGAAGGTTAATTCTCAAGGTGACAGGGGTGAATGAGCTCCTGGGGGGTGATGCAGGACCCGGGTGAGAGGCACGAGCCAGGGCAGGGGCTGAAGGTGAAGATGCATTGCCACAGAAACACGAAATCTTGTGGGAAACATGCAGGCTTGAGCTAAATGCCAATAAAAGCAGATGAGACAGGTGTTAAAGAGATGAACCAGGGGGGTTTGGGCTGGGGAGTGCCGAGGTGTTGGATTTAATCACCAATAACAGGATGGGGTGACCGAGAGGAGTTCCACGAGTTTATTATTCCATTTTCAGTCTCAGTGAAGGTATAAAAGATGAAGCTCACACCATAACACCAGAAGCCAAAGTTCTCTTTGTTCCAAGGCCTTTTGTAAGTTTTTTAGCCAACAGGCTGATGCTAAAAGCTCACAAGCATCTCCTTAAGCCAATCACTAAACACTGCACCCACACCTTACAGCATGCAATAATTGCTTGTAAATGGTAACAAGCTTAGCATCAAATGGACACCAACCTCTCAGCTTCACCAAAACTCTGCTCTAAAGTACCTGAGCTCTGCTCTGCTGCTCTCTGCTCCCATGCATGGGGAGGGACATTCAGAGTGACCTCCAGAAACCTTCCCAAGAGAGAAGAATTCTTTGAAGAATAAAAACCTTTCCACCAAGAGTGTCCAAGTACAGCTTGGCTGTATTTTCATTAAGTGAGAAACCCACTGTCCACTCAAACAGCCAGGACTCCCTTCCCTGCAGGGGAAGGGTTAACTGGAGCCAGGCCATTGCACACAGCATTTTTGTCCTTGAACTGCCTCTCACATTTATTCCAAGCTCAGCTGAGCCTCAGCTTCATGCACTGAATAATCCACGAGCCAAGCCTGAAGTTTCCTGGCTCTGCCTCGGTCTCTGTTTGCCTTGTGTTGGCACTGAGCTCCTTGTTCAGCTTTTGCTTCTGCTGTCTGAGCACCGTGTCCAGCTGAGTGCTGGAAATCCAGGCTGTGGGAGGGAGACAGGGGCACTGCAAAGCTCCTTTTGTCCCTCAGAGCCTTCCTCCCCTCACTGACACCCCTGGGAGCAGCAGAGGAAGGGCCCTCCCTGTGTTTTCTGTCCTCTTTGCTGTGTTTGGTGCTCACACTGAACATCCTCCGGGCTGGGGTTGTGTCCTGATGCCACAGTCACTCTGCCAAGGGTGAGAATTGCTCAGTGAAATTCAGAGCACAGCAGGGACAATAATAAATGTCTTTCCGTGGCAGCTGATGGAGCCCACACTCAGCACAGCGTTATCAGCACACCCCTCTTTGCTGGGCTTGGTTTTGTTAATGAGGTAAGGAGCAAGAATGTGACAGAATATTCAGCTCAAATTCACACTAAGGTTCTTGTTGCAGCTGCTGCCAGGTCTACATCAGCTTCTCTGGGGTGGGGTAATGGCCCACTGGCACCATGCCCTGCCTTCCCACCACCCTGGGCACAGCTGCTGGCTCAGCTCTTCCAGAGGAACTGCTTTTGTGGGGAGAAAAGATGGGATGGGATTCCCTGCCTGCTTGGGCTGCGGGGCTTGAACTGCCCGTGAGCAAGAGACAGGAACTGTGATCCCCCGAGCTCAGCAGCTGTAACAGCTGTGCTTGGCTCCTCCCGTGAGCCCTGTCCCTGCAGAAGAAACGCTTCCCTTCAGAGCAATTTATAAAACTGCAGGAGGAACTGGAGGTTTTTTGTGGTTCCACCCTTATTCAATTCTGTATGGAATTGAAATGGTTTAAAAGACTTTGGCTGTTCGTGATTTCTCTAATTATTAGCATTTCTAATATACTATTATCTGTAAGTGTCAGGGACCAGAATTTAGGGCAAAAGAAGGTAACTGCACCTGAGTTAGTGTTTAACTCCCTGGGAGGGGCCCAAGGACAGCCCCAGTTTCAGGGATTTGTGTCCCTGAGCTCCTGCAGTCCCCATGTTCAGCCCCACCATGGTGCTCTGTCCTCTGGAGTTATTGGGAATATTTTCAGTTCCTGTCCCAGAGGGTTTTAGCACATTCCATTGCTCGAGGGGAAATGTGCATTTGGCAAACACATTCCCACCCTCTGCTTACAAAAACCTTTTATTTTATATTTTGTATTCCTTCTTTAAAAGCAACATCAAGGGAGCATTTCAATGCATTGTAATGAGTATTTTAAATTTTTTTTGGTGTGATTATGATGAACAGGTAAAGATTATTTTGTTTTTCTGCGTGGCCATGTTTAACAAGGTTTTCACAAGTGGCAGTTTTCAAACAGCAGCAATGCTGGGAGCTGTGTTCTTTCTGTGCTCTTACACAAACACAACCTAGCACTTAAATCCCGTCCCATTCTTTCATCCTGGCTGAAGTTGTTTTCTTCACGCTCTTTTCATTATTTTTAAGCCACTGAACTCTCATTCCTCCAAATTCCAGAGCTGCACAAAGGCCAAGCAAAGCAGGAGTGCTGGTTTGCCATTGGCAGGGGGAAGGAAGGGGGAATATTTTCATCAGCACTGGATTCATGGCACAAAGTCAATAATAAAGCAATATTTATAGGACTTGGAGATGATTGTAAACATACTTCAAAAATTCCCTTCAGCAGCACTGAAAATGTAATAATCAGTGCTCACAAGTCTTGAGTTATTTCTGCTGCTCTCCCAGCCAGGCATTCTTGTAATACTGTTCTTGCTGTTTCCACTCCTGTCTTAATATCATTTGGATGCAAACAACAAACAGAGCAGGAAAACAATTAATCAGGTGGGTGAGGTGCAGCCCCAGCAGCCAGCAGGGCTCAGCACCAGGCTCAGCCTAACCCTGACCCTCTGGAGCAGCCCCTGAGATGCCTGGTCAGTGCTTCTCCCGTGCACAGTCTGTCTTTAACAGGAGTGCTCCAGTAAAAGATGAGCTGTGTGGGCTTTGGGGGCACAGAAAGTGCTGCTCTGTGCACTTCACCTGCAGAATTTTAAGGTGATGCTCTGTTGGAACCAACTCCTGGTTGAACTCTTGGTTTAATTCCTGATTTAACTCCTGGTTTTACTCCTGGTTTAACCCCTGATTTAACTCCTGGTTCAGAGGCCAGACAAGAGGAGTTTTGCTGCTAAGGCTCCACAATTTACAAGAGAAGGCTGAACCCAGAACAGTTACCTGCACACCAGCCCCAAAAATGCCTTTATAAGTAGGGTGAGTTTAAAAAAAAATAGAATTCACCCCAAAGAGAGAAATATCTTAATTTAGGCCAATATTTTGGCTCTGCCAGAGGCTGATTGTTAGTGCTGAGGGGTGAGAGATGTACAAGGTCACCATAAGAGCTCACAATTCCTCTTTAGCATCGGTTTGTTCTCCTCGTTAGCACTTGTGGTTCCCTGTATTCTGTCAGAGGAATCAGCGGAAATACAGAAATAATCCTGCTGAAGGGAGCTCAGGGCTGGGAGGGTTGGGTTCACCCTGCAGGGCAGCTTTTCCTTGGCCTCTGGAAGTTTCTCTGAGGACAAACATGGCCCTGCAGGCAGGGGCACAGAAAGGCAGCAGGATGTTAAATGCTGTGTTTTACCTCCTGGCTTGGTCTGGCTTCCCAAAGCAGCTGGAATTGAGGGGAGGGTCAGGGAGAGGGTTTAACTGGCCTGGATGCTCAGATTTGGAAACAACCTCACCTGCAGGATCTTCAGGAATTTGGGACTCTCCAGCATTTTCTCAGTGTCTGACAAAATAACCTCTCCTCCCTGCAGTGCATCAGTCAGGATTATTGTCCCTTAAAAAGGGATTTTCCCAGGCCCTTTCCTCTCATTTTAAACCTGTGTAACTCCAAGTAGAATTTGGCCCTGAGTGTAAATCCTGTGCTTGACAAGCTCCCAGAGCAGCAGGGACAAAGGCAGCAGTAATTGCAGCGTGGCCTCGTTAATTGGTGAGGTGCAGTTACAATCCACAGCTCAGCTGTGCCAGAGCTGCAGGATCTCTTGTCGGCATTGCCTGTGGGTTACAGGCAAATAAAACTCCACCACAGTGATGCTCCTGCTGGAAAGTCACACGTGGGGGAGGCTGGAAATGCTTCCAGCAGGAGAGGCAGCCCTTCCTCCTGCTCTGATCCTGTTCACCCATGCATGGGGAGGTGCTCAGAAATGAGAAAGAATAAGATTAAAAGTTCAATTTCCCTTTGCCACAGCGGAAGGAGAGGCTGGCTGCAGTCTCTGCTCTTTGCTGATGGTGGGGCTGGGTTAAAGCTGCTGCCAACAAAACCTGCAGGAACTCAAAAAGGGCTGAAGTGGCACAGGCGGCGAGAGCATCGCACAGAGCTGCCCCCAGACCCTCCAGCACAGGGCACCTTCAGGTGACAAAGCTGCACTTGCACAGAGGTGCCCTGCAGGCACAGCCACCCCTTCTGTCTGCCTGACACCCAGTCAAATCTGGGGTTTGCCTTCAGCTCTTGTGCCTCAGCAGCTTCATTGGAGTCTGCCACTGGAAGGTGTCAGGAGCATTTTTGGATTGGCACTGCTGGATCATCTGGAGTGGGTGGCAGCAAAGCTTTGAGTAGTTTTTGTTTGTTTGTAAAGCAAAACTCTGCTGGGATGAGTGTCTAGCTCTGTCATGAAACCCAGGAATAAACTGATTTCTGCAGAGTAGGATACAGCCTTGTATCCTTTAGACTCTGGCTGACACTTGTTAATGCATTTGAACAATCTTTCCTTTGCCATTCTAGAGGAAAACCCCTGAAACACAAAGACAAATGTTCAGAGGCAACACATAAAAGAATAAAGCATTAATAACTAAAAAAAACCCAACCCACAAAGTGATTGGTTAAAAAATAAAAAGCAATAACTGCAGTGCACAGATCAGTGCTCTGTGGAGATCATTCACATTTGGCAGCAAAGGTCAGGATGGGATCACATGGCAGTTCTCCCACCTGGGTGTTCAGGTTAAAAAGATGTTTTATGAGGAGTCCTCCTCTGTTATCAGACTCTTAAAGGCAGCTGCAGAGCTCTTTTCTCCTTTGTTATTACGTGGCAGTTTTCCAAGGGTAGGGAATAGCCTCGTGTTCAATCTAGTGCAGGTTCTGCCATTTCTGCAGAAGCCAAAGTTTGGTGTTGTCTGGGGGACAGCATTGATAACATCCAGGGGCTTTAATGAAAACCAACATCTGCAAGGCTCAGCCTGAGTGTAAAGAGGAGCTTTTTTTTCCTGTCCCCTTCTTGCTCTCCATGAAAAGAACATTATCTGCTTTGGTACTTATCCATCTTCCTATTTTAGCTTTCTAAAAACTTGCTGCGTGTGTGCTTTGGCATAATGAAGAGAAATATCTGCGTGCATGGGTAGTTCTGGTGCCTGGGCAGGATCCTGGGGCTGTGCTCAGTGCAAGGAGCCCTCTGTGCATTCCCAGCCACTTCTCCTTGGCCTTCCATGGTTTATTTGATGCCCAGAGCTCTCCGTGCATTCCCAGTCACATTTCCCTGTCCCTTTTTGGTTTCTTTGATGCCCAGAGCTCTCTGTACATTCCCAGTCCCTCTCCCTTTTTGGTTTATTTGATGCTCACCCTGGCTGGAGATGCCTGAGTGCAGCTCACGGGCAGGACTGGACTCAGATTTTGGCTTTTTAATGCTTTGCTCCCTGACTTAGCACAGTTTCTACCCAATGGAGTAGTGATAGATTTGAATTTCTTCGTGGGTTTTTTTTTTACTGGGTTTTCAGAAGTCAGCTTTTACCATCTGATAAAGCAGCTCAGAAGGCAGAGATAATCTGCCTTTTCACTTCAAAGGGTGTCTATCAGACCTGCATTCTCTGCTCTTTGTCACAGGGAAACTCCCAGTTTCTGAACTCAGGAAAATATTTTGAAATAAACAACGCAAGTGGGAGAAGAAGAAAACCCAAATTTTTAAGATATTTAGATCAGGACTGTAAGTCCTTGAAATGAAACTAATGTATTTTAACATTTTTAATAACACTTTGAGATGGGGTGAGAAATTTTGACTACACTAATTCTGACATTCTCATTATGCCTCCCTGTGTTTTATCCTAATCACCTGGTGTATCATAATGCTGATTAATTTGTCTCCTGGAGGATCTCTTTTATATTAAAGTTCTGTCTGCCCCCTTTTTTTTTTTTCAAACACTGCACAAAGAAACAAAAACTAATTAATTGCATTAATAACATCTTTTAGGTTCCTGTACTTTATCTCACACTCAGAGTTTGCCATGGAGTCTGCTGCATAATGCCCTGCTGGGATTTTCAGGGGAGAATCATCCACGTCCTTTCTCAGTGTGCTTGGTGTTCTCCCCGTGCCTGTAATGCTTATTTGGGTTTTGCAGTTCACAGTCAGAGTCAGAATTACCTTGGGGCAGAGGTGGAAATACTCATTCCACCAGATGACTCTTCATACAGGTGTGTTTGTAGCTGGGTGAACAAAAATTCCTGGGAGCTGAGTGCTCAGGTTTACACTCAGATTTATTTTGTGTGGGGTTGGAGTGAGCACCTGCCCATCCCAAAATCCTGCAAAACAGCTGAAAGCAAGAAAACCTTAATCCCATTTCACTTCCCCTGAAGTAAGCCCAGCTATGCCCCAGGCCTGTCAGCAGCACAGAAGGAGAAAAGAAAATTCTTTTCCATAATTGAGGTTTCCTTCCCCAGCAGCTCTCGGGAGTGGATGTGGCTCTGTGAGCATCAGAGCATAATGCTTCCCATTGGGTGTCAGCCTTGGACAATTAGTAAGCAAAAGCCATCACCAGAAGGCAAAAAAAAAAAGAGAGAAAAAGGGATTAAAAAGAATTAAATGAGGCAAAAGAAATGCAATAATTTCCATGTGTAAGGAAAGGATATAATAAGACAGTGATGCACTGCAGATTTATCTCTGGAGTAAAATCAGTCTTTATGAACACACAATGCCTTCCTTTACCCTCCTGTGGTCTCCTTCCCTCTCGGAGCCTCAATCACACAATTCAGGGGGAAGCTTGTGCCCTGAGGCTGCAGAAAGAGTGGCATTCACGCTGCTGCTGAGCAGGGGTGATTTATCCCCAGCCCCAAGAACTGGCCCCAGAGAATCTCCTGCTAGTGCCAAACCCCTGGCACAGAGAGATGGAGTGTGCATGCAGTGATGGCCAGCCAGGCAGGGCCCTGCTGGAACAGCTGGAACAGCTGGAAGGGGTCAGCATGGGTTAAAATAATCCCAAATCAGCCAGCCACAGGTAAACAACAGCAGCACTGGTGGAACTCAGCAGCTGCTCCTGGGACGGGCCAGCAAAAACCTCTGCCCTGGAGGTTTTAAACTGTCCTGGAGGTCTCACACTGCCCTGGGGGTGTCACACTGCCCTGGAGGTGTCACACTGCCCTGGAGGTGTCACACTGCCCTGGAGGTTTTAAACTGTCCTGAGGTGTCACACTGCCCTGGAGGTTTGAGCATTCCACTCCCAGTTGCAGTCACCAGCAGCAAAACCAGCAGAGAGGAGCATCCTCCTGCAGCCTGAGCTGATCCGTGTCCCTGTCTGTGAGCTCTGCTGAAGGAGAACCCTCCTGCAGCCTGGCCTGATCCAGGTCCCTGTGTCTGGATCCATGTCCCTGTCTCTGATCCATGTTCATGTCTCTGATCCAGGTCCCTGTCTGTGGGATCTGCTGAAGGAGAACCCTCCTGCAGCCTGGCCTGATGCAGGTTCCTGTCTCTGATCCAGGTCCCTGTCTGTGGATCCATGTCCCTGTCTCTGATCCATGTTCATGTCTCTGATCCAGGTCCCTGTCTGTGGGATCTGCTGAAGGAGAACCCTCCTGCAGCCTGGCCTGATCCAGGTTCCCACCTCTGGGCTCGTGGCAGGAAGGATTGAGGGTGGATGGCACAGGAAGGATCCAGTGGAAGGCCAGAGCTGCCTCCTCAGGATGCTGCCTGCAGATCTTTTATCAGGGCAGGGCTCTGCAGCCGCAGTGGCTGGTGGATAACATCAAAATAACATCAACCCACAGGCAGGGAAAAAATCCAGCAGGAAAAGCAAGATTCAAAATAAACACTTTGCAGAGGAGCATGTCCTGCTTCTGACAGCAGTGGCTGCTCTCTGCAGCTTCTGGAGCAGCAGGAATGGTGCTTGGCTCTCCAAATCCCAGTCCAAACTGGCCAGCTCTTCCTGCTTTGTTTGGTTTTTGTCTTGGGGGGATGGAATAAATGAGTGCAAATGCCTGGAAATGTGATTCAAGCAGCAGCACTGGCGCTGGACTCGGGCACATTACGGGGATGAGATGTTGGGTTGTTGGGGGGGATTTTTGCATTTCCACAGGACATGTTGCTAAATAGCCTGGGCACGAGAACAAAGCAGCTGCAAAATAAATGAGGCAGAGAGAAAGCTAAAACCTGGCCTTGCTGGGAAAGAAGTGCAGAGAGAACTTGCCAAGACCAGCCACAGAGAAAGGAGGACTGGAGACATGGACAAAGAGGCTTGGAAAGAATGATTTGAATGAAGATGCAGATGATTATTGTGCAGGGACACAGATCAGGGGACACGAGGGACAGAAACAAATGTTCTGTACCAGAACCCAGCTTAGAGTGCCAATCCAAACGTGGAAGAGGCTGGAAAGTACCAAGGTTGCAGAGCGGTTTCAAATCCTGTGTTTTAACGCCTACAAGAGTAGAAGTTGAATTGCTGAAAACGAAACAAACCCTGTTTCATGCCTGCAATATCCTGGTTATCTGTAAAAAGGATACAACCCCAATAACTAGGCATCTCTGTAGAACATGGGGATTGAAAACAGGAAAAGAAGTTTTGTTCCAGAGCTCCCAGCAGGTTTTTTCCCACTGAGAGCACAGGACTGTCTGTATTACTATTAACTCCTGGCTCCCTCTAGTATGCAGCGTTGGAGAAAACTCTGATAATATAAACTTAATTACTTCTTTCTTTAAGCCACGGTTTTCAAAGAGATGTTTGAAAGCTAGATTTTGAACTAAAAAAGGAATTGGAACTCCTTGTTTTAGGTTCCAGGTTGCAAAAGGACACTGAAAAGAGATTATTTTAAGAGCAGAGAATAATTACAGCTGGACTAATATGTAAGGTGTGATGCCACATAGAGTGCAAAACCAAATCAACTCTGTACACATCATAAAATCATCAGGCCTTATAAAAATGTGCTGGTAACCAGCAGCCAGGGAGCCACAGAAATCTGAAACTATGGCAACTCTGTGTAGGAAGAAGAACTCATTGGAGTGAGAGAGAGATTAAAAACAATAGCCCTTCAATCTCTGTGTCAGCTTGGCTCCTCATTTCCTCAGCAGTTTCCACCTTCTCAGCTCTCCAAGCCAGGTTCTTCTCCTGCAGCTTTCACAACAGCTGTCTGGATTGTTGTTTGCAGGAAAACTTGGTGGTTTCCAACATTCCAGTTGTCTGGGAGGGCAGCCCTGGCACGCACTCATTTGTGAAGTGAAGAGTCAAAGAGCAATTCTGCTGAAAGCATAAAAATGCAGGGGGGAAAAAGGGGGAAATGCGGAATTTTCCTGTTCCAGGATGTTTCCAGGCCTTGCTGTTGTGGGGCTGGATTGCTGCACCTGATTTGCCCCGTGCCAGAGGCCAGGAACGGGATGTGAGCTGAACATTTCAAACCAGACAGGCACTTCCCATGGCTGGTTGTTCTTTTCCTCCCTGCCTGCATTTCAGCCCTGGGCAGGATCCTGACTGGGGGGGTTCCTTCTGTTTAGGAGGAATGTGAGGCAGTGCAGACCTTTGGGCACAGGGATGTGGCAGAGCCAGGAGGATTTGCTGTGCACTCACTCCTGGGTGTGTGTCCAGACGAGAGGAGCTGTCCCTGCATTAGCTCAGCCAGTGCCCAACGTCCTTTCCTGGGTCACCAAAACCTCTCTGTGTCAATTTGTCAGTTAATCACCTTTTTGCACAATTAACACTCCTCCTTCCTGATCCATTCCTTCCAATCCTTCGCCCTCTTTCTGCAGCCATTTTCTGTAGGTGATTAGTGAGTGGAAACTGCAGCTGGTTTTAGGGGAGAAGAGAGAGTTTCAGGTGCTCCAGGCTCCTTTGTATGTGTGGGGGTACCTTTCAGCAGTGAGTGACATTTCTGTACCTTCTATTGCTGTCCACAAAACCAAATTCTCACCTGACTGAAGGTGCTGCTCCGTGATCCCCCCAAATTCTATTTAACCATCACAATGCAGCAGCAACAATGTGCTCAAGCTCAAGAAGTTCAGCATAAAGAGTATTTGGCTGATGTGGTCATTTGTTTGAAACCCTTCTTAAAATTCTGGAGATGAAGAAGTTCAGTCTACATATCATCCCTAGCAAGGAGAATTGCCAAAGAAAAAATCTGAGGGTATAGCTTATTTATCTTCTTGTTTGAAACACTGGGGGAATTTATGTCTGGCTTAGCAAGGTGCATTCCTGATCTATAGCCCTGAGCTGTCAGAGTCTCACATGGGCTCGGATATTCTCTCTGCTTCCCCCTTAAGTTAAGGGAGCATTAATGGAGTTTTGCTAATTTTTAAGTGTGACAGTTACGCGAACTGTTTTGTCTATAAATTTTCCGTGTGTGGGTTCAGGGTAACTTATGGCCCTTGTGAAGAGCTGGCACCCAGCAGCTTCCCTGTGCTGGTGGCAGAGCAGAGATCCAGTTCCCCCCGGGGAGGTGGGATGGGCATCAATCCTGAGCAGCACAGCCCAGCCAGGCTCACCTGGGGCAGGTAACCCAGGCTCAGCCAGCAGGGATGGGCCGTGCCAGGGCGAAAATCACTGAATTCACGAGGGGTTGAAGCTTGCAGGAAAGGTGGGCAAGCAGCTGGGAAGGCACAAATGCCACTGAGGGATGTAGCTGGGTGCTGGAAGGAGCAAGGCTGGCAGAGGGACAGCCCTGAGAGGATTGGATCAGAGCAAACCATCCCCTTTTCTGTCATCAGGGCTCAGAAACAGGCACAGCTCAGCCACTGAGTCCTGATGTTATCCTGCAGGATTCTTCTGGGTTGTGCAATGTGTCACTTCTTCAAAAAGAGAGCTGCTGATAACTGCTCAAACACAAATGTGCTGAGTCCAGTGGCATCCTCTGACAATACTGGGTTAATTCCCACACATAAATGAGCTTAATGAGCCTTTGGCTTCCCCAACCTCCCATAAATTAGAAGGCTGAAAGGAATAAGACATACTCTGTCATGGGTTTACTTTTATTTTAGATTATTTCCTCGACTATAGAATAAAGACTTTGCTTTGAATCAATGACAGCCCTGTGAATAAGATTTTTGGGACTCAATTATGAAAATCTTTGCTTTACTCTAAAAAAAAAAAAAAGAGAGCAACTCCCAAGGCATCCTGTTTTCCTGGACACCACTCTAGGCAGGGGTGTGAGCCCACCTTATTTTTCCATATATATTAAACCCAAACTTCTGATGTTAACAGCTTTGAATCCTTCTCCCCTTCAATTGCTGCTGCTCTGCCCTGAAGCAGCAGAGCTCTGGAGTCTCTTAATAAGTCCTTTACTAAGGAAAGAAACGCTTTTATTTTTAGACCATCAAAAATTGGCTGCTTTGTGCAGGTTGTCTAATGAAGGTGGAGCACAATCCCCGCTCACCTCTATTCAGAGGTGTTTATAGAGAGTTTAACCAGCAATAATTCAAAGGCCTGCTGATATAATTAGAAAAGTGCTGGCTGAGCGTGGGTGTGCGCTGCAGTTCTCAAAGATATCCAGAGCCCTCATAATCTCAGCCTACTTGGATGGAGGAAAAAAAAGCCTTTGAGGGAAGGAATATTCACAAAATTACAATGCAGGAGGCCTCAAGAAACCGGGTGGTTTTTTCACCTAAGCCTTCTACAAATCTTGTCTCCTTTGGAACAGGCAGATTAAAGGAGATCTCATTGCCAGGCACAATTCCCAGCCACGGAACAGACTGGAAGTGAAAATCCATTCCTCAGAAATCTCAGGCTGAGACACAGCAACAGTCTCAGAGATCACCCTTTTCCCCCTCTCAGAAAGTGTTCTGCTATTGACTGGGGTGAACATGAAAGCTTTCTGAGACACCACAAGCCTTGGGAATCCTGCCTTTAAGCCTTTTTAACCCCCCGTGCACATCGTGCATTGATTTTCCCACATATATTCATATTCGGCTTTGATTTCGTTGTGCTTTCACTCAAGTCAGCAAATCCCTTAATTACTTTGCTGCCCGTAGCTGCCCACAGCTGCCTGTCCTGCTTGGAAGGGTTCAGCTCTGCTCAGGAGCACACTGGGGTGGCAGAGGACAGCTTTGGCTGGGCAGAAATTCCCTCAGGAGGGGCTGGAGGTGAAATCTTTCAGAGATCTGCTGCCTTCACCCACAAGCTGCCTCTGTGGACTGAACTGCCAGGAAACATTGCCTGGCTCTGAGCCCACCTGCACTGGGCTCCTGCATGAAATGGATTTTTCGTGGCACCACGAGGCACAGCTTCCCCAGGGAAAAGCAGGGAAGAGAGGAGCTGATTTCCTTTGGGGCACTCTGGTTTGGATTTGAGCTCAAGGGGGAGGAGGCACATTGTCACTGTTTTACACCAAAACAACACAGACTCTGAGATTCAGAAGGTTATGAAGTGATTATTTGTCTTGGGGTGCCTTTCCCTTATGTACTGTTTTACCCAGACCAGTTTTTTTGGTGAAACAAAGGCAAACCTCTTCAATCACATTGGTCAAACCAGAGGGACATCAAGGAGAAATCCCTCCTGTCAGAAGGAATGAACAGTACAAAAACATTCCTCGTGTTTGCAGAACTTCCCTGGGACAGAATTTCAGAAAAACCAAAACACCTCAGGCCTGGAGCCAGGGCTACAGCACACGAAGTTCCATGAATATTTTTAACTCAGTTTTGTGAGGTGGAACCTCTTTCTGTCCTGGTTTCTCACCAGCACTCTCTGCACACCCTCTTCCCCTGGGGCCTCACCAGCCAGGAGTTTTGGTGGGAGAAGGACACTTTTCAGCAGTAGATGTCCCCTGGAATGAATGGTGAGGTGTAGGTTATTAACTTGGCACAAAGAAGAGATAAGTCTTTGTAAGGACATATTTGTGACACAGCCTTACTCATAACAAAGGTTTTTTACCACAAAGTTAACATAAAAACTGTCCCCAAACAGCAGCTGGGTCATTATGGAGCAGCTTTTGAAATGGAAAAGGTCGGGGAAATAACCAGCTGCTTCCTCATCCTGCCTGTGCTTTCACTCTGGGCTAAATTATTATTTCCCTAATTAATAATCTGCATGCAGATTAAAACGATTACTCTACAATATATACTGCATGACAATAAAAGAGTGACAGCGAATTATGCTTCAGTGTGCATAACAGCTTAACTCTCTAAACAGGAGATGTTTTCTAACACTCAATTCATGTCCTTCTGCTGATGATTAAACCCTCACTGATTTTGTTTTTATTAGTCCTCAGTCATTATTGTTCTTTTATCACTATGGGGTCTTTAGAATTAGCCATAATGGCACAGAAGCGTGGTTGCTGCTGCATTCCCTTATTAAATCAAGTTACCTCTCTAGTTGTCAGGGACTAAAATCAAACCCCTTTGTTACAACATTCCACAAGCCTTTAAATATTGATTATTGCGACTACGTAGAGCTGCTGAAGATTTATTTTTGGTTGGACTAGTTCAGAATGGGGAAAAAAACCTCCCATGACAACGGCGACAGTGCAGCTGGTGCTTTCTCCTTGGAAGAACAGCCTGGCTGCTTCTCCTTGCAGGAGCTCCTGGGGGCTCCCAGCTGTCCTCTGGAGCCTGGCCCTGCCACCTGCAAGCTGGAAATCATTTCTGGTGGGTTTTGCATGGTTTGTGCTGGGCTGCAGAAGGAGCAGCTCTGGAGCACAATCACTCAGGGTCAGGGAGGTTTTGGAGAGCTCCTGTGGCTGCCAGTGATGCCTTGGGAAGGCTGAGCTGGAACAGAGACTGGATAGAGATAGAAAATAAAGTAGAGATTTATTAAAAGGCCTTTAGGATGCACCTTGGGCAGGACAGAAGCCGTGCCAGGTGAGCAGTGCCTGGCACTGGCAGGGACAGGAGATCTGCTCCAGGAGTGACCTGATCCAGACCACCACGGGCAGAGATGACAAATGAGACACAGGAACTGCTCACCTGGCCTGTGATGGGGTTCCTTAATTGTCTGACTGGTCACTGTCTCCTCTGAGCACGGCAAGAAATAGATTTTCTGATATTTCTCTCCTATGTTTGAGCTTAATTAGCTAAATGAAACCTGCCTTGTCTCACCATTAACTAAGAAGAATACACGTCAAGCAACCTAACTAAATCCATCAATTCCACCCTTCAGCAGTGTGGGTTCATTTATATCAAGGTCTCCCAGAGAAAAAAATCTAAAATCATTGAAAGCTGAAATCACTGTGGTCCTTCAAGGAGCTCTCCTCATTTGTCATGTCCTTGGTGCTTTATCTCTCTCCTCAGACACACTGGAACTCTTTGTTGCAGATTATTTCTGAAGCTGTTAATGCTGTTGAATGGAAGAAGTCAGGGAAATGGAGAACTTTTCTGTGAACACTTTCCTCCTTTCTGATGGGAGCCTCGAGAGGAGCATTGGCCTGTGACAGCTCCCTGTGCCCTGCCCTGTGAGCCCTTCCCACAGCACTGCCACACCCAGGACTGTCCTGCCCCAAAAAGGAGGTGCAGGACAACTTCTGGCTCCTGCTCTCCTGTTCCAGAATTTGTCATGGATTAAAATCTTTCTGCGGAGTGCTTACCCACAAATGCAGGAAGACTTTTTCCTTTCCAAACTCCCCCTCTGCTCCAGCAGCACTTTTATCCAGTTGTCACCAGCAGAGATGAATCCTGTCCCTGCCCAACATGTTTGCAGTGGATGGAGAGGAGCAGTCACACAGATGGATTTCCTTCCCTTCCTGTCTGTCCTGGGTTTTTCTGGGAGTGCTCTGAGAGTAACTCAGCTCCTGTTTCTCTTCCTGCTGCTGGCTCCAGCCTCAGTTAAGTGATGAACACCTTCAGGAGGGTTTGCAGGAAGAAGAGGCTGTGCCAAGGCATTAACAGCACCTTTTGTTGCAAGCCACAGTGGCAGAAGACAGGCAAAAGCTTCTGCTCCTTTCTTTCCGTAGAATCCTTTAGGCTGGAAAAGACCTGGAGGATTACTGAGCTCAGCCTGACCCCTCAGTCCCTGTCCTGCAGGCAGCAGGGGGCTGTGGAATACCACTGCAGGGCACTGTGTGGAGTCCAGGCAAGGTGTGGGTGTTTGCTGCGCTTGGCTCTCAGGTGACAAACCTGGACAGCCTGAGAGGCTGTCAGGTGGCTGTGTCTGGGTTCAGGGCTGGAAATCCCACCGTTCCAACAGATTTACGTGGGGGATGGATTTAATCTGCTGACTGGGGCTGTTTGTGCAAGATGATTTTCAGAGAACAGCCCCCTTGCAGACAAGATGCAGTCACCCCATTGCTGTCACAGCACAAAAACAAGAGACATCTCTTAAGGAATTTTACCCACGAGTTCATTACTGGTTTTGAATATGTATTTATTCTGTTTTGTGCCTCAACAATGAAACGAAGCTTGTTGGAAGTTGTCAGGGAGGCCTCTGTTTCAAAGCAGACATGAATAGGTGTCACCTCACAGATGTGTCTGACGTGTCCTACTTTGGCTGTGCATCTGTCCCAAAATCAGCTTTGCCTCCTGCTGGGAGCACCCCCAGCACTTCTGCTTCCCCCTCACTCTGTTCTGCCTCTGGAGAAGGCCAGGGGATGCTGTTCTGTAAACAGGAGGGGAAAGCCAAGCAGGAGCAGGTGCCTGGGGAGCCTGGGGCAGGTGAGGATGGGCTGCCCCAGACTGGGGACCTGTTGGAGCCCTGGGCACTGAGAATTCCAGGATTTCTGTGTGACAGGCACTGACCCCCAGGCAAACCCTGCACTGACCTGGGGCCGTGGAAAAGGCTCCCAAAATTGAGTGACAGCCCTGGGATTGTGGGTGTGTGGTTTGGATAGAAGTGTGTGATAGCACAGGGTGCAAAACTCACAGTTTAAGGGTTTGGAATACAATAATTTATATATAAAGCAAGATGGGGTTTCAGGGCAGAGGCCAGTTCTGCTTTTTCACCCTCTTCTCCAGGGTCTGGGTGGTGTTTTGTAACTGGGTGGAAAAATCCACATTGCAGGGCAGGGCTGGTTGGTTATTGGGTTAAAAGTAAAAATAATCCAGGTGTCACTTCTTAATTGGACAGTTTGCACTTAAAAGACTTTGGAAAGAGTTAGAGAGAGCCATTTTTCACTTTGCTAGCTAGAACCCACAGCTTGTGAGACTGCTGTAGGTAAGAATCAATAAACAGCTGAGTCCCAGCACAAAGTGCATCTCTGGAGCATTAATCCCAGCTCTGACAGGGGCTGCTGCAGCCTGTCCCTGCTCAGCTCTGTCCCGTGCCAGGGAAGGCTGGCACACCTCTCCAGGAGGGCTTTGTGCCCTCTCCAGCTCCCTTCAGGGTGGCACTGAGCCTCCCCGCACCTTGTGCTGTTTTGGCAGCTGCTGTGCCCTCAGTTTCCAGGTGTCTGCACACAGCACGGGGTGTTTTACCCCTCTGGGGCTCTTTCTGTGGCAGTGCTGGAGGAAATCCTCCCCGGGCTCCCAGACTGAAACCTGGGCCTCGTTTCAGGAGTGCAATTCAGAGCACTCACATCAGCTGCTGCTCTGAATTGCCCTCTGAAGGTGCCTGTTTCTATTGATTACAGAAAGTGCTTGCAGAGAGCAGCATTCTGGCCCCAAAATTAGCCTTTGTGCTGACCCCTGCGTGTATTTCTTATTTCAGCCCATTTTGGAATGGGAGCAACAGTAATTTCTTTGATTATTGCATTCTCTACTCTGCTTTGCTTGGTGGCATTGAAGCCCTATAGAAACATGAATGATTTGAGTCTTTCAGTGCCTGTTTGGTGTAAATAAGGGTTATTAAGTCTATACTTGGACATGGCAGAACTCTTTGCTGTTGGTTTGGATAACCACAGTGAAAGAGAGCAGTTCTAGAAACCCAGCCAAGGCAATAAAACAGACTTCTGACAGGTCAAAGTAAACGAAGTCACCTCGTAGGAAGGGACCAACCAGCTTATGAACGAGGCAAATCCTCAACAGAACCATCCCCCTGTGTGCTCTCACTTGTCACTGCTGCAGTTGTGTCTCTGGTTAAGGGTTTGCTCCAGCCTGCACAGGACTCAGAGATTTCCCAGACCCTGAGCTGTAGCCCTGGTGGTTTTGGTTTTTCTGAAATTCTTTTCCCAGAGAAGCTTGATAAACAAGAGGAATGTTTTTGTGACTGTACCTGTGCTGTTCATTCCTTCTGACAGGAGGGATTTCTCCTTGATGTCCCTCTGGTTTGACCAATGTGATTGAAGAGGTTTGCCTTTGTTTCACCAACCACACTGGTCTGTGTAAAACAGTATATAAGGGAGACACATCCCAAAATAAAGAATCATTTTTTAGCCTTCTAAATCTCAGAGTCTGTGTCGTTTTGGTGTAAAACAGAGACCCTGAGCAGCCTGGGAACCCTTCTCTAAACGTGGCTCTTTGTTCTGCAGAGCAGCAGCAAGAGCAGCTTGGGACCCAGAGAAAAATCAGAGTCAACTCTCATTGTTTTCAAGGAACTGGGCCCTTACCATGCTCCATTTCTTAGGCAGTACAAACTTTATTCAGCACTGGGTGTCTGGAGCCTTCTGTGCCTGTTCTGGTGAGAGTGTGACATTCCCTGCCCTTGCCCTGCAGAGCCATCCCCCAGAAAAGCTTGGGGAGAGGGGGTTCATCTCAAAGATTTTAATTTTTTAATAAAATATCCTAGGAAAAAAACCCACCCCCATTATCCTGACTTCCCATCTCACAGCCATTTGAAGCTGTTTTGACATCACTTGGTGTCAGAAGCTTCTTTCCCACGTGGGTGATGGGGACTGGGCAGTGGGAAATGACAGAGGAGGCTCTGCACGATGCAGTTTGTTGCTGTTTTTTGTTGTTTAACTGACTGAGCCAGTTATGAAAAGGGATATAAATTATTGCACGCAGAGAAAAGAAACCTGCAAATGTTAATTTGCTTTTTAAGGGCACAGACAATGTAATTTGGGGCACAAGTGGGAGAAATTGCTTAGGAGCTGTGAAAGCAAACCAGAATAAAATTTACATTGCCTCCTTTATTTTCCCTTCCCTTTGTCTCATCTTCTCTTTGAATTATTCCTCACTTACTTTTCCCCCTCCAGACATCACAGAGTTTTGATTTTCCTCTCACTACTCTCTTTAAATGGCCTAATGATAAAAAAGTCTCCAGAATATTTCCACCAAGCCCCTTTGACTTCATTAATGGAAAAGTTATGCCTTAAATTAAATATTTCAGTAGCTGGAAGATTAAAAAAAATTACCTGCAGGACTTGCCAGTTGAGCACTGCCAAGGAGGAGTGATGGGGGCTGTTCCAGAGGTCAAAATGTGCCTTGGCCCTGGACAAATGCACAATTTTGAGTAAAAGCAAGATGAATGCAGGTGTTCAGAGCTGGGTGACCACAGAACCAATCTGTTTTTCTGCAGGAATTTGCAAAATGTACGCCTGCCTTCTGGGTTTTTTTACGTTTATTTGGTGTTTCTGTCCATTATTTAATTTTAAAAAGTGGAGGGATAGTGTTTAACTTTCAGACCCTGGTGAAAAATGGAAATTCTTTCTGTTCTGATTTTTCAAATTGAAACATGACAGTTGTTTTGTGTGGGAAAAGGAGCATTTTCCTGGAGGATTTGAATGTGTCACAGGAAGATTATGGTGCAGTGGTGACCTGGCTGTTCCTGAAAGCAAACTGAGCTTATTGCTTACTTCTCATCTTTTGAGAAAAGGGTGGTTTTGAGGGGTGAAAAACAATTTCCCTCTGAAACATCAGCATTTTCTGAAAGGAAAGTGTCAGGATTGTGCAAGAGGGAACACTGAGAGATGTTTTAAAACCTGATTTATTGCTCTTATCCTCTAAAGCCTCATGAAGGAGTGAGGACATCTTCTCAGCATAGGTCAGAGAGTCCATGGTCAGTGGTCACAGGATCACTGGTTACAAGGTGTTTTAAAGGTTAATTAGCCAATAAACTACTGCCACAAAGATTATTGCTACTTTCACACCAATCCCTAATTAATTTGTCTTATACCTTTTTGCATGTGGACCTTCTTAACCAATCATATAATGACACAAACCTACCTGCTGCATCTTAAAACCTTTTATTATTTCTGTAACTACTCTATATCTACACTTTAAACCTTTAAAACTTCCCAGTACCTCGGTTAATATGTTTCTGTCTAAACCACAAACCCACGTTCTTGCCCATGGTCTCTAAAACTGAAGCTTTTTCCAAGGTCTCAGGTGAAACCCTGTATTCATTTCTGCCTTTGGGCCTGCACGCACAAGGTTTTGGGAATTTTCTGTGCCTGGAATTCCCACAGGAAGGAAGGACAATCCCAGAGATGCCAATATTCCATCCTCGGAATGGTCTCCTGCAGCAGGGCTGGGCTGGGACAGGCCTGTCCCTCACTGTGAGGCAGCCTGAGAGCAAAGTGCCATCAGGGATTGCTCATCCCTTCCCAGGCTGTTTAATTGCACTGCCTGCAGCCTCAGCTCAGAGAGGGGGAGTTCCTGAAATAACCACTCAGGCTCTAATTCAGATTACTGTCACTGCAGTGTGTGTGCTGCACAGGGGAAGAGCAAATGTGAAGTGTCTGGGAAATTACAGTCGTGTCACCACGAGTGACAGGTTCATTCAAAACATCCTTTAATGCCTTCTTTCTTTCTTTTTCCTCCCCCAAGCTGTAATTTTTGTTTAATCCCCAGCACTGTGGGTTGTTACGGATATTTTCAAGTTGTTTAAATCATTGATGTGACTTTTACAATCATGTTGACATGGATTGTTTCCCCCCATTTCATCCTGTTCACTTCTGCTGCATCCCTTTCCCTCATCTCTGTGTCCTGGCCTGTGAAATTCCAGGTGCTGTCCTTCTAAATTCCAGGTGCTGTCCTGCAAAATTCCAGGTGCTGTCCTTCTAAATTCCAGGTGCTGTCCTGCAAAATTCCAGGTGCTGTCCTGCAAAATTCCAGGACAGTCTCAGCCACCCCACCTCCCTTGAGGAAAAGAATAAATAATCACTGTGAGGAATAGCTCAGCTCTGACTTGATTACTGCTGCAATCAGGGAGGTATTAGTTTGACTTCAGTGTCTGTTGGAGCAACTGCTATTTCTTTTTATTTTCCAGAACAGAGACAAGAGAACAGCTTTTAACATATGTCTCCTTCTCGTGTGAGCTACCACACAGTTCCAGCTCCAATGCATACACAGAGGAGACATATGGTTAAAAAGTTCTTTTTCTTTGAAGAAACCCAGGAAGAAAATCCTCTTTTTGAAAGGAGAAATTGGCATTTTCACCACACTTCTCCTGGTAGGAGTGTTGAGAGTCAGGGACCTTTGTGCCAGAATAAAATAGCCCCAAATAATCAGAATAAAAAGCCAACAGAATAAATAAAAAGCCAGATCTTCAGGTATAATTTTAGCCCACATCTCCTGTGTGCCTGCCAGCGTGGCTGGTGTGAGTGTGTGGTGCCCTGAGTGCTGCCAGGGCACTGGAGCAGGGGCTAAATGAATGTTCCACAGCTCCTCAGGAGGATTTGTTGGTGTAGGCAAGGAAACTCAGGTGTGCTCTTGACCTCCTCTGGCTGCTAGAGAAAAAAATCAACCCAAGTAACCTCTGCCAAGGTCAAACAAGGTAAAAGGCACTGGTGGAGCTGGAATTCAGGGAGAGTGCTGCAATTTAGTTCTGACCACAGGAGTCTTGGGGGTGTGCAGTGCTCAGGGAGCTCTGACACCACTGGTGCTGTGTCACCCACAGGAGATGGAACCTGACCTCAGAAAATTCCACACTGTCAAGCCAGCATAACCCTCTGCTCCCTGCAGGGTTAGGAGCCCACTGGAAATAACACTGATCATGTTTATATTTTACTTGGAAGGCTAAAAAATAGGTGTAGAGTATCCCAGTCTAGCTGCACTCAAGGAAAATGCAATTAAAAATCCATTATCAGCAAAGCAGTCCATTCAGAAACATTCTGTCAGGTTTTCACTCATTCCAGGTGATGATCAAGCCCCATTTTCTGCATTTGCAGTTCCTTCTGTGGGGTTCAGGCTTTCATTAGTGGACATGTTTTGTTTCTTTCTGGAGCGGAGGAAGCATGGGGAGCGTTTTGCTGGATGCCTGAACACTGACAAATGCAACCATTTCATACACAGTGGGATCCCTGGCAGGGCTTTGATCCCAATCTATCAGCAATCAGGAGACAGCAGACCAAATCCATCTCCAGCACAAACTCCACTGGATTCCCAGCGAGCTGCGCTGAGGAGGAATTGGATGCAGGGCTCTTGACAAGCCTGACTTACCTGTGTTTATGGTTTGAAGGGATGAGGCACAGCAATTCTGTGTGCAAATCACAGGCAGGAGCTCGAAGAGCTCGACAGCCGCTGCAGAATGGTCTCTTGTGCCGCAGTCACTCAGCTGAAGTGAGCACAGAGGAACGTTTCTGAGTCACAGAAATGTTATTGTGAGACGTGGCAAAAGGGGCTGGTAAATCCCTCCTGGCAGAGAGGGCTGGGGGGTTCTCCTCTCCCTCTGTGGCATCACAGGGCGTGGGGGCACCTGCTCAGGAGTGAGGAGAGCACCTGGAGAGCACCTGGAGAGCACCTGAGCCCTCCCCTGCAGGGTGGGTGATCCTCAGCACAGAATCCTCCTGCATTTCCTGTGCAGCTGCTCTCCAGCCATGCCGGGAGTGTGGCTGGAGGCATCTCCTGCAGCTGAGGTGCCCAAACTGCCAGCACCTCGCCAAGGAAGGGGAGGAAAGGAGGAGGAAAAGGAGAAAGGAAAAGGAAAAGGAAGGGAAAGGGAAAGGGAAAGGGAAAGGGAAAGGGAAAGGGAAAGGGAAAGGGAAAGGGAAAGGGAAAGGGAAAGGGAAAGGGAAAGGGAAAGGGAAAGGAGGAAAGGAAAGGACAAATTCTGCTTCATGCCAAGCCCTTGTTTGCAGGACTCTCAGCCACCCAAGGGAGGCCCTGTTCTGTCCCACTGGCCCTAAGCAGTGTCCAGCTGCCAGTGAAGGGCCCCTCTCCCCTCTGTGCACCTGTAAAACGGGGCTGCACACCCTCAGTGCATGAGACGAGCTGATCAGAGCCCTGAGGGGAGGGTGGATGTTGCAATAGGACAGACAAGACAGTTATTTCTGCAGAATAGCCAAATCTTTATTTCACACAGCTCATTTTTACACGGTATCAGCAGCACAATGTTAAATCCAATAGCAATATCACTGAAACTCAGTCCTTTGGTTGGTAATGGCTGGTGCACACATCCATCACACTTCTTCTGTCCTAGATATCTTTACATCTTTTCTTCATGGATTCTCACAGGATAAACTTCTTATTTTTACAGGTACAGACTGTTTTCTCACAAGAATAGATTGTTATGCAAACCGATTCTCAATCTGGTAATTCTTCTCTTGGGGGAACTCCTCAGGCTCAGCCCAAATAGCAAAGCCTGGTTTTAAAAGGCCTTTCTTTTGTCAGGCTCTACCTGTATGTAACAGGTGGAGCTGACCTGGTTTCCTGTGGGCTTTTGTTCCACACCCAGCTGATCCCAACAGCTCCAGGTAAATCCAGGGAAAGGCTTTTAACCCCTGGGAAAAGCCCCAGTGCACCTCCCTGTCACACACATCCTCCTGCCTTGCACGTGAGCTCAGGCTCTGAAAGAGAAACATCTGCAAGAGACGTGCAGTTTAGATTTCCATGTGCTCCTCATTGCTTAAATTTCTCAAGTCTGGCCTTCTTTAGACTCCCCTGCAAAACTTTGAAGGTCATTTTAATTGCACTGTTTCTAAATTGCTTTCTTGGCTACGCAGTGCCACTCACAGCAGATTAAACCCAGGACTCTCTCTCTGCCTTTGTTTCATGGAAAAGATGGATAAGTGATTTACTCTCAGTGGAATGGTTTACAAGTGAGCTCTCAGATAAATGACCAGGAGGAAGTTGGGTTTTTTTCATGTGGAATTATTTTCCACAGAGGAAAAATCAGGTTGTTTTCCTCTGTACTAATGTGAGGATGCAGGGACCAGATTCTCAGCTGGAGTAAATTAAGAGTCAGTATTGATTTACACCAGCTGCAAGTATTTTTCCCATAATATTTTTCCTCATACTGTAATTTTTCCTTAATGCAAACCCTAATTTCTTCTCCCTGGACTCGAATTCTGAGCTCCCATAATTCCTGTATCTGCTTATTTACTTTCTGGTTTGTATTCTTTTAGCTGGGTTTATTAACATACTACATTTTTCTCCCCCGTTCCCGGCTATGTGCACTGCATGTTTGAGCTCTCATTTATAGTCCACGTTTGCTTGCTGGGATACTGTTATGTCAAAAATCAATAAAAAGGCAATTTAGGAATTTTCTCTGAAGTCTGGTTAAAGAAACTGCCAATAATTAACAGGGGGGAACAATCCTGCTGCCTGCAAGCCCCGGGTTTCTGCCTGATTTCAGCAGGATTTCCAGGGGTCCGTGGACTCCAGACCTTTAATCCATTCTCAGAGCTGGGCCTAGGCAGGAAAATCAGGCTCAGCTCTGTGCAAATGAACTCAGCTCCAGCAGAAGGAAAACGCTCCTGGCCCGTTCCCCACGCAGGAAACACAAGAATATGATTTTGTCATTTCAGCTCCTAGCAGAAAGAAGTGAAATATCCATTCAGGAGGCCTCGGGTTTTGTTGGTGCCTCCTTGGCAAACCTCCACGTGCAGAGGGTCCTGGAAGGGAATCAGCCAGAGCCACACCAGCTCCTGGTTTGGGCTGTCAGGCTCTGAGCTGCACATCCCCACCTCAGCTCAGGAGAAAGCTCAGCCCAGGGCATCGCTGGGCACGGAAATTCCACGGCTTCCAACCGGGCTGGGGATGTGCACAGCTCTGCAGGGGGTTAAAAGGGTTGTTTTGGGTTTTTTTTCCCCCAGAAAAGTTGAAAATAAGGTGTTAAATAAATGTCTGCTTCAATAGAGAACTGGCATTGTGTGATGAACACAACCTTACCTGCAGTTCTGTCTATCCCACGCACTAATCAGTGCACAGATAAATGCATTTTAATAATTTATTATCATTTATCTTCAGTGCAGCCCTATTATGCTTTTCACTCTTGCTGTAAATATGTAAAATGCTGTTAATCAACCTTTGTTAGTGGATATTTGATTAATAGGTAGCAGATGTACTTGCCCCTGTGTATGCTGTGTTAAATGCAATGTACCAACACATAATTCATTATTTTAATAACACACCGGGCCCATAAATCAAAGGAACACTTGAGAATGTAACAGCCAGAGCTACTGAAGGAATAGCTGTGCATTGTTTTAAAAGTGATACGTTTGGGCTTTGCTTTAAGTGTGGTGTGGAGTTGATAATCAGCTGCTGATGAGCTCTAATGTGCCGTTCCTGTGGGAATGGCAGGATTGGCACACAGCTCCTTATTTCCCCCAGCCCAGGCAGCAAAAACCAATCCCTGACCCAAACCCCTCCCGAATGCAGAGGCAGGATGGATAAGGTGAGAGGAGGAGGAGCAGCAGGTGCTGATGAGCACGCGAATTTCCTTTTCTCTCCGGGCTGGGGGCATTGAGCAGTTCCAGCCTTTGGGCTCGAGGCAGGAAGGGGATGGAGCTCCCAGGCAGAGAAAAGGGAGGATGGTGCAGGAAGGAGCAAAGAGGAGAGGAAATGGAGAGAGGAGTGGAGCAGGGAGCAGGCAGTGACCCCTCAGTGCCCATCAGTGCTGCCCGAGGTGCTGCACGCTGAAATGAGAAGGTGATGCTCAGCTGGAGCACCCTGGTGTTCCCTGGGATGGGCCAGAGTTTCCTGCTCCAAACCTTTCCCAGTGTTAGGCACTGACATCCCCACTGCTGAGCCAGCCCCTTGTGGTGGCAGGTGTCTCCCAGCCCCTGACACCCAGTGCTTGGAATTCTGAGTGGCTGCAGGGAGGAGGAAAAGGTTGGGATTCGGGGTTGGTCCCAGTCACAGAGCCCAAGCACACAAACATCAGGTAATTGGCACAAACTGTCAGACTAAGCCAAGGACTGAGCTTTAATTCCACGAGTCCCACATGGGACTCCTCCCCTCCTTCCTCAAGGCTGCCCATTTCCAAGGGAAAATATTTCTTTTTCACGATGATATCAGTTGTGGGTAAATCTAATGGCAGGTGCTGCTCAGGATGTACAGCGCAGTTGTGTGTGTGCTTTTCTCTGATCCCTTTCACAGGCTGCTTATTTTGGGTGACCTTGGCCATGTGTTTGATTCAATGAGGGATTATCAGCTTTGATAGGCCCTGTATTTAATTCTGTAGCTTGGTTGAAAGCTACACTGCTCTGCATTGATTTCCATGTGCAATTAATACGTTTTGTCAGCGACAAATGCGTGCAGAGATAATATACTCGACTCATTTTCATCTCTCCTGTGTACATTTTAAATCAAACTAGCACCTGGTGGCCGAGCCCTCCTGAGAAGTGCTGGATTTAATGTGGGAAAGGAGCATGAAGAACTGCTTGCATGATGTTATCGTAGTTTTCAGGAGCGAAATAACAAATAATTCCCTGGAAATCCGAGTGACTCAAAAGCTCGGACACCTTCAAATCAAGGCCATGGTTAAATGGCTTCCTTGTGCCGTGTCTCACACTCACAGTGCAATTGAATGGCAAATTAGATGAGCAAGACAAGAAACAAACCCCTGGAATGTTGTAAAGTCTTCACTCTGCTGCTCCTCCAAGGCGTGACCCTTGTAGGGCTGACAGAGAACAGCATTTACTGCTTGTACTGCTGTCCTGGAGGGAGCTGCCTCTGCAGGGGGATTTGAGCTCCTTGAGGATGGGCCATCTCTTACTCTGGGTTTGTTCCAAGTGATGGAAAAAAAAACCCAAGCTGGGATTTCTTTGAAGTCTCAGAGATATTATAATTAACTTTGCTGAAATATTTAATTTTGGGTTTTCTGACATATTCCAGCTGTATCTTTTTGACAGGTCTCATTCAGCATATAATCTAAAAATCAGAGCTACCTAAAGCACTTAGCTCGTGCTTCAAGACAAACAAATGTTTTGAGCTTATTCAACAGATTTTTATCTACAGTCTTGGAGAGATCAATATCTGTTTGTGAAGGGCTTCAGTTCTGTCAAATCTGTGTTTTCAGACATTTAGAAGTGCAGTCAGCTCTGTGAAGCAGCAGAGGTTTTTATCTGCCCAATATAGAAGTGGACCTTGACTGATAAGAGTGTTTCAGGGCTCCTCCTGTCAAACTTCACAGAATTGAGACCATTGGAATGTAGATCAAAATCCTCTCCCTTTCTTCATTTCAAAAACAGCCAAACAAAACCGTACCTTTGTAGGATTGCCTTTGATATTGGATAGAGCTCCCTTTAGAGCTGCAGCTCACAGGAACCTTTAATTTCTGACAGGGAAAATAAAAAGCTAGCGTTGAAACCCCGAGCACAAATAAATAATAATAATTAAAAAAACCAACCCTCTGCCTTTTGAAAATCTGTTGATGTTCTTAGAGAGCTGTTGTTGGTAGGACTGCACGTGGCTGCTGTGAAACAGGAATGGATGATGTCTTCAGTGTCCAGCAGTGTCACTGCAGACGTTTTCCCAGTTTGCTGACAGAGTTCAGAAAAAAGGTAGAAAAAAATGATGAGGCTCATGTCACGTAACTTTGGACATCTGAAAAATAGATTTCTGCTCTAAATAAACCAGACTCCCTCCACATTCAGTAAATAGAAAAGGAGGCTTTCAGGGGATGATTTATTTGCTTCTTTCAAGAGGTATCATCTGTCTTGTGGAGGCAGCCTGGGCAGCAAACAGAGTTCAGAGAGTGGCGTGGGCACCAGAGGGATCTGCACAACTCAAACGTATCCAGGACTGTGGTGTGGGGACAAGGCTGTGAGTCCTGTGCTGGAATGGTTTCATTGGAGCACCTGGTTGAGTTCTGAGTTTTGCTTTGCCTGCTTGGGCAGTGCAGTCAGCCCTGGGGAGCAGGACTTGGAACAGAGTGGGGTAAAAAGTTTGGGTTTGATGATCTCAAAAGCATCAACTGTAAGACTGAGCCAATAGCCGAGCTTTAATTCCACGTGTAGGAATTTAAACAAATTTTAGGAATTTGTTTAGGCTTTCCAACGTGAACAATTCCATGATCCTGCATTCCAGTGCAGCAGCTGATCTGGGAATACCCCGGTGGGTATCTCTGGAATGGCCCGTGCTGTGCCCCCGTGGGCTGTTTGCCCAGCCAGGGGCTGTGTGTGCTCCCCCTGCTCTGTTTGCAGGCTGCAGGAGCAGCTGCAGCTCCCTCCTGCTGCTCCCTCCTGCACCCAGAGCTGCTCCCTCGCCCAGTTTATCCCTGCTCCTGGAACCTTTCCTTCAGCAGCAGCACCTCCAGCCTGAGCTCAGGGAAGGAGAACGTGGTGCCACTCACTGCAGCAGCTGTCCCTCAGCTGGCTGCAGTCTGTCTGTCCTTCCCTGCCTTCCTTCCAGCAGCGCTGTGGGTGTTTCCCTGCGCAGATGTTTGTCCTGAGCCAGGCTGTGCTGCTTGCTTCCTCCTGCAGATGTTGCTGCCGTGATGCCCTCCCATCCTTGCCGCTGCCCCTCTCTCCTAGGTGAACAGATTGCAGGGAATTTTTGCCTTTTTTCCCCTCCAGAGAGCTAAATCCCAGGGCAGCCCTCTGGATTTTCTTTCCTCACTCCTGAGCAGCAGTTCATTCAGGCATGTGGCTCTCTCTCCTCCCTCAACGCTTGGACAGATGTTTTCCCTTGACTCAGTACATTCTTAATCCACGAGAGAAATGAGAGCATTTGCATGATTTGTTAAGAAAAAAGAAGAAAAACCAGGTTTATTTTTGTTCTGGTGCAAACTCCTCCACATTTGCCCTCCTTTGTGCCTTGATTTTCATATCAAAACCAGTCAACACACCAAGACCAGAGGTTTATTCTGGTGCCAGCTGAACCCCAGTGTGCTGAGTGCTCTGCAGGAACACAAAAACAAAGATTTCCCTCTGCTTGAAACACAGGGAAGGACAGCAAGCACTGCCACAGGCAGAGGAGAGGAGTCAGGGTGGGGATGAGACTTCTGTGCTCCACGTTTTAAGCAGTGGCCAAAGCACCGCCCTGCCTAATTATAATGACTGGTTTGTAGGTGAATGTTAGAGAGATAAGGAGTTATTAGTCAGAAATGTCTGATTAACAGCAGGCAGGAAATGCTGACGGTGTATTTAAACAATCAGGCTGAAACCTTTGAAATTATTTCTGGGCCATTTTAAGGTCAGCATTAGCAGCAGCTTTTGAAGAATTCATTTTCTGCTCTATCCATCTGCTGTCAGGGAAGGGGGAATCTCACTATATCCCCTGCTTATGTGAGGACACGTTTTCTTGCAGTGATGTCGCTTTTTCTTTGCTCTTCCTCTCCTCAGACTGAGGCAGGAGGAGAGGGTGAATATTTGGGCCAACACGGGGAAGTTCCCAAGCCAGCAGAAGCTGAGTGTCTGTGCTCATGTGCTTTCCACTCCTGTTGTCCCTTTGCAGACAGGAAGGAATGAAAGATGCTCCTCTAAACCCTTCATCCTTCCCTGCTCGCTGTAATTTCTTTAAATTAATGATTACAACCACCATTCCAGCATGACCCCCTTGTCTTCCCCACGCTCCCACCCTGACAGCTGAGGGAGCAGGGACGAGCAGAGCCCCACTGAAAGCAGAATCAAAGAGATTTATTCAGGGGCTGCACAGATTTCCATGCAAGGAGCTCCTCCCGTGGCAGTGGGCTGCTGGTTAATGCTCAAGGTCATCTTCCCCGAGCCTCATTAAAGCTGTCTTCTGTAGTTAGGCTGCAAACGGGAGGCTGGTGGCATCCAGAAGAAAGGATGGGATTCATCTCTGCCTGCAGTTCTTTTCTGGCTGAGCGAAGTGCCCTGACTGATACTGAGAGTGGCTGAGTGCAGAGGGAGGCTCCAGTGGAGCCTGCACAAGAGATGCAAACTCCTCAAACGTATTGAAACCCTCCTGTATTGCCAGGCTTGTTTTTCAGCGTGACCCTGAGGAGACCCAAAGCCCTCTCACGGTGTTGGAGGGATGGGAGGCTGTTAAACATTTCCTGGGGGCTGCTGCTGTGGAATGAGAGCTTCGGAGCAGAATGAGAGCTTATTTCGTGGGTGGGCAGGAGGAGAAGCTTGTGGAGGGAGGGCTTAGGTGGTCTGTGGCACTCAGAGCACTTGGGCTGAAGAAAGAACCCTCAGAAATGTAATTATTATTTTTTTGTCTTTGCTTCTGAGAAGTGTCTAGAGGAGACAGAGTCACAAAGGGCAGCGCTGGCCATCGTTGTTAAATTATTCCCAATTATTGCCAGATTGTCTTCGCCCTTTTAAACCAGTGAGGCTGTGGAGCTGAAGGAAAAGCATTTCCCAAGATTCTAGAAGCCTCTCTCTCTCTCCAGGCCCTAGAGGCAGTGTCTGTTTCAGAGAGGGAATTCCAAGAACTGGGGACAAAAAGGAGCACACAGGGGGAGAGGAGGAGGACACAGAATAAACCCCACAGAGGGGGATCTGGTGTCCTTTGTGTTTGGTGTTGCCTTTCTTCGTGGGGTTTCTGACATTCCTGATAGCTCCTGCACCATGGCACAGCATCTCCAGCTCAGGGCTGGGGCTCTCTGGGCTGGTGTTGCCACACTCACAAACCAAGAGTTCTGCAGCACTTCTGGATAAAAAAACTAAAAATGGAGCCCATCTCTCTCTCTACAAGGCCTTTTAAGGATAAACTGCCCAATTAGGAGATGACACGTGAATTATTCTTACTTTTAACCCAACAACCAACCACCCCTGGCCTGCAGTATGGACTTTTCTACCCAATTACAAAACTCCACCCNATTCCACCCAATTACAAAACACCACCCAGACCATGGAGAAGAAGGTGAAAAAGCAGGACTGGCCTTTGCCCTGAAACCCCCACTTTGCTTTATATATAAATTACTGTATCCTAAACCCTTAAACTGTGAGTTTTGCACCCTGTGCTATCACACACTTCTATCCAAACCACACACCCACAATCCCAGGGCTGTCACTCAATTTTGGGAGCCTTTTCCACGGCCCCAGGTCAGTGCAGGGTTTGCTTGGGGGTCAGTGCCTGCCACACAGAAATCCTGGAATTCTCAGTGCCCAGGGCTCCAACAGGCTGGTATTTGGAATGTCTGGACTCAGATGGGCTGTTGAAGCTGCCTGTGTTTTCTGGAATTCCCACTCTCTGTTTTCCCTGTGCAGGAACAGCAAATACCAAATATCAATTCCATTTTCTGCTGTCCTGGGCAGCCCCACTGAGCTCAGCTGCCCGTGGGACACGTGGTGAGTTCAGGAGCACAAAAATTCTTCTCAAGAGAACGATTCTTACCCTCCAAATATTAGTTATGTTGGTGGGAATTGCTCTGTTCAGCTGGCTCCTCAAACCCCAGCGTTGTGGCACAATATTGCTCTTGTATTAATACCAGCAGAAGGTTTTTCAGCCTCCTTGCAGGTGAATCCTGGATATCCAGGTGAGGAGGGGACTGGAGGATGCTCTCCTGCACAGCTTTGGGTGAGGCTCTGGGTGATCGAAAAGCAAGGAATAAATAAAAATATCCCCCCACACACCCCAGTGCTGGGTGAGCACGGGGTATTTATTTCACTAGTGAATAAATTATTGATTATTTAAATGATCAGGAGGGGCCTGAATGACTGCAGCCACCCCCTAATGAAAGCTGACAGCTCCATTGCCTCACAATTATGGACTGCCAGAGGCGCTTCTTAGACTATCAGTACTTTTGGGATAGTTTGCATCTAAATTAAAATTGAACTTCAAAGCAGTTTGATGGAGGGAGATGTGTTTCCAAGGAGTTTCAGGGATGTGAAAGACACTCCCTGATTAGCATGATGCACTGTACCAGCTGGTTGCTACTGTAAAAAAGTCAAATGGAGAGTAGCAGCCGTGCTGACAATCAGAAAGTGTATCTTGAATCCTATTAATTTTCTTTTGAATTATTTATGGGGGTTTTGTTCCAGTCATGCGTCTCCTTTCAAAGGTTTATTGCGTTTCTCCGTAAAGAGAAAAAAAAAATTAAATAAAAAAAGAGGAGGAAGAGAGAGAAGTCTGGAAAATCTCCAGGGGTTGGCTCACCAGCAATCTGTTTAGATGTCCTCTCCTCAGCCGAGCCCTGCTCTGCTCAATATTTATGGTGACGTTTCACAAATAAATGTCACCCACCTCCCCATTTCCAGTAAAGCAGGAAACAGAACTGCTGTGAGGGGGGGTTCCCTCCCCTCTGCCAGGGGGGGAACAGGAATTCCAAGGATATATGTCAGTTCCTGGGAAGAGCAGCCGAGGCCCAGGACTGCAGGTGCAAACATCTGTCTGTCCACATCCCAGATGTTCTGCCTGGAGGCTTTTCTCTGATCCCTTCTCTAGACAAAGCAGCAGCAGAGGGTTCCCAGCCCCGGTGTTTTCCCTTTCCTAAGCACCAGTGGGAGCAACAGGCAGCTCCTGAGGAGTGGACCCTGGTCCTGGCGCTCTGCCAGCCCTGGGCACAGCCAGGCAGGACAGTTCAGGAGCCCAAATCCACCTCAGGTGACCCCAGGTGGGGTTTGCACTGCCTGAACATCCCTGTGCTTGTGTTCCCCAGCAGCTCCTGGGCTTTGATGGGAAGAATTCCCTATCAAAGATCCTTTTTTGGGTTGTTTTTGCCGTGCTTCACCCCCTCTGCTGGGCCCAGCCAGCTCCAAATCCTCCCAAGGATTTCATTTATCCTGTCAGACCAGCCCCCCGTGTCCAGCAGTGCCCACGTCTCCATCCTGCACGGGGCTGCATTTAAATCACTGAGATCCATAGATTGTATTGCTCCAACGCATTTATTCCTGGCTGAAAACAGTGACTAGATGGAGCACTTCTAGGGGGATTTATAGGACTTTAAAATTTTATTGAGTCTGATGGCTGTGGGAGAAAGAAATACCAGCTGCATAATTCAGAGCTGTACAGCTTGGCTCCTGTATTTCCAATACTGTCGATGGGTATCTGCGAGGCCTGTCAAGATTTTTCTCAGGATACTGAATCCATGTGAATGCCTCCACAGTTATCTGCCTGCCTGCATTGTGCCAATCTGTGCAAGTGTGGTGCCTGCAGAATCCATGTAAACAGCTTGTGCTGAGGAACTGGAAGATTCCTTGCCATTAGACCAGTTTTTAGGAGATAACTTCCAGCAGAAGTATCTAAACTTTTCTGTTCTGATGGACTGATTCCCACCCTGACAGCTTGTTAGGAATACCTTTCCAAAAAAGGCAATGTTTCCTTCGTAGTTTCATTATTTTTTGCTTTCTTGCTGCTGCTGACTTTGGATGTTTGTGTTTATTCCTGATAATTTATTCATTACTTCATTTGCAGATGGGGCAGGCAGTTGATAGCATATAGGAACTCCTTGCAAAAATTCAAACCTGTTAAATGAGAGTCCCCTTCAGGACTGCACCATCCCTGTTTTCTAGGGCACAGCCTTCATTCTCACTGAATTGCTTTGCAGAGGTTCTCAGGGAAAAAGAGATGGCCAGAAAGCAATGCACGAAACGTTTTCTGAGGAAATATTTACTGTTTCACAAGAGAATGCCAAAAATTCACCAGGTGTCTTTCACAAGAGAATGCCAAAAATTCACCAGGTATCTTTCACAAGAGAATGCCAAAAATTCACCAGGTGTCTTTCACAAGAGAATGCCAAAAATTCACCAGGTGTCTTTCACAAGAGAATCCTGGAAACCCAGCAGGTGTCTTTCAAAAACTGGACATTTCATTTTCATCGAGGCCAGAGGGAGGTGCAGAGCTGCACACGCAGCACAGGCCTGACCTGTCCAGCCCTGCACACCTGCCCAGGTGCTGCACGTGCACAGCTGAGCTCATTTAAACCCCTGTGAGCAAAATCTGGGCCCCCTCAGCTGCAAACCCCGGAATATTCACCTTCATTCGTGCTGAATGGAGAGGAGCTCAACTGCACAAACTCAATTTTAACTGCAGGCTGGGAGGACTGGAAAAAAGTGGAAAAGGCTCCCAAAATTGAGTGACAGCCCTGGGATTGTGGGTGTGTGGTTTGGATAGGAGTGTGTGATAGCACAGGGTGCAAAACTCACAGTTTAAGGGTTTGGAATACAATAATTTATATATAAAGCAAGATGGGGATTTCAGGGCAGAGGCCAGTCCTGCTTTTTCACCTTCTTCTCCATGGTTTGGGTGATGTTTTGTAATTGGGTGGAATAATCTGCATTTTGGGTCATGGCTGGTTGGTTATTGGGTTAAAAGTAAAAATAATCCAGGTGTCATCTCATAATTGGACAGTTTGCACTTAAAAGACTTTGGAAAGAGTTAGAGAGAGCCATTTTTCACTTTGCTAGCTAAGAACCCACAGCTTGTGAGACTGCTATAGGTAAGAATCAATAAACAGCTGAGTCCCAGCACAAAGTGCATCTCTGGAGTGTTTAATCCCAGCTCTGACAGAAGAAAAGAAGATAAACCCACACCAGGTCACTCAGGAACCAGCCCCTGTCCCCTGCTCTGACCCTGGCAGACATTTCCCAGACAGACAGAAGTTGTTTCTCACCCGGTTCTGCCCATCCTCTCTCTCAGCTGACACAGATTCTGTGAGCCGGTGGCACAGCAGGGTTTTATTTTCCATACTTCATCCTGGTGGTGGAATCACCACCTCAGATCACTGCTGGGGGAAGCTCTTTTTACCAAGAAGTGACAAGTTATTAAAGAAAAACGCTTGAAGACGTTTAAACAGAAAGCTGGCATTCCCATTTACCTCCTGACAACACATCAGCTGCTCCCAGAGACAGGGCAAGGCGAATTTTTTTGGAGCCTCTCTGCTTCACTGCAGTCACTCTCCTTCCTCCACCCCCTTTTCCCTCTTTCTCACTTGCCACATGGAAACTGAGAACATTTCCCCAAAAATAGAGCTCAGGTGTGAAGGCTGGGGACGTCTGTGCTGTAATTCCTGGCACACTTGGGGGTGGTTTCAAAGGGCACTGCTGGCCTGGAGCAGCACTGGGATCACCAGCCCAGGGAATCTCCTCCTGCTGAAAGCCCCTCAAGGCACCACAGAGCTCCGAGATGGGGATTTGACAGAGTCTGTCCACCTGGGACTGGATCTTGGACCTTCTTCCCCCTCTCACCTTGTCCTGATTTACCTGCTCTTCTCCCTGCCAGGACGGCTTTGAAAATCAGCCCTGCCTGAGGGGAAGGCAGAAATGGTGTAGAAATTCCCGTTCAGGATTGTTTTCACCTCTTTTTCACAGCCCCTTTTCACATCTGCTTTTTCCTCTCTGCTTTCTGGCCAGCTCAAGGGGAAGCTGTGGCTGGAAAGGTGTCCAGAGCACTCCTGGATGCAGTGGGGACAGGTGGGATGGGCACAGGTCCCTTTGGGAACTCTCCCTCAATTAAATGTTTTAACCAACTGCAGCTTTGAAGAATTGTTTGTGACCCTGGTTAACTCTGTGTGCACACAAGCCCTGTGCTTTTGATTTCTGCAGCAATTTATTTATTTATACAGCACCTTCTTCGAGCAGAGGTCTGTATGTGCACAGGAAATGGTATTATAAAGATTTCAATGATATTATAAAGAATTCAGTGATATTATAAAGATTTCAATGATATTATAAAGATTTCAGTGGTATTATAAAGATTTCAATGATATTATAAAGATTTCAGTGATATTAAGAGCATTTCAGTGATATTAAAAGCATTTCAATGATATAAATATTTCAGTGACATAAATATTTCAATGACATTATCCAGATTTCAATGATATTAGAAACGTTTCAATGATACTATAAACATTTCAATGATATTGGAAACATTCCGATGATATAAAGATTTCAGTGATATTATAAAGATTTCAGTGACACTATAAACATTTCAATGATATTAGAAACATTCCAATGATATAAAGATTTCAGTGATATTATAAAGACTTCAGTGACACTATAAACAGTTCAGTGATATTAGAAACATTCCAATGATATAAAGATTTCAGTGATATTATAAAGATTTCAGTGACACTATAAACATTTCAATGATATTAGAAACATTCCAATGATATAAAGATTTCAGTGATATTATGAAGATTTCAGTGACACTATAAACAGTTCAGTGATATTATAAACATGCTTACTCTGAAAAGGAAGCACAGGAAAATCTTTGCTACCTCGAAAGCTGCAGGATGAACCCAAGTCCCTCACTGTTAATTAACCACCTGTAACAGGATTTCCTGCCTTTTAGGGGAACATTTCTCCTAATAGAACCTGGATAAGTGACTTTCAGACAGCCAACACAGGATGAAATATATCCCAGTAGTGTAACTCTGTTCCTGCTGGCATCATCTGAGACTGAGTCCTCGGGAACATATGGAGTGCACCGAGTGAGAAGAGATTCAGTGCTGCTCTCGGTGTCTGCTGGCTGGGAAATAATTGTAGCGGGAAAAGAAGAAATCACCAACTTGTCCTGGCATGTTCTCCTGCCTGCTTGGATTTATAAATGTAGGCGTCCACGGGCAGCAGAGGCTTGGCAGGGAGTGAATGCTGACTTGAGGCAGCTATTCCTGAATGAGATGTGGTGGTGACAACATCCTCTCGTGTCATTTGGCTACCGAGAGCTGCTGTGAATCCATTCCAAAACAAAGAAATAGCTGCGCTTCCCAGAAGTCCTCTGGCCACACGATGAGCCAATTTAAGATGGTTTGGTGACTGTTATATCAAATTCAGTTTTAAATGCTCTCAGCCGAGTTGCTGCTTGGCCACAGAGGTTGGCTGAGTGGGGATGAAGCATCTGATGCCCCGTGCCAGGCAGGAGCTGTGGGGATGCTCTGGTGGGGCTGTGGCAGGCACAGGGACAGCCCAGCAGTCCCAGTTTGAGCTGGGAAATCCCCCTCCAGCTGGAACCTCTCCATCAGAGAACATTTACCCACAGCATGGGAAGGAGTCCTGCCTGGGGCTGGGAGCAAGGTGAGCTCCCAGAGCCACTGCAGGAAATGAGGGAATTCCAGTTTTCCTGGGTGATGCCTTGGAACAGAGAGTGGACAGAGCTGAGAGAATAAAGCAGATGTTTATTGAAAGGCTCACACTCCGAGGTGTGAGCAATAAATCCGTGCTCCAGCCCTCTGCTCACTGAAGAGCCAGGCCATGGTTCTGTGGGAGCAGGAGATGGATTTTCTCCCTCCCTAGTAGAAGCTGTAGGGAATGAGGGAGCTGTGCTGATCAGGGCTGGGAGTCCCTGAATGATTGATTTGAGAGCATTTTGTCCTCAGGGGCTCTCTGATCTTACTACTAAATGCACTAAATGCTAATGGGTAGTAACACGCTGTCTGAAGGAATGAGGCACTGGCAGCTTCACATCTCACAGGAAAATGCAGGCAGTTCCAGACTCTTTGGGGAAATAGTGCTGTGGCTCCAGCCCAGGGAAGCCTGAGCTGGTGAAAGGGCTGAGATTTAGATGCTGGAAACCATCACGAGCCAGGCTTTGGAGATGAATTCAGTAGGAAAATGCAGGTGGATTCAGTAGGAAAATGCAGGAGAATTCAGTAGGAAAATGCAGGTGAATTCAGTAGGAAAATGCAGGAGAATTCAGTAAGAAAATGCAGGTGAATTCAGTAGGAAAATGCAGGAGAATTCAGTAGGAAAATGCAGGTGGCTGATAGAAGAAGCTGTTTGTAGGATCAGTTNCAGTAGGAAAATGCAGGTGGATTCAGTAGGAAAATGCAGGTGGATTCAGTAGGAAAACGCAGGAGGCTGATAGAAGAAGCTGTTTGTAGGATCAGTTTCTTGGTGCTGATGTCAGGACTGGGTCCCAGATCTGCTGTGGCTCTCTGTGACAAGCTCTGTGCAGGGAGGTTGGCAGCTGGGAGTTCTGACAACCAGCTCAGACCCAGGGTGTGTTGGTGTCTGGCACAGACAGGATGGGACCACTGGGAGTTCCTTTGAGCCTTTATTGCAACATCAGCCTTAGAACGAAGTTTTAGACAAATGAAAGATGGTAACAGCTCACGTCTGGCAGCAGCAGCCAAAGATCTCTTTGTCACAGGGCATTTTAAAGGTTTCCTATCCAATGGCACATTGCTAAAGCTCACAGACAATTGTTCTACCAGTCACTGAGAGCACACAGAAACCTGCTTCAAACAGTGCTTGGATGCTTTCTATTGACAATACACAATATTCCATTATTAAGCTGAAAACCTTCTACTCTCTCACTAAACATATTTTTCTGCAGCCTTAAGATCTATCCTAGCCAAACCCAAAAACTCAGACTATTGTTTCATGTCCTTGCTTGCTGCACTATTATAACTTTTCCTACTTTCAAACACTGCAGCTGCAGCTAATTCCAAGTTCTGCTCTTCCTGTTCCTGGGGCCTTTCACAGCTTTCTGAAACCTCCTCACCTTCAGTATTCCCCACACCAGGGGAGAGCCAAAGCCTGTCCCTGGGGAGTGTGGCTGTCACCCTGTGATGGTTCTGGCTTCTTTTCCTTTGCCAAGGTCAGGATTGATACACAGGAGTCACAGTTTCGTGTTCAGACTTGGATGTTTATTAATTCTTATCTCTGTTACAGCCTCACAAGTCATGAGCTCTAACCAGCAAAGTAGAAATGGAGGTAAAATAGGTGCCTCTAACTCTTTCCAAGGTTATTTAAGCTCTAATCACCCAATAACGAGGTGATACCTGTTTTATTTACGCTTTTGACCCAATAACGACCACTCATGGCCAGCAATGCCTTTTTCACCCAATTAGAAAAAAACACCCAAAACCAAGAAGAAGGTGAAGAAGGACCCAGACAACACCCAAAATCCTCCATCTTGACTCACATGCATTACTATATACTAAAATCTCAACTCTGTGTTTTCACCCTGTGATATCACACAGTTCTATCCAAACCACACATCCATAATCCCGGTGCCAACACTCAATTTCTGAAGCCCATTCCACGGCCTCAAATCAAAGGTGGGCTTGCTTGAGGACCAGCACCTTTTAGCAGAGAAAAGCTGAAATTTGCAGTCTCCAGGGCTCCAGCCCAGCAGTGTCTGTGCCGTGCCTGGAGCTCAGGCTCAGGGCAGCACTGGGGGTGAGCAGCTCAGGGTGGGCTCTGCAGGTATCCAGGGGGAGAGCTGGGTTCCTGTGGGAGCAGCAGGCATTCAGTCAGGTTCAGCCCATCTCCTGATTCACCATCACACACTTCTCCACTTCAACACCCCTTTGAAGAAAGCAATGAGCAGCAGGAAGGGGGGGCAGAGCCTTTCCTTTGAGCATGGAAATTATTCTTCAAATGTCTTTGTTGGCAGCTGGCGTGGCACAAAATAAACACAGGTCTATTTGCAAGTGAGCAGGAATTACCATAAACAGCAGCTGCTGTATTACCAGAAAACATGTAGCAATAAAGGGCTTTTTCCTCCCTTCAGAAACAAAGGTAGGTAAAAAGCCTGCATGAAATAATGAGCTAGTTACCCACCTGCTAAGGGTCTGAGCACCAACAAAACGATAGAAATATTTGTTGATGACCAAAGCCCCTTTTTTGAATAAGGCTTTGTGGTTGAAACTGAAATTTTCCTTCTGACTCTTCATAAAATCCAGTGCAGTATCAAAAATACCGTATTTCTCAGCTCTCTCTCAGATCAGGGGATTTCCTGCACCTCCCTTCTCAGCTGCCTTCTCTCTGCACCAGGTAATAATTTCAGTTTTTGCTGAGGTTGTTTGGATGTGATTTCCAGCTCCTCTTCCCCAGCTGCACAGAGCAGAAAGGGAAGTCCAACCATCGGGACACAGAACTGTATTTATGGCCAGATCACATTCTGCAGGAGAAGTTTATGGTCTTTTCTCTCTCTTTCTTTCCCTGGTAAGAGCCAGATAGCAGCAGACTCAACAGCATTGTCATATTTTAACAAAAACTAATGACCCAACGCAGCGCGACGCAGGGACAGGAGAAGAAGCAATTTTATGTGCAATTTTAGATTGATGGTGCTTGGATTTCTGGCTTAATCTGCTGCCCATGGAAGGTGCCTCACCTGTCCAGGTAACCTGTGTGAGTGGTGCTGCTGGGCACCTGCAGGTGCAGCCACAGCCTCGGGAGCCACATCTGGAGCTGCAGCTCTGCCTCCACAGGTCCCTGCAAACAGAATTGGGGTTTTTTTGTTAAATATGACCACACAGAACTGCCCTCTTTGGAGTTCACACAGAGGTTTTCAGCCACAAAAAGTCACTTTAGCACGAGGCTCAGCAGACAGGGAATCGATTTCAGGGTTTCCACAGCAAGTTTTGGTTCAGGGTCAGAGTTTTCTTACCAGGATATTCACTTTGTTCCCTGAGTTGGTAAAATTATTGAGTAAAGCATCACTTCCACTCCTTCAGGGCCTGAGTGAATAAATCTGGTCCTTGAGGGGAGGGTGAGGGGCTGTGATGTGTTATGGCCACGGAAAAAATCAGTGTCAGTGCAGGATGAGAGAGTTCAGGGGGTTCTTGTTTAAGGTCCCATCTTCTTTTCATTCTTCCCTTTCTCACTATGCCTAAATAAAAACAGGGTTTGTTTTGGGTTCTTTTTGTGTCAATAGACACTTTAGCTGATGAAGGATTTTGGACAAGACTTTGCATGGGAAGACTTATGTGGCCTGTGTGGAATGTTTGTGAAACAACCCATTTTTCATTTGGTGACAGTTTTGTAGTATTTCCTCTGTTTCCACTGTCAGCTTCTGCTTTCAAGGTAACCATATTTCAAGAGTGTGGTGTCATTTTGGTGAAATACTTTGGAAGCATTTTACTTCTGAAGTGAAAAACACACATAAATTTTCCACAGCAGGTTTCTTTAACAAGCAGAGAGAATCAGATCTCACAATTTGCATACAGATTGGGCCAAGTTTTCTTCAATACCGCTTATTAAAAACACATTTCTGTTTGGCTGTGGGCTTTTCTGAAGGCGTTAAAAATCCTGTTATTTACATTATTGATGGAGACATCAGCATCCCAGCCACGGAGAGCACAGGAATTTTATTGTGGTACCATTCACAGAGGGGTTTGGGGCTTTTTTCTGGAGTCTTATTTGTGATTTCTTGGGGTTTTTTTCTGAGAACATTTCATCCACTGTATCTGTCTGCTGGTTATCTTTATATCTGCAAGTGTCTGGGCATGTGAGCCTGTTTATGTGCAGAAAGACACACAGCATCCTCATTTCCTGGCTGCAGAATAACCCAAAACCACGTGAAGCCTTTACACCCCCAAAGCAGACCTCATTGTGCCCAGTTTTATTTTAGGGGAGATCGTTTCAATCTCTCTGTCCTTACCCTGATTCAGACTCTGATTCTTCCACCTCCCCCAGACCCTCAGCCCCGAGGAGCTGGGTGTCACCTCCATGGAGCTGCTCCTGCTGTAAAATCGTTGGCACAGGAGCAGGAGCATCTCTGTTCTCCTTGGCCTGGCAGTGGCAGCAGCAGCCAGATGAGATCTGATCAGATCCCCAGTCAAAACGGGGAACATTTGCATTTTCTGATACCAGATTTAAGTTCAGACTGCAAATGGGAGGGTGAGGATCCTGCCAGATTCAGGTTTTCTCGCTCTACAGAAGAGAGAAAATACTCTAGGTAGGAAAATATGTCAAGGTGTGGGAAAGGGAGCAAGAGGACGAGACCAAACCTGAATTCACTGAAGACGCTGAAGTTTCTCTTTTGATTTTAGTAAATTATAACTGTTATAAAAACTGAATCAGAAACCAGAAATTTCCTATACTTCCAACATTTTTTTCTGCAGAAGACACTGAAGAAATGCTAGTTTCACACAGACTGGAATATTCCATAAAACCTCTATTTGAAACACTTTTATATAAAATTTTCAGCTGAAATAGGATTACTCAACATTTTCAGATGACGAAATCAGTTTCTCTAATCTGAATGTACCGTTTAAAAATCCACAATTTTTGCATTCCACGGGGATTCTGCCATCCATCCTTGTCCCCTCTGCCTCTGGTGTCACAGCCAGGCTGGAAAGGAGGCAGAGAATTCCTGGCACGCTGCTGTGCCCTGAAGGAAAAATTAAACAATGGGCACTTCCTAAACAAGGAGCTCTGCTGATAGATTATTAATTTTAGGCACCATCTGGCTGAAATAGGCCTTATCTGGTCACCAGGAGGATGTTACCTCTTGCAGAGGTGCTGCCTTCCGTATTTAGCTCTTTGAGGAGCCCAGACTTGGGTTTCCCTCAGTGACAGCAGCCAAACACTGAGCTCAGGGAAAAGCTGAAAGTTCCTGAAAGCCCACAGGAACAAATCATGAGGAGAATAAATCTTACGCAAAATTAAAAATTATTAAATCTACAAGAGTCACTTTTCTGGTAGGTGAATCCCCATATTTTATTTTTCACACTGAGCATGTAGCTCAGCTCCTGATCCTTTAACTTTCCTCAGACTCTTTCACAGAACTGCTGTGTCTGTTTAGACTCTTATTTATATTTATTGTCCAAGGGCAGTGAACATTCATCATTTGTCTCCCAGGGCTCGTGGCAGGCACTTAAGAGTGTGAGAAATGTTTTGGATAGTCACTGCAAGGCGCTGCACAGAATTCCACAGTGGGACTTTAAAAACATTTGCCTGTCTCCAAACCTGCATCCCACAGCCCAGGGAGGGCATTGGCACCTGGACATTCCCAGTTCCCGTGCTCAGAGTCAAGAAGAAACTGCGAGGAGGAAAATCAAACCACTCTGCTCTTGCTGGGAAAACTTCTTTCCTTTATGTTCCGTGTTTGTGCCGGACCTCTCGCACTAATCAGCTTTTAATGACTGTTCCCTCTGCTGTCAGAGCAGCGGATCCTTTGCATGCAGCCTTTGTTTTCAGGGATAAAATCAATTAAGCTCCTTGTTTCTCTGACCCCATCTTTTGCTAAGGCTTAGCACAACAACTGGAGCACATTTTGGTCTTCTTTCTTTTACAATTTTGGTCCTGCAGGCACTGCAGCAAGGCAGGGGTCAGTGCAAGGATGACTTTCAGTGCAACACGACGTGTGTGTGTGTATTTAAAGTCTGCACCGATCCAATTATTTCACTTACACGCTTCACTTCGGCAAAAAGCAATTTAATGAGCCTGTGACACCTTTCAACAGCCTTCTTGAATATTTTTGTGTGGTGAATATTCCAATGGACAGAGTGATAAATTTATGGCAGGCAATTTTGAAGATTTTCACAGACTTAAAATATCGAGCTGTTGGAAAGATGCTTCTAGAACACAACACTAAACTTCTGTTGCTTGTTGCAATACTTTGTTTCCAAATTAACTTCAAGAAAGTTCAGCATTTCAAATTAAAGTTTTCAGAAGATGAGCTTTTGTAGAAAGATGATTTTTCTTTTTTTTTCCCTGTCAAAACTGCTTCAACTTATTTTGGGCCAGCTTTAGAGAAAACATTTTTCAGTTGCCATAGCTGATGGCCTGATCACTTCATTGCTGGAGAGGAAACCAGCACTGCCCTTTGAGCTCTGTTTGGAAATTGCTTTTGACTTTAAGCAGGTTGTGGGACCGAACTGATCAGCTCCTGCAATCTCTGGCTGCTAATTGGCTCGATGGGAGGTGATAAAGGGAATTAGAGCAGCTCCCATGGAGACACTTTGTACCAGAGAATCCCTCTTCTCATCAAACCCGTGCCTCTGAAATAAGCCCTGAGAGCAACCAGGAGAAGGAATTCCAGCTCTGGAATTCTTGCAGGGGCCTTGCAGTCCCCTCAGCACCCTCTGGTACCTGCAAGAGATTTCTGCTCTGCACAGGTGCAGGAAGAGCTTTTGTCTCTTCTGCAGGCTGCAGGAGCTGAAAGGAGAGCAAGGAAATTGGATAGGAATACTGCTGATGGTATTTATTGCAGCCTGGAAATTGAAAACGAGGACAAATAATTCTGTGGCTGCAACAGGAGAGGTGCTGTAACACCTGCAGGCATGACCCCAGAGCTGGAAAAGAGAGATGCACCGAGGATATCTCAGCAGTTCCAGAGCTGGTGGAGCAGTGCTCAGCAGATCCTGCTCTGCCAGGGCAGAAGAGCTGATGGAATCACCTTTAATTCCTTTGCATCCTCCCATGATATTTCAAATCCCATACTCTTCCATAGGGGATGACACTGCTGACAGAAATGGGACTTTCCTGCCAAATTTCACCCAGCACAAACCTTTTCTCCTTTCTCTGTGTATTTCTGCCTTCCCACCCTCGCTCACATCACAAGGCCACCAAAGGAATTAGATCACTTGCTATTCACACCTTTTACTCAAGGCTTCTCTATACAGTATAAATCTTTTTGTTTTCCTTAATTAACCTTCAACATTTGAAGTCTGTTTCTTTCTGAAGTCCCTGGCAACGAAGTGACAGCCATAATGGGGCTATTCTGGATCCTGATCATTACATTTCTCTAAAAATAAAAGCTGGATATGAGATTCATTTAGAATGGTGCACCTGGGGAAACTCTGATTACTGCCTGAGGTATTCAAGGCTATTAAAATATTCACGGTGCAAGTGCCTCTGCAGCCAGGGAGGATTTCAGCTCCTGGTGGGCGACTCTGCTGCCCTGGCACAGGCCTGGCTGGCTTAGGAGGGAAGTGTGGCTCAAGTGGTGAGGCAGATCCCAAATCCAGAAGCTCCTTTGTGAGGTTGGGAACTTCTCCTTGTCCTGAGAAAGGAAGGTTTTGGCCACCTTGAGCAGCGGGGCAGGAGCTCAAGGGGATGCTTTTGGGATTTCAGCTGTTCTGGAATTCCTGGGTTTGGCCTCGCTGTGAACCCCAAGGTCAGGGCCCTAAGGAAACCTGATTTCCCCCAGGATTTGTTTTGCCAGTCTCTTTGGAGCTCTGTGTTTGCAAGGATTTCTGCAAATCCACTGGAAGTGTCGTCCTTTCCGTGAGAATGCCAATGCCTGCTCGTGCCTTGGAGCACTTTCCTCCTCAGCTCTTCCCTCTTATCCAGCAGCAGCACAAAGCCAGGAGGATCAGGAACACTTTTTATATTTACTCCTTTCAAGTGGAAGCTGCAAAAAAAGAGAGCAGTGAATAAATATTTGTTGTTCTCGCTTTCAATAGGACTAAAGCCCCGTCAATACACTGAAATAAAAGCTGTGATGTGACTGTGGCTGGAAAAAGACAGGAATCCACGTCAGGAGGAGAGGCAAAGGATGGGTCCAGAGGGAAACACAACTGTCCAGAGGAAAATCAGGCATTCAGAGGGGAACTGTGGGTTGTAACAGTTTGTGCACCTGTCAGAAATTGAAGTTAATTCAGGTTCACTCTGCGCTGGATCCGTGTTTGGCTTCAGTTCAGTTAATACTCAGTGTTTACTATTTGGCCTTGTATAACTCAAGCTCTTTTAATACAGTTTAAAAACTTAAGGAAATCCAAGGTGTTGCCATTTTCACATATTGAACCATAACAGTGACAAAAAAAAAAAAAATTATTAAAGTCCCTTCTCCTCTTATTTAGGCACTAGAGAGAGCTAGAAAAACTATTAAAATGCAATAAAGTTCAAGCAGAAAAACAAACTAAAGAGCTGAAACGTAATTATCTCTTCCTGCAAACGATGCACAAGCAGCATGTAAAGCTACCAAACAAATGATTCGAGTAATTTGATGGTGTGTGAGGACATTGAGGAGATTTAGAGACAGGACCAAAGTACACTTAGATGAAACAGCACCGACATCACTGAAGTTGAACTCAGAAAGGGTTTGTTGTGAAGAGTTAGTCCTGATATTCTCTGGGGTTCAGCCCATCATTTTTAACCTGCCTTAATTACGTATTAGCAACGTGTGTGCTTTGTACTTCAGGGCTAACAAATCTGAATTTTGAAAAGCTGCTGCTTGAAATGGCTTTTCATGCACAATAAGCAAAGGAGCCCATCGTTCTCAGCTAATTACCACTGATGTGGGCTAACTCGGCTCTTGCTGTGGGGAGGAGAATAATTGTCTGAGAAGCTTCCATCCTTCCTCTGAAGATATCTTTTTCTTTCCACTGACTGCTCACCTTTTCAGCCTAAATATTTATTGGTTTGGGTATGGTGGTGATTTATTTCTATTTGTTTTTAATTTCCTTGTGCAGTGTTTCAAACGGTAGCACAAGCCATGAGTGGATTGCTGTTAAATTACGCCGAGGTGCCACATTGCTCTTGAGTGCATGTTTTTGATGAGGTTATTAAAACTTCGACAATACAAATTACCATAGCAACCAGAAACATAAATTCACAGCCCATTCCAACCTCTGGAGTAGGGAAATAGTTCAGAGCACTCAAACACAGCCCGTGTGCCTTGGCTCACACTTCCTCGCCGTCCTAAAGCACATCAGCACTCGTTGTTCCTCCATCTCTCAACCAGGCAGGAGTCGTGACTTTGCCCTTTTTGTTTTTATGGGAGCGTTTGATCCAGCTCTTGTTTTTATGGGAGTGTTTGATCCAGCTCCAGGCCTTGCTGGTGCCTTTCCCTGTGACCTTCTGGGGGTAATTTGAGCGTCACCCTTGGCCAAAAGCAGGGAGACAGAAGTGTGAGCAGGGCTGCGTGTGCTGGTGATGGTGGAGTGGGGCTCTGGGCTTGGCTCCCGTCTCAGGCCTCATAAAACCACTCCTAATCTTTGCTTTTGTGTTTTAAGAGCTCTGGGTTTGGAAATGGCTCTGCAGAGCAAGGTGCTGTAAAAACGCTGTAAATCCTGACTTCATAAACAGGTGTTGGTTAGGAAGTCTCAGCACAGGGCTGAGTGCAGGGATGTGCCACAACAGGACAGGAAAGAACTTCACCAGGGCACGGTGATGAGCAGAGCAGGAAAAGCCCAGAGTTTAGTTACAAAATTCAATTTTATACATTTCCAAAGGTGCCTGTGGGTGGGAGGATGAAATCCCAACTCCCAAACCACACTGGTCAAGACAACTTCTCTCCTTGGTCAATCAACTTTGTCCTCCTAAAATATGTAACCAACGAAGGACAGTTAGGAAAACAAAGCTGTTGTTTATAGTACAAGTGTGGGAAAGTAAAAATTCTGACTCCAATATGAAAGACAACTCATAAGGCCTAGAAAAATCCTCAAACCCAGGGTGACAGGGATGGAAAAGCTGGAGGTAGAGCCAGGACTGGGAGAACTGCTTCCACTTCCCCGCTGTGTTTCTCCCAGCAGTTATTTCACCCCTCACAGCCAGCNCTGTAAAAACGCTGTAAATCCTGACTTCATAAACAGGTGTTGGTTAGGAAGTCTCAGCACAGGGCTGAGTGCAGGGATGTGCCACAACAGGACACAAAACAACTTCAGGAGGGCACGGTGATGAGCAGAGCAGGAAAAGCCCCGAGTTTATTTACAAAACTCAATTTTATACATTTCCAAAGGTGCCTGTGGGTTGGAGGATGAAATCCCACTTCCCAAACCACACTGGCCAAGACAACTTTCTCCTCCTACCTAAAAATATGTAAACAACGAAGGACAGTCAGGAAAACAAAGCTGTTGTTTGTAGTACAAGTGTGGGAAAGTAAAAATTCTGACTCCAGTATGAAAGACAAATCATAAGGCCTAGAAAAATCCTCAAACCCAGGGTGACAGGGATGGAAAAGCTGGAGGTAGAGCCAGGACTGGGAGAACTGCTTCCACTTCCCCGCTGTGTTTCTCCCAGCAGTTATTTCACCCCTCACAGCCAGCATTTGGTGGCTGCAGATAATCCCAGTGGGGTGTGAGGGGTGAGGCTGAGGTGCCACCTCTCCTCCCGGTGCCCTTGGTGTGCACTTGCTGTGGCTGTGCAGTGCAGAATGCTGTGGCTGGAAAAGCAGCAGGGAGGGCAGAGCTCGGGGGGGTTGGGGCCCTGCTGCTTATTGGTGCAGTTAATTCCAATTTCCCTGGAGTCAATAGCACAGGAGTAAGAAGGAGGGATGCGGATGAAACCCCCCTAGGACCAGCGAAGCAGTGGGCATTATTTTACATCTCTGTGCTTTATGGGGCAGTTCTGCACTCCAGGGTTTATGAGGGACGTGTGGTTTATTGAGGTAACCCTGCTAATGCCCCTGGCTGCTGTTCCTGCCCTGCAATCACGCTGCAGTCAGTGAATTTAATCTGGATTTAATCTGTTCCCACTTCCCCCAGCCCTCTCCTTCTGCCCTGATGGTTATCCCACACCTCTGAAATCTGCTGGGGCCTGATCCCCCATGGAAACCCCGGGGGCTTGACACTGCAAGGGTTGGAATTGTCATCTTTCCACCTGCTGGAAATGAGCACTGTCCCTTGGGCAGACAAGGACACCCAAACTGCAGCAGGGAACGAGTTTTGACTCAGCTTTGATCAAAATGGGCATCACTGATCCCTTTATGATTTGATTTAGTGATATATATATATATATGTAATAACCAACAGTGGTGTCTTACAGTTCTCCTGGCTCAGTCATAAACAGGAAAATAAGAATCATGATTCCACAGCAAAGTACATTCCTTAGAACCTGCATAATCTGTTTTTCTATGGAGCACATAATCAGATTTATGTTATGGAAAATGCTGATCTTAAACATTTCATACCATTTAAAAATCTAAGTAGTTTTAAACTGTTTATTTCTTTATTAATGAGCTGTAATTCAGCTTCGGAACAAACAGCAATCCTAATCTGCAGAAACCACAACGTGGCAGATTCTGTCCTACAGCTCGTTTGCTTTATTCCTGTGCCTAAACACCAGCAAAGGACAGAACAAGTCTCCACTTGTTGGAGGCTGAGGGAAAAACCTCCTGCCACAGAGGATCTGCCTGTAGTCAGAGGTGCTGATGTGCTTTACACAATTATCACCCTTACAAAACTCTCACATTCCCATTTTCTCAGCACTTCTACCTTCCAGTGGGAAATTGGTGTAATTTTACTCTTAGAGGAAACCACTCTTGTCATAGCTGGAGCTGAACCCTGAGTTATTATTTTTAATCACAGTAAAGGATCCAACTTGCCCTTTTCTTGGTTTCCTCTGCAAGTGAGAAAAGCAGTGCCACGTTCCATTTCCTCTCCTGGAATTAGCTTGCAGGAACCAGCAAAAACATCCCCTCTTCTGCAAAACCGGGGGAGAAAAAGTGAGTTTTCAGCCAGAATTCCAACTATTCTATTAGGAAAAGATTAAAAAGAAATTCTGTTAGTGCCAGACTCGTCACAAATTGTTGTGACAGAGAAGGAAATGCTGTTATTCCTTCTCCTGCACCAAAGCCACCAAAATTCTGCACTCAGGGTTTCCAGAGAACTGAAATGAACCCTGTCGTGGTTGTAAGGAATGGAAAGTGGGACATTTACAGCCACAATAAGGATATTTTTTTTCTTTCAAGAAGTGTGGGAGGAACTTGAGAAAGTGCAGAGCGGCAGCTCTGACTTTTCTGCTGGATGAAATGGTAGAAAACTGTAATAAACAGACTTGATGGACACCCAGATAAATATCCTGGGAAAGAGACAACATTGTTTTTGTAGAGGGAAGTCATATTTCACAAACCCATTAGAGTTTTTGGATAGAATCAATAAATATGTGAAGGGTGATCTGGTTTGTGCTGCATTAGATGGATTTCCAAAATCTTCCAGGTAAGATTCATCAGAAAAACTTTTGAAATAACTGAGCTGCCATGGGCTGAGAGAAAGGCTCTTGCTGTGGAATAACTGCTTGAAGAAATAGGAAACAAAGGAAGTTTTTTTAGTGTTTTGTAGTGTTTTAATGTCTTATCCCCAGTTAGATCCCTGCCACCCTAAATTTCACTGGGTGAGGAACCTGCACAGAGGGAAGCAGGGGAAAAGGGACAGGATTGCACCACTGGTGCCAAAACTGGACTTACGACACCAGGCTGTGCTCAGAGCTTAAAATAAAGTGCTTGTTCTGATTCAAACCTAAAAATACACATATAAATATCAAATCTCTCTCTTCTCTCTCTATATATTTATATTATATATCCTATAAATGTTTATATTATGTATTTATATATATATATGTATTTCTTTTTCCTTAACTGCATGGTCCTATTGAAGCCTGTCAATCTCTAGAATAAGTTCACAGCACACTGGGAAAGCTTTGAAAGGGGAGGAATTGGTGTTTTGGAAGGAATCTGTTGGTCCCCCCAGTCTGATTTCCATGCTGGTGCAATGAATGGAATGATCACAAATCCTGGCCCAAGCTCACAGGAACGTCCAGGTCATAAAGGTGACTGTCTAGGGAGTTTTCTCTTTATTTTAATTTGGATTGGGATGTTTAGGAGAGGTTTGTCAGAGGGCCTGGGCTGTGGGGAAAGGTGGCAGCTGACAAAATGGTGAAGGCAGAGGTTAAAAGGAACATTAAAAGGAACATGATGGGACCAGAATCCTTTCAGAGAACTATCTACCACCACAAAAACACTTTTTTTCCTTCCCCCACAGTAAACTTGAAGGATGTTAATGACAGAAAATGAGCTCCAGCAGGTGTAAACCACAGCAGTTAAATATTCATGAGTAAAGGAAAAGCAGGAACTGGATTTGAGCTTGGGGTCAGCACAGGGTGAGACTCTTCAGGGCAATAAAGCAAAATATCTGTCAGCCTGCAGTGCAGAGTGGAGGGAAGGAGAGCTTGAGAGGAAGTGGTGATGGGCAAAGTCAGCTCATTGACAAAGCCAGGAGGGACACACAGGCTGGAAAATGTTCTTGGAATGTGGCTGCACCATTCCCTGGGATTCAACAGAAGCCCTGGGGCAGAATTCCAAGGAGATCTCAGGACAGGAGGGGCTGACTCCTGACCCGTGCACTTTTCCTGGGATGCTTGGTCACTGCTGAAAAACCTCTGTTCCACATCAGTGTCCCAGAACAGATCAGTCCTGAGGGGTGGCTGTCCCTGGGATTCACCCAGGGAATGTCACTGGGAGAGGAAAGCCATCCTGAGGGTGAGAAAAGAGTGAGATCAGACACTCAGAGTAAGAAAAATCAGCTGGAGGATTTAAACTGAGACCCGGCTTTGTGGCATGACTGGAATAAAGAGGTTTTTCTCCTGGCAGCAGAGCAGGACTGATGGCACTGAGGTCCCAGACACCACTCTGTGTGCCAGGACAATCTCTCAGCAAGTGGCTGCTCCCCAGATTGTGTGCACAGGATGCCAGAGGCTGCCAGGGACTCAGAGCCTCTCCAGCAGCCAAAGCTCACCTTGTGTGGCCCAGAAATGCTCTGTGGAACTGGTGCTTACGGCACTGAGTCCAGAAGGGTCCTTGCTCCAGACATTTCTGTGCATTTCAGGAACAGCTCCCTCTCAGACATCCCCGAGTTCCAGCTCAGTAAAAGGTGGGGGAGGCTTCCATCCCCGCAGCTTGAAATTGTTGTTTCATTTTTGCTGTTGTAGAAACTGGTATCAGGCACACTCCAGGCCTAAACGTGCAGCAGAGCTTTCCTAAGGAAGCAGAATTCCTCCCCAAAGGCAGGAGGAACTTGGAATGGAAGGACCTGGGGGTCTTTAAAAATGTCCCTGGGTTCAGCTTAAAGCAGCTTTTTGGCATTTGGCAACCTCAGCCAGTGTGCATCCACAGAGGAAGGGAGGCAAATCCATTCTCTAAATGTTAATACAGGAAAGAAATGAGAAAAATTGACCCTGTCCTTGAGAGATCATTACAGTAAGTTAAATCACAGTGTGACATCTGAGGAGCTGGAAATGGAGCTGTCATCAAGAGAGTTAAACCAAAGAAAGTTCCAGAAGAACAGCTGGGATTCCAGGTGCTGCTGGAGAATATTGGTTTTGTGTTGCTGACTCTGTCCTAGGCTGGGCAGTGCTCACACAGCCCAGCCAAGGGCCCTGAGTGCACATCCCCTGCTTTGGGAGTTAATTTTGCAGGATCTGCGTTGCTGAGGATTCCATGAGCTCTGTGTGACCCACCCACCAATGCAGCCAGGCCAGTCCTCCTGCTCCCCAAGAAATGCAGCATTTATGGCAAAATTCTCAACCCGTTCACAGTTTTTGGATGGGTGTTAGGTAGAGGCAGGAGGCTGGAGACAGCAGGGATTATCTTGCATTTATAAAGTATACACTGTTCCAAAGGATTCCCAAGCATGTTATCAAACTAAATGGAATTTTCAAGTGCAAGTTTTTAGATAAGAATAAAATCTGCTGGGGAGGGAACAAATCAGATGAAGCAAATCTATTGACCCAATCTTCAAAATGTATTCAGGGAGTAGTAGGATTATTTCTCTCTCAGCTGATAAAGATATTTGCCACCCTCATTTTGCAGTTTCCATCAGAAAGCTTTAAAACCCTTGGAGGGGGTGGATGGCACCACCCTGTTCTTGTGGGGAAGGAAACTGAGGCAGGGGGAGTCAGAATGGCTTTTGCCAAGGTTGTGTTGGAAATCACTGCAGAGGCAGAAGGAATATCCTGATTTTCCCAGGCCCACATCTGCCACAACACGACACAAAAGAACCTGACCAGGGCACGGTGATGAGCAAAGCAGGAAAAGCCCCGAGTTTTGTAAATAAACTCAATTTTATACATTTCCAAAGGTGCCTGTGGGTTGGAGGATGAAATCCCACCTCCCAAACCACATTGCTCAAGACAACTTTCTCCTCCTACCTAAAAATATGTAACCAAGGAAGGACAGTTAGGAAAACAAAGCTGTTGTTTATAGTAAAAGTGTGGGAAAGTAAAAATTCTGACTCCAATATGAAAGACAAATCAGAAAGCCCAGAAAAACCCTCAAAACCAGGGTGACACACATCTCACCTTCATCTCCTGAGGGTCTGCCCTTGGGGTAATGGAGATTCAAACTTTTATAAAAATTCGGTTTTCTCTAAACCTCTGTACGTGGCCCGGAGTGAACGGAGGGGGGGCACTGGAGGCAGCTGAGCAGGTGCAGAGTGTGATCCCATTTTTCTGGGGGACAGACCCCCTTTGTTTTACCCTTAGGGCAGCAGTTGGTGAGGAATGGGGTGAGAGCAGCAGTGGGTGCCTTTTGCTGTCCCCTTTTGCTGTCCCCTTTTGAGAACCCTTTTGCTGTCCCCTTTTGAGAACCCTTTTGCAGGATTCCCCCAGTGGATTGGGCACATCAGTTACTCCAGGGGGGATTCCCTGTTCCAGCTGCTCAGGATGAGCTGAACCCATCCTGCCCTGGCTCGGTGGGAAAGGGAATTGCCACCCTGAGGGATTGCTGTCCTTCTCTGGAGGGGAAGCTTTTAGAAACGGAGACTATTAAGAGATGCTTATAAGGGATTGTTTCCATAGCTACTCAGGTTCCATCAGGAAATTGCTCGGGAATTACTGGAAATCAGAGGGTTTGTCCTCCCTGCAGCCCTTGGATCCTGTACATAAACTCTGCTTTTGAGACCAAGCATTATTTAAAAAAAAAAAAAAGAGATGCTTTTGTTTACAAATCTCAAGTTTTCTGGGAATCAGGAGTGTGTGACTGAAAGCAGAGTGAAGGATGCACAGGACTGGGCAGTTTTGCTCGAAAATTTAAATGGTTTCTGGGCAGCTCAGCTTTATTTCACGGAAATTCTCTTTCACAAGCAAGATTTTCACCTGCACTGTGGCCAGCAGGATCTCAGCAGCACCTGCACGGACAGCAGCAGGAAAATGAGTTATTCCTGTGGCAAAACATACAACACGTGACAGAGTCCAAGACATTATGACAATCTAAAGATGAGATTTATCAGGCAGTGTTTCAATAGATCAGTATCAGCAGGGGCTTTGTGCTTTGGGGGAGGATTTGACCCCCTTCTTTTCCTGAAGAAGAGCCTTCTCTTCCTGGCACGATGCTCCCCTTGGGAATTTGCTCACACATTTTGAGGCACTGAATATGCTCAGAGATAAAATAATAACTGATTACACACAGTGCATTTTTATTAACACTGCGGTAATGCAGGTCACCTTCAAAACCAGATTCCTTTTAGGAAACGGGGACGATGGCAGTGCAGCTGGGATTGGAGGCAAATCATTATCTGAAATGCTTACTGCCTGGTTTGTTTTCATAAAATAACGTGTTGGAATAAGTCTCCTTTTAATGACGCTGGAGGGAGGTTGGAGGTTCCCAGATAAGAGGGAGAAGTTGACATGCAATTTTCAGGCAGGATTTGGGAATTATTCGTAGTTCCATAAAATCCTTGATCTCCTTTGTAAAGTACTGGGGCTGATACTGTTAGCCCTATTTTACAGATAATGAGAAAGCGGCATGGCGACTTAATAACTTGCCCAGGAAGTTCAGTCGAATTAATTGATAACAAAATATCAAAACAGAAGTGGATTCAGCCCCCACAACTTCGAGCAGAGAGGTTTCCAAAGCCCCGCTCCATTTTGCTGAGAAACTGCATCCATTTGTACAATTGCTGCAGAGGTTTATGGTTAGCATGCATTCCCCTCCATTTCTGCCTCCCTGCCTCACGTGGGGGGACAGGAATTCCTGGATTTGTTTGAATTTTTGCTGCTTTTGTGGTTGTTTGGAGAGCGGCTGCATGCACAGGAATGCACAAATATTTGGGGGAGCTGTGGGCCAGCAGCACACAAGTGCCCACCCTTCCCCTGCCCTGTGACACTGATCCTGTGGAACCAATTAATAATAAATTATTGATATTGGCAGCTGCTGTGCAGTTCTCCCCAGCTGTTGCTCACACTCACACACGTCACGTGCCCTCAGTTCTGTTCTGATTTATGTAAGTTCACCCTAAAAGCAGACTGAGATGTTTTTGCACGTCCTTTTGGTTTGAATATGGGGAGGTGACAAACTGATGCTTTCCTGCCTCCTCAAATGCCTTAAACTTCAGCTTAAAATTCCATGTTAACCCTCAGTGAAATACTGGCAAAATCAGTCCAAGAAAGGGGAGAATGAATTTTCTTGTTTAGAAGATTTCTCTCTGATTATTTTTCCTTTTTCTTTTTTCCTTTCTGTGATACTTGGAGCTAAATATACATATTTTAAGTTGTTTGCACGAGGCAGTTTGCACATCTGAGGGAGGATGGACTTGGATTTTGAGGGTTTTTTTCCAGTAAAAGGCTTCCTGACAATCCCTGACAATCCTGCATTCATCTCTTTTCTATTGCATCGCTGTTTACACTCCCCAGCTCCGTGAAAAATCAGTGCTGCAGAATGTGAGACGCTGCTCAAGTTTTCTGAATCTCAGGACAACGTCAGGAAAAACTCAACAGATTCATTCTCCAACACCTTCACGCAAAATACAAATGCTCCACCCCCAGCTTAAACAGCCAGACTGGTACAAAACTCATCTAAAACTGAACATTAGCAAGTGTGCTCCTCACACACACACACACACACAAAAAAAAATCTCAGTTTTGGTGGAGATGAGAGTTGTAATTATTTTAAGACAACACACAGCATTAGCATGTGCTGAACTGCAGCATTGACAAACCCTGAGTCTGCTGGCAGTTGGCAGCAAGGGTGGGTTTTGATTAAGTAGGCCAAGAACGCTGGAAAAAGGAGAAATTCTGTTGTGCCTCTGTATTTATCTCTCCTGCAGACAGAGGGGTGGGCGAGCAGCTGCCCCCACAGATGAGTGCAGTGCTGCTCAAACGGATTAAAGGAGCCCAGGGTTTGGTTTGCTGTCATTCAGGGGGAAAAATAGAGCAAGGAGGAAGCTGAGAGAGAGGAAATATTACCAGGCACCTGCAGGTTCAGGTTTTATTTGTTCAGCAGGGAAGTGTCCAGTCCCCTCTGTGGTTAACTGAGAATGCTGGATTGTAAAAAGCTGAAAAGATGTTGAGAAAACTCAGCTTTGTTACCCCCCATCAAACGCCACGCCAGCATTCCCTGTACAACTGGAATTCTTTGGTTAACTTGCTGTTCCCTCAGTGCCATTTCTTTGTGAGGAGAACTGAGGGAATTGTGAAAAGTTTAAGACATTCCATTAAAGTCGTTGCACATCCATGAATTTATCACATGGGTGCGAGTAAAAATCCATGAGGAAATTTGCTGAGCTTGCACCTGCCCAGCTGATGACTTAGGATATCAAACCCATTTTCTCCAGGTGGATTCACCTCATCCTTCACCCCTTTAACAGTCAAGACCACGGGGTGGTCCTCAGGGCTTGACCTCAATTCCAGTCCAGTTGGAGGGGATTTTGGAAACTGTTCCGTTACTTCATTAAATTGTTTCTTTGTTTCCTGGTAATTGTCCCTTTGTTTCCAATTTTGTTTCCAATTTTATTTTGAGAAGGCAAAATAAAATTTACACGTGGTATGGTTACAAAGGGAAGGTTTTGAGGAATGAATGAATAAATCTACCCAGTGCCTTGTGTAACGTGAAACCCATATTCTCATCTGACAGAGTAAAAGATCTACTGGGAAATGCTCAGATTTGAGAGGTTTTTCATTCCTGAACTGGATCCTGGACCTGTAGGATGTAGAGATGGTCTTAAGCCTCACAAGTGGCATTGCAAGTGTAACACAGAGCCTGGATTTTATTGCCAAAATTGCCTAAATAATGGCCATTCCTACATGAAGATGATTTCAAAGGCAGAGATGTTCTCAGTATGAGCTGTGGGGGAAGCTTGCAGAGATTTTAATCAGTGAAGCAAAATTTCTGGAGAGGATTCAATCTGCTCTTCCCTTTTGGGACCCTGAAGTTTCTGAAGCCAGTGCTGACAGTAACAACTGACACAGCCAAATGCAGCAGCAGAGCTTGAGGATGATTTTATCAACCCTGAAAAGAGCCCCGGTGATTTGAGTTTTAATCCAGCTTTTCAATGCAGTCTCCTTGCTAACTAAATGTTCCATCTGGCTTGGCTGGTGGTTATCCAAGTGTTCTGAGTTTCTGACCTGTCAGTGCAGATGTGGGCTGCGCACTTAATTCAGATTTATTTTCCTAAGCAAGAGCAGTGGAGGGGAGCAATGTTGGTTTGATAGCCCTGGAAGAGGAGCGGGGTAGAACAAATTTCAAGTCTATTCTTACCATCATTCCTGTCCTGCAACAACCAATTAAAAGTTGCTCAGCAGTGCTGTGGAGATGATGCTTCAAAGCCAAGGGACCCAGAAAGGGATCCTCTTCTACTGAACTGACAGAATATCTCCCTGCCAGGTGTTTATAAGCACGTTAAAAAATAGTAGAGACTTCTGTCTAGGCACACAAGATCCGTGGGATTTAAGGGTTTCACAGAGTAGCCAGACCTGTCCGTTTCCACGTGGAAAATTAAAATCCCAGCTGGCAGCCAGAAGCCCAAGGTAACTCTGCAGACCAGCAGCAGAGCTGGTAATTGAACCCCTGAACTGCAGGCAGTGCTCTGCCCTTTAAGTTACACAAATTGTTACTGATAAATGTCACTAATAGTGCTCCCACCTCCATTAACTCTCCCACGGCAGCAAATTGCCTGCTCAGAGGGGATGTGACTTGCAGTGACTGCCCTTGTGAGGATGAATTTGGTGAGGGAGGGAGGAAGGAGGAGCAGAGCTCTGTGATCCACAACGCAGCCAGCTCAGGGACACGGGGTGTGGGCTGTGCAGGGATTCCTGGATGCCTGGGAAAAGAGGGCTCGGGGACTGTTCTTGGAGATACAGAATGAATAAATGAGTGGAGAGAATGGGGCTGGTTGGTGGGACTGAGAAATGGAAACCCACAGAACGGCCGGGGAGAACAGCCATGAGAGGGAAAACAGAGCCCAGCTGGTGTTGGTCTCTGACCTGAAATACGCAGCCACGAGCGAGTCAGGTGAGAAATCTGCACAATCTTGAGAATAAACCTCAGCTGTCATCTCGTAATAAAAGTGACTGGTGCCTCTGGGAATGAAGAACAAGCTCTGGCTAAGCAAATTGCAAGGGCTGTTTATCACCACACGCTGCTGGACTTGATTTTCGTTTGGTTGTTACTTTCCCCCCTCCCTTTCAAACCGCACCCATAAGTCACGGGAGGGGGAAAATCTCAACACTCGCCTTCATTAGACAAAGTTATTCTTTGGAATTCAGGGCAAGGAGCATATGGAAATTTCTACAGCAAAGAGCAGGCGCTACACCCAGAATAAGAATCAGCAATATTGAAATGAGTGCCATTATGGGTTATTTTGAGTCAGGCCATGGTATGATTGAAATTCAATTACCTCTCCTGCTTTGAAGGGCCAAGCAGCTCGGAGAACACAAAGTTACACCGCCAGGATTAAGAGAAGAAAGGATCTGTGTTGGTTGCTGTTCTTGGTAATAATTCTCTCGTGGCTGGATGTGACCTATTCTGAGAGCCCTGGGGCTCCAGACAGTAAATATTGTTTGATTTCCTGGTCAAAGACAGGCTGTGGACAGCTGATCTCTTCAGCAGACAGAACAGCTTTGGTAGAACCAACCTCGTTTGTAACTTGTCCTGAATTTCTGATTTGTCCTCAAAACTTGTTGAGTTACTTTAGATATAGTTTGCATATTCTTCTTCTTCTTGCCTGAATGTCTGTCTCCAGTCAAAGGCTTTTCTCTTCTGTTGTCATAATATGAATTTTGCCATTAAAATGGGGTGTGCAGATGTAGGGTGAGAGCAGTCACATGGTGTTGGTCCAAACAATGCTGCTTTTGTAACAAAATGTGAGATACTGGATGCTCAAAACTCCACGGCCGTGGCCTCTTGCAGGGCTGGGTGACAGCAGGACAAACATTCACCTCTGCTGGTCAAGGGGATTCACTTGTGTTTGCAACACAAATTGGTTCATTAAAATTTTGCTACAGCTTTTTCCAAACCGAAACATTTGATCCAGGGTGGGACTGAGCCAGTGCTCTCCTGGAAAATTTTAGAAAGCTGAGGCAAAGTGTTGATTTAGAAGATAAATCTCCTTTCTCTTACACTGCCATGCTGCTCTAAATCAAAACTTGTCCTCAAAAGAATCCTTGTCTGTCGGGACCCAGCACATCCCTCTGGCTGGTCCCAGACCCTGCCAAGGGGCTCAGGGACCTTGGCACCAAGTCAAAAACANCTCAGTCACAGGGCTTGGGAAAAGGAGTTTTTCTGGTATCTTGGGGGTCATTTCAACCCAAGAAACCCAAGACTTGTCCAGGAATTCCACTCTGGTGCAGCCCCTGGATAGAGCAGCACTTTGAGATTCAGGCCCTGATTCTGTGCATTTGTGACCTCTGCCCCAGGAGGAGGGCACCACCTTCACTCCAGGCTTTGCACAGCTGCCTGGCAGCTCTCTGAACGCCTCCAGGGCAGGGATGGTGTTTTCCAGCCACCCCTGCCACCAGCCAGCCCAGCAGCCCTGTGTGAGGTGTGGTCCTGCTGCAGTGATGTTCTGCATCTCTCACTGAACCTGGTATTTCCCACCCTTCCTGCCAATCCTGACATGTTTGCACCAGGATGGAGCAGTCAGACCTCAGTGTGGAAGCAGAGGAATGCCACAACAGCACAGGAAAGAACCTCACCAGGGCACAGTGATGAGCAAAGCAGGAAAAGCCCCGAGTTCATTTACAAAACTCAATTTTCTACATTTCCGAAGGTGCCTGTGGGTTGGAGGATGAAATCCCACCTCCCAAACCACACTGGTCAAGACAACTGTCAATCAACTCTCTCCTCCTACCTAAAAATATGTAAACAACAAAGGACAGTTAGGAAAACAAAGCTGTTGTTTATAGTACAAGTGTGCGAAAGTAAAAATTCTGACTCCAGTATGAAAGACAAATCATAAGGCCTAGAAAAATCCTCCAAACCAGGGTGACAGAGGAAATCTTGGGTTTGTAGCCCACAGAACTCAAAAAGAATGCTTAGGCTCAGATTTGTGTTGCTAAGAGGATAATGCATTTGTAGCAGATTTATTCTTTGCTTTCCCCTTTATAAATATTTCCTAACTCACATTTTTAATATGGATTCCATTCCTTTCTTACACACCCTTTCAATGCAGAAATGTGATTATCGGTATTTTTTAAAAATAATCACTCGTGATGATCACAGCACCATAATGGAAACAAACAGAATTTGAATTCCATTTTAAGGCTCATTCAATGTAAAAATAGGCTTCAGGCATAAATGCAGCCTTTGCACATGCCCCCAACACTAACAGAGATATAATGCAACATTTCCTTAATGGCTCTAAAAGCAACTATAGCCAAATAAACCCCTTTAGGGCAGCGAGATGTACATAATTAGAGTTGTAGATCTCAGATTATCCCATTTATCTTTGACTCCTTACGGGATGCATTGTCCTGTGCCCCTCCACAGAGCCTGGCTCCAGCCATTGCACAGAGCCAATTGTTATAAATGCCTTTGCCTTGTCTGGAAATTAGAATTCAAATTTTGTCCTTTCAAGCACTCAGCAAAGAATGGCTCGGAAATTGCCATTCAGTAGGTAACATGGGATTATTGCCACATCCATTTCCTTCAGCTCAGCCTAAAAGCTGTTTCGTGGTCAGTTCAATCAGCATTCCCCCTTGGAAATGCACAGCCTGTGCCTTGCTCCTCTCTCCCTGTATTTCCAGAGCTGTTTATTTTTAAGGACAGTCACATATTCTGCAGGCCAGGCTCGCTGGGAGGCTGCTGTGTCGGAGGAGACTCTGTTGTGGCTGAAAATTGGGAAAATAACAAACGGTGCTGGGCTGTGAGCTCAGTAATAATGCCTTACAGAGGGAGTGGCACACAGGAGCAGCTTCCATGGGGGTTAGTAAATTTAGATAGGATCTTAGGAAGACCTTGCTTCAATTTACATCAGAGTCTGGCTCCTTCTGCCAGACATGCCTGAACAGAGCCAGGGAAATTCTTAGAAAGAGAGAACCTGACCCGTTGTTCCCTCAGTGTGTGAATGTCACACGTGCCTCAAGAGATCTCTGACCCCACGCTGGGCTCAGTTCATCAGCACGGGCACTGAGGAGGTGCTTCCTGTGAAAAACAAACTTCACTCCCCTGGTGAAATTTAAAAGTTTAATAAAGGACAATAGGAGACAAAAATAAAGGAAATTTTAACATCTGGGTGCTTGGCACTCAGCCAAGAGCACACCTGCTGTTTTTGGAGACACCCTTTAAATACCTTCTCTATTACATCAGCCTACTGCATATTCATAAACAATTATGCATATTAAAGCTTTTGCCCAAACTAGTTTACATGTTCCAAGAACCGTTTAGCAAGGCTCCTGCTCGGGTCTGCCTTTTTAGAGCGTGCTCATTTCCTGGCTGTGGTTTTAGTCCAACCTCCAGCTCAGGTTTTGGTCCATACTTTGTTCAGAGGGCAGGTGCTGGTGCTTGGCATGTCAGCAGCAGGGCCTTCACCACAGATTGTTCAGTGGATTTCATCCCAAGCAAGCAGGCAGTTCAGTTACCACACACATAACTGTATCAGCTATTCCACTGCTGTATCTAAGTTTAATCAATAGCAGGAATAAAAACTATATAGCAAAGTTGCTTTAACGTTGTACATACAGCATCCATTTTAATGTTCACGAAAAGCCAATATTATAACATGTATTTATAACACTTGCTATGCCTCAAACTGCTCTGAACAACGGGTGAAATTGGGATTTGTTGAAATTCGAGTTTCATGGCTCTTCTGTCCTTGGTTTTCTTCATGACCTGATGCTTCAGCGAGCTGCTGTCACACACACGGGCGTCTTACAGCAGCCACCCAGGCCCCTGGCATTGTTCCCTGCAGCTGAAAAACCCAACTTCCACGGGCTTTACCTGTGCTTTACAGCATTCCCATCCGTTCCCGAGAAATTAAGCTCCCAGGCGATCACAAAGAGAGAATTCCAGAGGGTAACATCCCAGTCTCAGCGGACTTCCTTTGCTGAGCAGATCCCAGTGTCAAAGGCACTCTGAAAGTTTCTGGTATCTTTTACTTGCTCTTTGTTCTTAGGCTCAGAGAATGCGTAAAAACCAGACAGGTGCTCTCCTCTTCTAAAAACTCTCACATCAAAGTGGACTAATTATCTTTAGAAAAGCATTGCTCCCTTTGTAGAAATTCTCAGCTATTGTTGGCAGACTGAGAAGTAATCCAGCAAAAAAAACTTCATTGTAGCTGAATACAATTGATTTTGTTTCAAGGATTACAGGCAATTCAAGGCATGGTAGGAATGCACTTCCTTTTTTTTTTTTTTTTCCCTATTTTCAGCTATTTTCCAATTACAAAGCGCTCCTGTCCTGGCATGAACATCTGCATTCATTTGGCAAAAGACACATTTCCGATGGAACAGCAAATTCTCCCGTGGTATTAAACCCCTGGGGTTTATTTTTTTTTCATTCCCAAACTTGTACAGACAAGAGAGGAGGAAAATGATGTCATCTCTGATATTGCTATAACAACTTTTTGTCAGTTCTTGATTCCTCTTGTAGGTTTAAGCGCTGAAAAACCCAGCAGCGCTTCGTGTTTGAAAAGCAACATTTCCACTGAGTGCAGGACTGGGAAGGACTTTCCAGCCAGTTTCTCCTCCACACAAAGACAAATCCCCATACAAATTCTTGAGTAATTTTTTGGAGTAGCTGTACCAAGTGCTAGGAATCCTCAGCTGTGATAACTGGGAGAGCCCTTGACTGATTTCAGCTTTTCTTGAGGCCAATCTCCTTAATTAAGGACGTAAATATCTCATCTGAGGCTTCTGTGAGTCTCTGTCCCATTCCTGAGGGAAGGGGTGAGGTGGCAGGACTGGCACGTTCCTCCTGCTGGGAGGGTCATGCCCAGATAATAACAGAATAATTCCTTTCCATTCTCTTTTCGTGGAATGGTATTCCCCCACAACCTAAAGATTTATTCAGAGGAAGGGAGTAAAAAGGAAGTAAAATGTCTTGGTTGCTTTAAAAAAAAAAAAAAAAAAAAAAAAAAAAAAAAATTTTTAAAAAAAAAATAAAAAAAAAANAGAAAATAACAAACTTTTTAAAAAAAATATGAAATATCTGGTGAGTCCTAAGAGCAGAACGCCGCAGGGCTGGCATTAATGACCCATTAATGCACTTCTCAGGTGGTAAATGGCCCATTAATGCTCCCTCTCAGGTCAGCATGGATAATTTATTCAAATTCACAGCCGGGGCACGGTGGAAGGAGGGAGGGGGCCAGGGAAGAGGTGTTTGGGACACGAGCAGCACACCTCCTGCTCTTTGGTGGGAGCGTGTTGGATGGACATATTATATATTTCTCCCTGCAGAGAAATATTCTCTGAGAAAGCAGAGCACAAAGTTCTGAAAACAATTCTCTCCGGCGTCTCTGTCTCTCGGGAAATGGGGATTTGTTTCTCTTTCCTGACCAATGGGTGAAGTTTTGTTATCTCTGGTATGGGAAGGATTAGGGGAGGGTTGGTTCAGCACGGAGCAGGGAAAGAAGAAGCAGCGTGCTCTTCACCTGGGCAGAAATAGCCCAAGCCCAGAAAGAATGGAGTCAACTTTAATAAATCATTAAGCCTTCTGATACTGAATTCTGTGAGTCCTGTTTTCACTGCTCACATCACAACCATAACTGGTGACCCCAAAACCACAGGAGTCCCCACAGGGATGTGCCATGGGAGGGTGGGGCACTGGGACACCTGGGACACCCCGAGGCTGCTCCCTCCCTGTCCTCACAGGGCAGCACGTTTGTCAGAATAAACCCTGCTTGTCCCTGGAATAAA
>VYXD01000179.1:541081-551223 GCA_013397195.1 Hylia prasina
GGGATTTCTGTCTGTGGGGGATTTGAGGCTGTGCCTATGTGGGATTTCTGTCTGTGGGGGATTTGAGGCTGTGCCTGTCTGTCTGTGGGAGATTTGAGGCTGTGGCAGAGCTCTCCTTCCCCACCCTGAGCTGTTCCATCTGCTGCCCAAGCAGAAAGCAGCCGTGGAGGTGGGAAGGGAATTTCTGCACCTCAGGGATGCTGCTGTCCCCATCCCCTCAGAGAAAACCCTGTGACAGCGTGGCAGGTTCACCCTGCATCCTATAACGGGAAAGGAGCAGCAGGAAGGGCAGTGGAGGAGAAGAACTGCCAGGAGCCAGCCCGGGGGGGATCCTGGATTGTGCAGGGATTTTCCCTGACCTTGTTGGAGCTGCACCAGCTCCCGCAGAGCTTCAGGTTAGAAAACCCCTCCACAAACCCTCTGCTCCAACTGCAGCCAGCCCAGGGGAAGCCAAGAGGCAAATCCCCACCCTGACAGCGCTGACAAGGTGCCTTTGGTAGGGGCTGGGGAGGGAATTCAGCCCAAGGCATCCCACTTCCCTGCTGGGGAAGGAAACACCCACCTGCAGCAGGGAAATGGGCAACTGGATAACAGAACCAAGATGATTTTCAACAGAAGCCAGTCTGTTGTTTGCATTAAACCCCAGTTGTAGTTTCTAGCACTACTGTCCATGCACACAGGTGTCTCTTGACTGGCTCAGCCACTTGTCCACGAGGCAGGCACACATCCCTCAGGACACATAATCGGCCAAGCGTCCATCCTCACGCCCTGTCTCTTCCATCGAGGCTTTGCATTCTTTGTAAGCAAGTTCCCAGGCTCTCCCTTCTATTTTTCTGCCCTGTTGTTGTCTCAGTAACCTCAATAAACTCCTGAGAACCCTGAAAACAAGACTGGCTTGCTGTCTACAAACAGTTTGGGTGGTGCACAGCATGGCCCGAGTTGTGCTGATGCATTTCTACACACACCCAGCACCTTGTCCATCAAAGCAGAAAACACCTCCCAAAAGGCAGCGAGGTGTCACCCTGGCTTTGAGGATTTTTCTAGGGCTTCTGAATTGTCTTTCATGCTGGAGTCAGAATTCCTACGTTCCCACACTTGTACTGTATAAACAACAGCTTTGTTTTCCTAATTGTCCTTCCTTGTTTACATATTTTTAGGTAGGAGGAGAAAGTTGTCTTGACTGATGTGGTTTGGGAGGGGGGATTTCATCTTCCAACCTCCAACAGGCACCTTTGGAAATGTATAAAATTGAGTTTTGTAAATAAACCACTCTCTTTTTTCTGCTTTGCTCATCACTGTGCCTCGTGAGGTTCTTTCGTGTCGTGTTGTTTTAGCGAGGAGCTGCCTGGAACCAGCAGCAAATCAAACCCCGAGCAGGCACCGGCAGCTCCACGCTGCCAAAAGTGGAAAAAAAACAACAACCAAGCCAGGGCCTGATCAAACTCTCCAAATCCACCGTGCAAAGTGGTTCTTCCCCCCAGAATCTGAGATTCTGAGAGGTGTCTTGAGGGAGACATTTCCCTGCTGCTCCTGGAGGCGCGGCAGCAAAATTGCTTTAGCTGGGGCACGGCTCCTTTATTCTGTTTTGCAGAGGTAATAAACATCAGCTGAATAATTCAGGCTGAAATAAAAAGGCCCCGTATTTTATTTTTTTTTCTCTTTGACAAACAGTTATTTCTGTCACCCACAGTAACCATTTTTAAGGATAGCAGAGTGAAGCTGAGCTTTCCATTTATAAGTTTCACGCTTGCTTTTGTTTAGAAGGCCTGATTTATTCACGTTTTTGCAGCGTTTCACTGTGGTGGTATTTGAAGCCAGGATTTGAGGAAAAACATGATCCATTGGCAAGAAAAAGGAGAGAGGAGAGATGTATCTGTTTTTCAAGCTACTGGCCCACTGTTTTAACAACCAGGGGAAGAAAGGAACTTGATTTCTGACAAGAAAACTCTGATCTTTATATATTGATTTGTGAATCTGACTGGGAAGCTCGTGGATGTGGAAGAGGGTTAGGACCTACTTCTCACTGAGGTGCAGAAAGTTTCTCTGAGTTAACAGGATTAAACTTGTAGGAAAAGTGATGCAAGATCCGGGTTCATTGTGTCTGAGGAGAGTTACATTTAGAGAATGAGAGGCAAAACAGGTTCATTGCCCTGGGCAGGTAAAATCCTGGGCCCAAACAGCAAATGGGAGGTGTGGGGAATTATTTGAAGTATTATGGGAAAAGGACCGAGTCCTACACTAATGTGATGGAGGTGGAGGGAATTTGGATGGAAAACAGTACAAAACCTCTGTTTTGTTCCATATTTGATCCTACTGCACTCACTGAAACATCCTTTCTTGCACCGCACGCCAGAGCACGTGGGCTGTCACCTTGGTGTGACATTACAGCCAGGCTGGGGCTTGGCTTTGGCCACCCCAATAGGATGAGCCATGAGAATTAACAATATCTATCATTTCTTGGCTCTGCTTGCCCTTAAACTGATGACTCTGTGTATTCACCCCACAGCTTTTGGCAGTGGTTGTGACCTGAACCCTCCTGGATGCAAACAAGAGCAGCTCAGGGCTCAGCAGTAAATATTCCAGGGCTCAGTAGTAAATATTACAGTGCATGGCTCAGTTCTTAGCTTAGCTGATACATGGCTGGAGATACCAATGAAAAACTCGCAAAGAAAATGGGAATATCTGTTGACAATGTTATCTTGAATTGCAGAAATCTTACTGCATCTTTATTTTCACGGGTATGAGCCTAGGGAGAATTTTCTTTCTAGGTAAGAGCAGCTGCTAGTGAGCCTGTGTATTATGGAAGTAGTTTCCTCACAACTGTCTTGCAAATGAAATGCTGTTAAGCCATTGTCTAAATATAGACTAAAACTAAAACCCACAGCAAACAATTTCTCCCTTTTTTTTCCCCGTGCAACACTTGGTGGGTGTGGGGAAAATCCTGCAGTGGGGCTCTGCCTCCTGGGTGAGAGCAGCACCACCAGGCAAGGCTGGGAGAGGGTGGATAATTGCTTTTTTTGGCAAAACGAAGTCCCCTGTCTGTGATGTTGGGTTTCCTGCTCCTGGGAAATTTGTGATCTGTAGATGTGATGCAGGACACTGGGATGTGGGCAGGAGGGAGAAGGAATTCCGTGGCATGCTGTGTGCAGCCAGGGCTCTCATCCATCCTGAAGGCACTTGAAGCTCTCTCTTTTTCCTCTCTGTGTTCTCTGCAACATGAAGCAGCCAGCTGAACACACACACAAAATGTTAACTGCAGTCTCTGTGTCGTGTCCTTTGGAGCTTTGGGGGCAAGAAAGCAAAGCTGGGATGTCACAGTGCCTGGCACGGCTGATCCTTGGGATTTTAGCTTTTATATTTGTCATCTATTTGTAACCCTGCAATTCTTTGGTGCAGAACTCTAAACTAGGACTCTGAACTCCATATACAGTGTGAGCTGCTGCTTTCCCATTTTGGTTTTGGAAAACAATTCCTCTCCAGGCCTGGGAGTCAAGGGCACCTCACTGCCCCAGGCCTGAGAGATGGAAACAAAAGTGAGTTGGGGGCAGCAAACTGGGGGTCAATGACTTCATTACCTGGAGCTGTAATTGGGAGATTAACCCCAATATGCAAATGGACCAAACCTATAAAAGTGTGAAACCCCTGACCCATCATCCATTTTTGGGTGTAGCCCCTGAGGGGCTTCTGCCCTAAATGTACCTGAAAGCCCTTCAATAAACAGAACTGCTTTTTATTCCCTTAATCCTGTCTGGTTTTGGGTATCCCCAGAAGGATCACAGGCACAGAGTGGCCACATGGCCACAGTGTGCTNTTTTTTCCTCCTTTATGTGCTGCTTTGCAAGTAGTTTTCCATCCAATTAATCCCACTAGGTTTCTAATTGAAGTGGTGGTTTGCATAACTATTAATCAGTCACTAAGAAACACGGAGGGTCAGGGACAGGCCAAATGAAAGAGGGTGTTTGGTTCCTACTCTGATTTATTTTTGCTGAGCTCTCCTGCTGCAGATGATGCTCCGATTGTGTTTGCCTGGTGTGTTGTTTTGTTGACTCTTACAGGTAATAGCAATATAGGTAAATAAATTACATGAGCATGTAACTTGTTCTGGTTGGCCCTTAATGCCATTTCAATGGGAAGTAAGTGCCTGCATATTTTGTGTTGCTCTGGTCTCTCAGTTCCTCTCTGACTAATGAATGGGGAAATATTTCCTCACTCTCCCTCCCCGGTGTAATATGTTGTGAGGACAAATAAATTAAAGCCTTGGAGGCTCCATATGAGTAGGGGCCATATAACCTGCTAGAGAAAATTGCCAAGCAATGCTCTTGGTACTCACCTTGGCTGTGTAACTTGTTTGTTGCTGGCACAAGTTCAGCTCCAAACTGAGACAAACTGACTTTCAGGTGCTTTGCTCTTGGGGATTCTTTTCATTTCAGCATCCGTGGGATTGATCCAACCACTTCATTAGGCCCCTTTACCTTTGTCCATTCAGTTCTTCAAAATTTAGGAAAATTCAGGAACTACTTAAGAAGGTGAATTGACAACGAAGGCAAGGTAGTGGCCAGACTAAGGGTTCTTTCTTCGTTATTGATAATTAATTCCAGGGAAATGACTTCCTGCACGGAATTGTGTCCCTGTGCTGTCCCCAGGCACCCGGGCTGGGGGCAGGAGGGAGCTGCTTTGGTGGGTGAGGACACTTTGGGTTCTGCAGGGCCAGGGAGCAAAGCCAAGCTCAGCTGAGTGAGGGCAGCTCCACGCCCAGACTGATCCCTCAGCAAAGTGCAGAAACCTCCATCTGCCTGGCAGCGAGGGAGAAAAAGGAGCTCATTAAAAAAAAATATCCCCAGTTTGATAGCTCGTTGTGCTCCTGGGACCAGGCTGCCCTCAGCTTTTCTTGCTGCCATGTCCCTGTGCAGGATGGCAGCAAGGGGCTGTGACAAACAAGCTGCAGCTTTGTCACAGGAGGGGCAGAGCTGCTGTGACTCCAGTGAAGCTGATTTTGCTGCCATGGCTTTCAACAGCGTCGGACAAGGGGGAGAAAAGTGACAAAAATATCAGAGCTGAAGCGTTAATACTCGAGTAATATCACTTTTCAATCCATCCTTGTGCTCCAGTGCTGCAGAAAGTACATTCCTGGATGGATCCGAGGCACAGATCCCCAGCGTTGCACCCATCAGGTTTCCCTTGCCACTGTAAGCTCAATAAAGTTGCAAACACTGTTAAAATTAAGTTGCCAGAGGAAAATGCTCCTGCTGCATCTGTTTTTATCACTTACCCTGTGGTGAGATCAGACAGCCTCGCAGGCAGCCAGGGAGCACAAACACAATTGGAAAGGGGACAGGGAAAGGAGTTGCAATTTTTCTTGCTCTGAAATGTGGGAGTTCTGGGGAAACACAGACAGTTCAGAGATATTTGCCTTCCTTCAGGCGTGCCATCAGCTCTTGTAGCAGCTTCAGAACAAAACTCACCAAAATGACAGCACTTTGTTTGCCGCTGCACTGAGGAATGAGGCTGTTCCTGAGGGAGCATTTTTTAACATCCTTGCAATGCAAGGCTGGAGAGAAGCCTCAGACCATTGTGTGGTGACAGCCAGCCCAGCTGCTCAGACATGGGGACAGCTCTTGCTGCCTGTCACCATGCAGCAGGCACCTGAAAGGACATGAAAATGGAAACTTTGGAACGGCCAAAGAAATAAAGCCACAATAGGATAGAGTTTGTCAGCCGCTGATCTGATATGCACACACCTGCATGTTGTGTGCCTGCCTGTGCTAAATCATTCTGTGCAGGAGTTCAGCTGTTAAATAAAACGGTGTGGGACCATAAGCAATAGACCAGCAGCAGCTTTCTCTTCCCTCCCTCCCTTATCACAGCTTCAGGTTATCACTGGGGCCCTTCACAGCTCAGTGGTGGCTGTTAAGAGATCTGGGTAACCTTCCAGGTGATTTTGGTTTGATTTGAGGTGCTGTGTAAAACTCCACTCCAACCTGGCGTGTTGAGTTAAACTCAGGACAGTGCTGCCCCTGAGCTGCCTCACCTGTGGTTCCAGCCCTTCACAAAAACACAAAAATTCACAGATTTGCAGCTGTTTCCTGTCACAACAGGACAGGGGATGAAGGCACAGCACACACAGTGAGCTCCAAAGGCAGGAAAGAGACAGTTGATTTACAACCAGGGTTTATATAGTTTTCCAGGGATTGCCCCTGGATTGGAGGGAGAAGTTGCCACCTCTCCATCCACACTGGCAGAGACAAAAGTCCATCAAAGGTCTCTCCTTGAGAGAGGGATGTAAACAAAGACTGTTTTTCCTACAAAGGCCTTGAAAGACTCCATTCCAACATGTAAACATTTGAAAAGCTTAAGAAGAGTCACAAAACTTTAGAGATTCTCAGAAGGCTTTAAAAATCCTCAGAAGGCTGTAGAAATTCTGGGTGACAATTTTGCTCAATAGGGTCAGGATGGAAAGCTGAGCTGGGAAGGGAGCAGTTGTTCTGCTGGTTGGGAAGGATCAGAAGGAGAAGAGACAAACCGTGCCAGCCCGGGGGGCTCTGGGGCACCCGGGGAGGGGCAGCCCCTGCCGGGTGCTCCTGGGCAGAGGTGGCTTGAAAAGCCTTTTCCCAGGCCACGAAACATTTGGAAAAGCCTCGCTGTCTGATCCTCACAGAAACATCCTGGAGGACCCACGGCAGCCTGGTCATTAGGTCACTCTCTCGGAGACCAGAGATCCAAATCTTTTAATCCCTGGAGGAGAGATTGGAACCCGGGTCTGCACTAGCTGCTCTCTCTTTCACACGCCCAGGGAAGAATATTGCACCTGAAAACGGTTTATGGCTTTCACAAATGTTCACTTATAGATGAAATATATTTTTGCCAAAAAAAAAAAAATAATAATCCTAAGGCGTTTCTTCCCTTGGCTCTCCTGTTCTTTATTTCCCTCTGCTTTCATCTCCAAGCCTCCTACCCTTTTTCTGTCTTGTCTATTTTGATTCAGCCCATGCCCTGGATGACTCCTGTCTTGCTCTGTGCTTGTGCAGTGTCTATCACCACGGCTTTTCAATCTGTTAGCACCCAGAGGCATTAACATAGTGCAGGTAATAAGGGCTAAATTTAACTTGCTCACAACTACTTTCACCACTCTAATATGCATCACACCCTTCAAGTGACAGACTCAAATTGCATATAATAGCTGCCTGGCTACAGTACACAGACAAAGGTGGTGATGGAAAGCATTTGCTTCAATTAAAAAAAAAAAAAAAGTAGTTTTCCCATCCAGAAGCCTCAGCGTCATGTTTTCCCGTTGCTTTCTGAAGCTTCAAGTCAAGATGGATTTTCCTTCCACTGTGATGACATTAAATCTCATGGCTGCTGTAAAATATGCTTTATGAGTTATTAAAGAGTGTTACAGCAGCTGAGCTGGGCAATCATTAAATAAATATTGCTAAATAGTTTATTAAAAGAGAATTTAAGTGCTTGCCATTTTTACTTATCCTCCCTAGGATAGATGATTTTATAGGTTTTCTTCCTTTATCTATTTTTATGATCTGGAATAAACTCTACAAACGTCATTGTTCATCCAAACATCTGTAAGAGGTTTAATTGATGAAGATCAGTCTGTGGTGCTGCAAGCTCCTGACATTTCCCAAAATCCCAACACAAGGTTGCCACAACAGGACACAAAAGAACTTCACCAGGGCACGGCGATGAGCAAAGCAGGAAAAGCCCCGAGTTTATTTACAAAACTCAATTTTATACATTTCCAAAGGTGCCTGTGGGTTGGAGGATGAAATCTTGACATTGGTCAAGACAACTGTCAATCAACTTTCTCTTCTTACCTAAAAATATGTAAACAATGAAGGACAATTAAGAAAACAAAGCTGTTGTTCATAGTGAAAGTGTGGGAAAGTTAAAATTCAGACTCCAATATGAAAGACAAATCAGAAGGCCCAGAAAACTCCTCAAACCCAGGGTGACACACGGTGGCTGGGTCCATCCCCTCCACACCCACCTCCTCTTGTCCACCCCCAACACCTCTTCATCCCTCCTGCCCCTTTTCCTTTCCATTGCCTTCATTTCAATAGGTTTAAAAATAACTCCTGCATGTTTAATTAAGTTTCACTTCCCTCTGTTCCTTGCAGCCCATTCAGTCTCCAGGGCTTTTTCTGCTGACAGAATTCCCATTTAGGCTGGTCCATGTTCAACCCATTCTACCCAGCCCACGTCAGCTGGAAAAGGCTTTTTGTCACTCTGGTTTGGAGGATTTTTCTAGGCCTTATGATTTGTCTTTCATATTGGAGTCAGAGTCACTTCCCCACACTTTTACTATAAACAATAGTTTTGTTTTCCTGACTGTCCTTCATTGGTTACATATTTTTAGGTAGGAGGAGAGAGTTGATTGACAGTTGTCTTGACCAATGTGGTTTGGGAGGTGGGATTTCATCCCCCAACCCACAGGCACCTTTGGAAATGGATAAAATTGAGTTTTGTAAATAAACTTGAGCTTTTCCTGCTTTGCTCATCACTGTGAAGTTCTTTTGTGTCGTGTTGCAGCAACTTTTCTCCTGTGAGGCTGGGAGAGCCTCTGCAGCACAGCATTGATCAAAATTAGGTCAGCAATGTCATACAAGTGCCTTGGAGTTCGTGGTAAAATTGGTCATTAAGAGCCATGAAAGCAAGGTGTAACCGTGGGCAGAGAAGTGAAGAAGTAATCAGAGGAATATTTCCCATTCCTCTTTTAATAAGCTATCATTTACCCTTGTTCTGTCTTGATCCCTTTGGGGCATAGATCTTGTGCAGGGAAATGTTAAAAAAAATAGAGAGATAGAGGAAAGTAATAATGAAACAGTGCATGTGTTTAAATATTTGCAGGGGAAAGGAAACATCACAGAATTTCTCACTAAGTCTGTGGCGAGATGGAAGATGTACAGGCTTGTCAAAGCAGTAATTAAGTTCAGTTCCAGAGGGCTGCTTGTGCTAAATCTGCTGGGTTTTCTTTCAGGGAGTGGTCTCTCTGGAGGGCTCTGATACAGAAGCTCACAGGTTTTCCCACTGACTCAAACAGTCCAAGAGTCAAACCCTAAAAAGCAGCTGGAGCTTTGTCAGTGCTGAGGTTCTCACCAGGATAACTTGATTTCTTGGTGTGGTCAGCCCCTGTTCCAGCTGGAGTAAAAGATGTACAAACAGCAAACGGGGGGTGGTGCCCGTGCTGGAAAAACACCATCCCTCAGAAAAGGAGCTTCCCTTTACTCCCCAAACAAGCCCGTGTTTATGAATGGATTTACCTCAGCACCTCGGGGCGCACGTCAGGGGAGTGCCACCAAACACCTGGAGGTGCTGGAGGTGAAGTGAGCCCTAATTCAGCTGCTTGAGCATCCTCTGCAAGGCAGGCACGTTCCTAACATTCCCATTCCATGGGTTTGCAGGGCTCCGAGCCCCAGGAGTTTGAGCTCCCTGATCCCAGAGCAGCACTGCTCCTGCAGCACGGGTGGCAGTGGCACTTGAGGCTGCTGCAGGTGTTTGTTCCCTGGAGCTGCACTCTTCCTTTGCTGCATCGGTGGCAGAGGTGGGTGACAGCACTTCTGGTAGTGCAGGGATTGAGAACAGCATCAGCGTAGGGGAAAGGGGAGGGAGCTGAGACAGGGCCTGGGGTAGGACATAAATAAACTGCTCTGATTCTCCCACTGAACGAGTTCTCAGGGCAGGGGCAGCCTCCAGGCACCAAAGGAAGTGAAAAAAGTAAAAATATACAGCAGCAGCAGCAGCAGCTGAGTAACCTGCACCAAAAAGACCCCAAAGGGGTTTTCTGTCACGTCCTGCTGTTGTGGTTAAGGGCTGGAGACACACTGGGCATCCAGCCAGGAGCTCTGTGGGCATGACCTGGAACCTGCTGAGCCCAATCAAAAGATGCTCATTGATCTCAGAGGATGATGAAGCAAGTTTGGAGTGGTTTTGTTCCGTTAAATTCAATTTTTATGATCTTGCCTTGGCTGTGTGTGAGCTGAGCCTGGAATCAGTCGTGTCCATGCCCCCTAGGCCTGCCAGAAACATCAGTTAGATTTGGGATATCACAACAAAAGAGGAGTGCTGAGGAGCCATCACACTTTGGAAAAAAAAGTGAGAAAACTAATGACAGGAGATGCTTTTTTTTTTTTTTT
>VYXD01000179.1:551264-569125 GCA_013397195.1 Hylia prasina
TTTTTTAAGCAGAAAGTGTAGAATTTGAAGTGCAAAACTTTAAAAATTGCTGCAATAATATCAGTTTGCTCAAGCTGCCAAGTTGTGCAAAACCTGACGTGGTGCACACACACAAAGAGAAAAACAACCTGCTTCTTTGTTTGCTAGAAAATCTGTGGAGGGCCTCCATCCTGAAAAGATAATAACTGGAAGGAACTGCTGATGCTGATTAATTAATTATCTTAAGAAATATTTCCCGGAGCACCCACGTAGCTAAAGGTGTTGAAGGAAGATTTTCACGTAGATTTTACCAACTCTGACCTTCTGGAGGTCGGGCACTATTCGAAATATTTCACAGGGGCTTCAGTTAAAGCCCAGATGAGAAAAACTCCAGTTTCTGTCTTTGTGCTGCCTGTTTTGGTCTGTGCCATGGGCCTGGCTGCCCTGGAGCTGAGAGGATGATCCTGAAGGTGCTGCAGGACATGAGGATGAGGGGGACACCCCACCAACCCAAGAGTTTATTGCAGTGAGGATTTTCAGTTGAATTTTACCACCCCGTTCTTCACTGGCACTTGCTAACTCCACCAAAGCTTGAAGCTGATCTCCATGTTATTTCAGACACATTTTCCATTGCTCTTGCAGGGGGTTCTGCTGACTTATTGTGCTTTTGCTGTGATTTAGGTGTGTTTTGGAGAGGAGGCAGGCACCTTCAGGATGCCTTGGGTGAAATGCTGTGCCCTGGCACAGTGCAGGGATCAGGGACAGCACGCTGCAAGTGGGATGGGAACCACAGGAAAGCAGATTGGAACTCCTGCCCTCTGCCCCAGCACAGCCTGTCCTGTCCTGGGCTCAGGACTCAGTGAGGCAGAATCATCCTTGGTTCAAAAAACCATCCCTGCAAAGTCCCCAAGACAGGATCTGATGTCAGAAACAGCCAAGGAGTTAATCCTGTGCTGCACAAATGTTATTTGGCAACTGCTGCTTTTCAGTAATTGCCATCTTTTGATATGCTGGGTGTATTTCACCAAGCCAGAACTCACTTTTTAGGCTTGGAACAAAGCTGAGAACAAAGACTGCTGGTGTGAAACCAAAGTGCTTTCAGCACAGCTGCAGGTGCCTGCAGAATGCACCCTCCTGAAAGGAAAGCTCTAAAGTCAGAGAAAGAAAATGGCCATTGAGCCCTTAGGCACAGTTCCTGGCTGGACACATGTCCCATTTCGTGGGGCAGCAGGTCTGTCCCTGGGGTGAAAGGTGGTTTCATTGCAGTGTGTGGTGTGTGTGCATCCCACAGCCCTCTGCTGGAAGAAATTCAGAGCTCTGACAGAAACAGGCAGACACTGATTGTCCTGTTATTCAGAGATGTTTGCATTTTCCAAAAAAAAAAACCAACAACAACAAAAAAACCCACCCCCATATGTACCCAGTTTTCTTAAGGGAGTGCAGTGTTTAGTGATTGGCTTAAGGAAATGCTGTGAGCTTTTAGCATCAGCTGTTGGCTGAAAAACTTTTAAAAGGCCTTTGGAACAAAGAGAACTTTGGCTTCTCTTGTTATGGTATGAGTTTTACCATCTTTTATATCTCTGCTTTCACTGAAACTGAAAATGGAATAAAAACCTTGTGGAACTCCTCTTGGTCACCCCATCCTGTTATTGGTGATTAAATGCAACAAAGACTCTCCTGCTCTTGTCCCCTCTTAGCTCCTTTTCTTCTCGTGCCCCTCAGGGCTGCCATAAACTGCTCCTTCCTTGGAGAAGAGGGAAAAATGGAAAAAAAGCACCTAAAAATGGGGAAAAAAACCCTGAGGAATAAGAGGTTGAGGTATCACTGGATCCCTGATGTGCCCCTCAGGGCTGCCATGAACTGCTCCTTCCTTGGGGAATATGTAAAAATGGAAAATGCAGAGATGTAAAAGTTGCCCTGATGCCCTGGCAGGAGCAGATGTGTGAGTGGCAGCTGGGTCCTGCCATTCCTTGGCACTCCTTGCCCATCCAGGAGCTCTCCTGCTCCTTCCTGCAGGAGAACACACCTGTGAATTACCCAGGGGAGAGGGTGAAACACACACAGACAGGCAAGATGAACAGGGAGGAGGATCAGAGATTTTTAAGACCAGGACAGGGTTCTCTGTCTTGTTTTGTGCATATTTACAATGCAGGGAGAACACAGCTCACAAATCACAGCCCTCAGCTTGCTCCAGAGTTTGTTAAAGTTCACTGGTGTCTCCTCTGCTTGTACTCCATTAATCATCCCTGCCTCTGGAAGGAGGCTGGACTCGTGTCCCACATCTGCAGGGAGATCATGTCCCGTCCCTCTCACACTCTTCTCTCTCTTCCTGATGCTGCCTGGACCTTCCTCCTCACGGGGAAGGGCTGGGAGGTCACAGCTCTGGGAGAGGAGGGTGTCACCTCCTGTAGGTGCTGGTGCCTCGGGGAGGCTGAGCTGGAACAGGGACTGCACAGAGCTGAGAGAACAAAGTAGAGATTTATTGAGAGGGCTTTAAGGTACACCTCAGGCAGGGCAAGAGCCTGGCCAGGGCTGCACCCAAGGGGGACCCAAAGTGGACACAAAATGGTCACAAAATGGACAAACACTCACGAGGTCTCACACTTCGATAAGTTTTGGTCCATTTGCACATTGGGGTTGAATTGTCCAAGTACAGCTGCAGGTTATGAAATCCCATCATTGTTCCTCCCCCCCTTGTTTGTACTTTTGGGCTGAAAGTTGTGCTTGTTCTTTAGCAGGAACAGGGTTTGTTTTGTGTCCCTGCTCTGTGCAGGGCTGAGTGACCCTGAGTGTGAGCTCAGAGCTGCACCCTGGGCAGCACAGAGCCTGAAATACATGAGGGATAAAACTTCAGGCATCGTTTCCCCCTTTTAGAGGCTTAAGGCATCAGTTCCCCTGTACCAACCCCAGTCCCTCTGTGCAAAGGTTCCCCTCAGTGACCTCTCCTCTCCTCTGCCCCCAAAACTGTCCTGTGGGCTGTGGAAGGACACTGAGTTCTTCTCTTTGCTCTTAAAATCCTTAGTAATCCTTGATTAGTCCAAGAAATACTTGCTCTGGAATTGGGTGACTGTAGTATTTTCTCCCTCTGTGTTTTGACCTAGTGTGGAAGGGGAGTAAAAGTTGAAGGTGGGTATTCTATAATATTTTTATAATTGACTTTTCTTAAAGAAGCCTTTACTTTTAAATGTGAAGGTTCAGACGGGTTTTTTCCCCTTCTGAATGCCAAAAACAAAAAGTGGCAGATTTGATGCTGGATCTGAGAACTCCCAGTTTTACACTGCTGTACATTTGCAGGATTCTCTGATGATGTTCCTGCCAGGGACATCAGACCCAAACTCACGAATTTTCCTCAGGTTTGTGAGAAGAAATAGAATAAAGCAGATATCCAGCAGCTGCCCAAACCTCTCTGCACTCTGCTCTTCTGCAGAATCAAGCGCTACAAATGAAAAGCAAAACTGTGTGAATTAAAAGCCAGTCACTGGTTTTCCCCCAACACCTCCTGCCCACAAAAAACTGGTGTTTCCAAACGCAACCCAACCAAACTGGATCCTGTCCCTGGTTATTTGTGGTTCTGCCCCCAGGCTGTGTGTGGCTGTAGGAGCCCTGCCCACCTCTGCAGTGAAGCTGGCTGAGCTCCAGCAGCACCGGGAGCCCCTCAGAGAGGTTTTCCTGCTTTGGCACGAGGGTTTGGGGCAGTTTTTATCAGCCCTCTGCCAGGGCACGTTCCCAGCCAGCTCTGGCCTTTCCAGTGGAAGGGGTTTTTGGGGTTGCAGACATCATTCCCTGCTGTTGGCTGATGTAAAGATTCTGCTGTGGCTGGCAGTGGAATCAGAACCTTCAGTGACAAATATCCGGGTGCTCCAGGTGCAAAAGGCCCTGAAAACCAGAGGGAGGTTGGTCATTACAGAGGTAAATCCTGGAAGAACAGGAACATTTTCATTCCTGCACCAGTTGGGCTCTGCCCTTTGCAGGAGCTGCGTGATTCTCAACGTGGTTTTCTTCATTTCACCGTGTGTCCTTTTGCTCTGTCTCCTGCTCCGTGCTGGTATTTATAGTTAACAGAGATTATGGTCAAGTCTTTTCCAATCCAGCAGCCCAAGATGAAAGCCCTGAGAGAACAGGGCTGGAACACGAGGATGTAATGCCTCCTGATGGAGCTGGAGCTCTGGCACAGCATCCTTAAAACCAAAAGCAAATGTCTCATAATCCAGTCAAATATTTTTTATTCCTTAAACATGTCTGCTGTGTGCTGCAGGGAAACATTCTTGCCTTTAATATTCCTGCCTCATTTTGCTGTATTGATTTCACGGTGAGTTGCATGGCATTACCTGCAATTATTTGTCATTTTGCTCTTTAAAAAAAAATCATCCCAAGTCGTGGCCTGGGCTGCAAATGAGATGATCACTGGAGTGGAACAGCAGTGTCCAAGTTACACTGGCTTGTGCTCAAGGGAATTCAACTTGAATATTTACAGCAGAGCCCTCCAAATTTCTGCCTGGTTTTGTTGGAGCTGGAAATGCTGAAGGTTTTATACAAGGGGGAAACAGAACTATAAAGGGCCGGTTGAGAAATCAGAAGCAACTCACTAAAATTCTTGTTAAGGTTTGATCCCAGCAGCGTGAAAATTTAAAAAATAGTTTTTAGAAAAAAGCAGGAATTGTCACAGAATTGTTTGTGAAAATATTTGGAGGAAGTGTCAGCTCAAAATTCTGGATGGTGACAATTTTCTTCCAAACCCGAATTTTTAGCTTCAAGGTGATGGTCTTGTTTTGATTCAAAGGTACATCCAGGCACCATCAGAAATCCTGCTTAATTTGATTTTGGTTTGATCATTTGTTAAGAAATTGTGCTAATCTTAGCTAATAGCTTTTTAATTTTTAGTATTCAGGCTTAATTAAAATGCAAAGGAAAGTTTAGAGGCACTACCTCTCGTCTCCCACACGCTGCACCACCTGCAAAATTTTACAGGGAGAAAAAAAGGGAAAAAGATTCCTGAAGTTCTTAAATATCTCTGATAACTGGGAGCCCAGAGCTCTGCTCTTCCACCCTGGCGTGGGTTTGTGACGGCGTGTGGTGGGCAAAGAGAAGCTGAGAGTTCCTGCACGGTTATTGTTCCATGGCTGCCAGCATTTCTGGGGGTGTTCCTTGGTTTTGCAGGCAGGGCACAGGGCACAGCAAATTCAGAGGAGGAGGTGTTTCCCTTCATCCTCCCTTTCCCTTTTCCCATCCTGATGGCACATATCAGAGCCCAGCAGGACAGAACCACCTTCTCTCTGCCAGTGCTGCCACCAGCCTGCTTTAAACTGGAAAAGCTCTTGGCACTGGGTCCCTTTTTTTTATTTGGAATCTTTTTTTTGGTCCCTTTTTTATTACTTTTAAGGAATAAAGTATCCAAACAGTGAAGAGATCTGACTGATGAGCAGCAGGAGTGGAGAACATCAACTGACATGGAATTACAGTGGCTGGTGAATCCAACCCAGTTCCTCCCCTGCTCTGCTGTTACACCGAGTTATGATCAGAAGTGACAGCAAGATGTCCCAGTTTGTCACTCCTAGCCCAGCATCCTTCAGTTCCTAAATACTCCCTGCTACCAGTGAGCCCTCCAACACAGGAGGGATTCAAATAAAAACATTGGAAGCGTTTTTTGAGGCAACGTTTGAATTGTAAGGACGTTGTGGAGATCAGCAGTGCTGGTTTTCCCTGGGTGTCTGTGGCCCAGTAATCAAGTACCAAGTAATTTAAGTACCAAATAATTGAAGTACCAAACGTTGTGTGGTTCTTTGTGCAGCATTTTGGGTGCACTTCTCAAATACTACAAGTACTTTTCAAACATTTCCTCAAAAGAATTCTAAATATTTTTATTTAAGTCCTTCCTGTCTTGGAGGGGTCACCTGTGGCGGGGTATGGGCAGCATTTTGGGTGCACTTTTCAGATATTACAAGCACTTTTCAAATATTTCTTAAAAACACCATTTTAAATATTTTTATTTAAGTCCTTCCTGGCAAAAATGTCTCTCTCAAGTCTTTGCAGTGGAAATATTGATTAATCAAGTTAAAGAGAGGTGGGAGTGGGAGAAAAGAGGGGACCTTGCTTTGAACAGCAATGCTGTCATTACCTTGAACTAGAATTTGATTGCTATCGAGGCATTAAAATCTGTTCTTTTGGGAGGTGCATTTAATTTGTTGTTTTGTTGGTGGTTTTTGTTTGTTTTTTTTTTTTCCCCAGATAGCAATATATATATTCCCTGTATATTTGTAGCAGGGTATATTTAGGTGGTTCTTTTAGCAGCATTTTGGGTGTCCTTCTCAAATATTACATGCACTTTTCAAATATTTCCTAAAAAAATATTTTAAATACTTTTATTTAAGTCTTTCCTGTCTTGGAGGGGTCATTTGTAACAGGGTATATTTAGGTGGTTCTTTTAGCAGCATTTTGGATGTACTTCTCAAATATATCTCCAAAAACATTTTAAATATTTTTATTTAAGTCCTTTCTGTCTTGGAGGGGTCACCTGTGGCAGGGTATGGGCAGCATTTTGGGCGTACTTTTCAGATATTACAAGCACTTTTCAAATATTTCTTTAAAAATATTTCAAATATTTTTATTTCAGTCCTTCCTGTCTTGGAGGGGTCATTTGTAACGGGGTGTATTTAGGTGGTTCTTTGGGTGGTGTGGGTCCCTCGGGAGGGGATTTGGGATCCCACTGGGTCGGAGCAGCCGGTTCCTGTGCCCCACAGCAAAGCCAGCCCTCACTCGGGTGGGTTTCTGGGCCAGGAGCACTGATGTGCTCTCTCTGTTATCTCCACTGACTCCTGTCCCTCTGAGGGGACATTTCCTGCTGGTGGCAGCCAGCTGGGAGCACCCCCTGTGGAAAAGCTTTGGTGCCAGCTGGGAGGTGCTGACAGGCTGTGGCTCACAATTCTGTTGCACAGGCGTTACTACAGTTCCCTGCATTACCAATCAATACTTTATTACAGCTCTGAAAGTCCTGCCTTTATCCATTTTTGGTTTTTTTTCTGCATTGTTGCACCGGGTGTGTGCACGGCTCTGGCTGTCTGGAGACAGGCTGGTGGGGTGAAGGTAATCACTTCCTAATTTACTAATCATTTCTGCAGCTTCAGGGGAAAGGCTGGCAACCTCACATGGAAGATGAAATGGGTGAGACTCCCAGAAATTCCTTTAGCTAGAGAAAAATTGATTTAGAGCATGCAGGAAAATCTTTCTTTTGGAAATGGAACGAGCAGGTGGCTGCAATTTATATAAATTAAACCTTGGGCTTGTTCCTCTGGCTTGAGTGGGTTTTTTTCCCTGTTTTTAACAAAGCTACTGGCGCACAAATAGCGTTTGATTCTTTTCCTAAATGTTGGTTCTGTACAGTTGTTTTTAATCATTGAACCTTTTGGAATCAATTGTGGGATTAATCTAATTGCAGGTTCCTAATTCTGTGGAGCACAGTGCAGGAGAAAAGCTGTGGCCAGGGAGGGAAATCACAGCTTTGCATTCTTGTCTCATGCCACTTCTCCCAACCAGCTTCTGCTCCGTCATTACAATCAAAATTCTTTATCCTGAAAATTGCGACATGAAATTTGAGAGTTTAAAATAGCACTTCTGTAAGGCAGAGATTAGATTATGCAAAGTGTTCATGCAGCATTAACTGAAGACTCCCAATTAAATAAGTATAAATAGTTACAAGTCTAGTCTCTGTATTTCCAGAGCCCTGGAGTTTAAAGGTTTTGCACTCTGACAGCCTTCCTGCCAGCTCAGAAGGACCAAGGCCTCTGCAGCATTTGCTTCTGCTTCTTTTTTTTTTTTAAAAAAAAAGGACGACATGAAATTTCAGCTTTAAAAAATTTCAGCTTTAAAGCTAACAAGAGTTCCTCTAAAAGAAAGCGGTCTCTCTCCCTGAGGCACGGGTTTATGTGGATTCTTGCCAATGAGCACGGGTTGGAGGATGAGGTTGCCACCTCTCCACCCACACTGGTCAAACCAAAAGTCCATCAGGTGTCCCTCCCCGAGAGAGGAATGAGAAACAGGAAGGAGAGTTCACAATGGCATCACTTTGCTTGCATGAAAATCTGTGAGAAACTCCACTACAAAAATGCAAACATCAGAAGGCTGAAAAAGATCAGGGTGACAATTCTCCTGCAGGAAAAGCCAATTCTTCATTCTCACAACTCACTTTACACAGTTTCTCCAGCCCTCGTGTGCACCTTGAATTGGTTAATTGTTTTCTTGCCAATGACTCTGCTGGTTAGTAAAAGGTGTTCTACCTGTCCATCAAATCTCTCAAAACACAATTTCTTTACTGATTCCCATGGGACAAATCCCTTGTTACTGCAGGTGCATTTGTTTTCTGCCTCAAGAATAGGTTGTTGTGCTAACGAGGTCTCATACAAGGTTGTTTTTGCTGGGATTGCAAATCACTGAGGAGGGGTGCCAGGCTAACTCTGGCAATTCAGCAGAGCAGGCCTGGCTTGATGAGGCCTTTCTTTTATTATTCTTTTTCCTGTCACGACAGTCCCTCACTGCACCCTGCCCCAGCAGAGTGTTGTCCTCTCAGTGCAGAATAATGCTTATTTTAGGTACTGAAAAGACTTTTAACTCTTAGGGAGTGGCTGTTTTTGCCTACGAAAATGTGGTTCTGATGGACTCATAAGTTAAACACAACTGCTCATGCATGACCCTTTCCCTGCTTGCTTCCTTTTCTAATCCATGCAGCAAAAATCAGAAAGAAACATTGAGATGATTTTTTTGTTCATTAAACTAATAATCTAATCACAGAGGAGTATTCCATGTCAGGCTCAGGAATCTCCAGCATTTTTGCAGGCTAGCAAACCAGTTCATCTGAGGAGAAAATTCCTTTTTTTTAATTCATTGCAAACCGAATGTGCCTTGAATGCCCATTTTATCTTCCTCTGCTCAGGGAATTTCCATTTGAGGAACAGATTCCTGAGCAATTAGAGCACAATCATTTAAAAATATTAACTTTAATATAAAAATATGGAACCTCTTGTCTCTTCCTAGTCCCTGCTCCCGAGGGGGAGCCAAGGGGAGAGCTTGGCTGCCTCTGGAAATTCCCCCAGAGCATTCCCCAGGCTCTGATGGTGGTTGGTGCTCCCAGCACTTCTGCACACACACCCCAGCTCGTCCAGGGGAGCGCCAGCACAGCAGAAATTCCAGCGGTTTGTTCCAAACCCTTGGTGGCTGGACAGGCTCAGCCAGAGGCCAGCAGCCCAGGAAAGGGCCAGTGGTCACTCACTGCTGGGGGCTGCAGAGCTCTGGTCACTGCTGCCAGGCCCTGCTCGTGTTCCTGCCTCTCACCTGGGCTGTGCCAGAGCACAGCTGGGCTGCTTCGTGTCCCTCCGGGGGGAGCTCTTCCTGCTCACAGGGAAATGTGATTTCCCTTCTGCCCTGTCGCTGTTTCACACATCCAACAACACAGACACTGAGAATCAGAAGGTTAAAAAAGAACTCTTCGTTTTGGGATGCCTTTCCCTTATATACTGTTTTACCCAGACCAGTTCTTTTGGTGAAACAAAGGCAAACCTCTTCAATCACATTGGTCAAACCAGAGGGACATCAAGGAGAAATCCCTCCTGTCAGAAGGAATGAACAGCACAGGTACAGTCACAAAAACATTCCTCATGTTTGCACAACTTCCCTGGGAAAGAATATCAGAAAATCAAAACATCAGGCCTGAAGCCAGACTACATCACCCCAGCCAGAGATGTCTGGAAGAGACACAATTAATAATACTAAAATAAAATCTAAATGATGTATAATATTATAATATTATAATCTATAATCTAACCCCGCTGAGCATTATGTTAACACTCTCTGAGATCACTTCCCAATTACCTGGCACCATCAGCACAGCCCCAGCTTGCCTGTGGGGTGGGAGGCTCTGAAGCATCCCAGAGCCATTGGCCTGAGCCCTGAGCCCTGCCCAGCTCCCTGGGGATTCACTCCCAGCATTTCACCTTGCTGCAGTCACAGCTTTTGCACCAGCAGCGGTTTTATTTTTATATTTACTGGGAGACACCAGCTCAGCTGATACACTCGTTGTGACCCACTGCACTCCATCAGGAATTCCAGTCAGCTGGAATACCATATTTCCCTTTCTGCAGAGCCAGGAGAATAACAAAGTGAACAGCAGCGTGGGCTGTAATCTGTCTGTCCCCCATGGATGTCTGAGCTGTTCTTGGACAGTCGGTTTTGTCCTTAGTGGGACAAGTTAGCTCTGATTCACACGTGGCAGAAGGCAGGACACTAATTATTTACCTGATAATAATAATAATAATAATAATAATAACAATGCACTTCACAATTTATTACACTTCCTCCTCCCTGAAATGCCATCTTCCCAAGGGCAGCCTTGAAAGTGAAATCTAAAGATGTGGCTAACCACAGAGTCGTTGTTACAACCTTGGCACAGCAGGGACAGAAGGGGAGAAATCTGATACCAGAGGGGAGATGGGACAAACCAGAAAACAAAATTTGCATTTAGCATGAAGGAACAGGGATGTAATTCCAGGCTGGTGGATAAAAGCAGTGGGATGAAGAGTGTTTGAACTCTATTAAAGCAATCACACAGGCTGCTGAAACGTTTGCTTGCCGGTAAGACACCTTGCTTAATTGCCAAACTGAAAACTATTTATAAAATGTCCCCATTCCTGGAGGCACAGGTAAAGGAGAACAGCTGTTGTGCAGGAGAAAACCTCCCCCTTTTTTTTTTTTTTGTTGTTTTTTTTTGGGTTTTTTGTGTTCTGGAGAAGTTTCACCTCAGAGATGCTGATGTGTGTCTCGGTGAAGGCGTTGTCTCAGGCAGTGGTAACGGGAGCAGGAAAATGGAATTTTAGGGTGGCCCTGCCGTGGGTGTGTGGCAGTGGGAGGGCAGGGATGGCACTGAGGGGTTTATTCCCTCAGTCCTGGCTGGCATTTCAGCGGGTGTGCAGGTGTTTCCAAACAAAACTCATTCCTGTAAAACCCTCAGGGCTGAGCAGTGAAGGGCACCCGTCACCTTCCCCTTGGAACTGCCTTTGTGGGACACCACAAACTGTATTCTCACTTTCCAGCTAAATGCATTTAAAATGGCAAAAAGGCCTCTCTCAAGTCTTTGCAGCGGAAATATTGATTAATCAAGTTAAAGAGAGGTGGGAGTGGGAGAAAAGAGGGGACCTTGCTTTGAACAGCAATGCTGTCATTACCTTGAACTAGAATTTGATTGCTATCGAGGCATTAAAACCTGTTCTTTTGGGAGGTGCATTTAATTTGTTGTTTTGTTGTTTGGTTTGTTGGGTTTTTTTTCCCCAGATAGCAATATTTCTCAGTCCTCTTGCTAGGAATTTTCACGTTCTTTTCCAAACCCAGAGGGGTCTGCTGACCCCTTTCCTTTCCTTCCCTCCTCCAGCTGCATCTCCCAAGGCACCACATCTCTCTCCATACGTGCTGCCCTGGACAATATGCTTGAGGGCTGAGGACCAATTGACCTCTGGAATACTGTTCTTCTGCCTGACCTTCTTCTTTTAAAATAGAGAAAAAAAAAATCAATCCTGTTGCATCTAAACATCTCAAGTTCGAAGATCAGCATTGGATTGTCATAATCTTTATTTAGTGCAGTGTTGTGTTGAGTTATTTGTTTAAAGCTGACTCTTCCTGACAGTATTAGGTTACATCTTAGGGAGATGCTGTGAGTTGTGTTTGAAGCTGCATCCTGGATTTACTGCAGCTGCTGTAAATACCAGCCAAGCAACCTCCACAAATTATGCTAAAGGTATTTCTCAGTTATATAAGAATAATTTTGGTGCAGAACTTAATATCTGCCATCAGACACTTGCAAAGTGTGCCAAGGCCAGTGGAATTGTGGCATTTAAAGTCAGATATTCAGGAGCTGTTGCAGTTCCCAGCAATGTGAACACACACGTTGTTTTCTGCACACCCACACCTGGGATTGGTTTTGCCCTTGGTGAAGCTGCTGCAGCCTGGCACAAATTGCAGCTGCAGAAGGAACTGAGAAGTTTTGCAGCTCAGCTGGAGAGGGAGGTTCCCCAAATCTACGTTAAAAATGTGCTTTATTTACCCTGAGCACACAGAGCAAGGCAGCAATGCAGTATTGCAACAAGCAAACCTGGGTGAAGTCAGAGATAACCCAGACATCACTGCAGGCTTCCCCCTGGGCTTGGGGTGCTGCAGCCTGAGCCATGGAGTGCATTTATTGCACCAACAGAGGTCCAGCAACTTATTCAAACTGAGCAGGGCTCAGTGATTCCCCAGGGACAGCCCTCAGCTCTGCCCTCGAGGGGCTGGAATGAAAGGTCATGTCATCTGTTTGAAACAGGGCTCATCTGTTTGAAATCCATGGCACTCAGCTCATTTCATCTGTATAAAATCCATGGCACTCAGCTCATGGCACTCCTGGCACTCAGCTCATGGCACTCCTGGCACCCAGCTCATTTTTTCTGTGTAAAATCCATGGCACTCAGCTCATGGCACTCCTGGCACTCAGCTCATATCCATGGCACCCAGCTCATTTTTTCTGTGTAAAATCCATGGCACTCAGATGCTGGCACTCCTGGCACCCAGCTCATTTTTTCTGTGTAAAATCCATGGCACTCAGATGCTGGCACTCCTGGCACCCAGCTCATTTTTTCTGTGTAAAATCCATGGCACTCAGATGCTGGCACTCCTGGCACTCAGCCCATGGCACTCCTGGCACTCCTGGCACCCAGCCCATTGTTCCTGTGTAAAACCCTGGGCAGTCTCTGCTGCTGGAGGCACAGGCACACTCACACAGGCTGCCCTGCACCGCTCCCCACTCTGATTTCACTTCTCACCTTTCACTTCTGCTCAGGGCAAGTGGCAGGAGAGAAGGAGCCTGGGGCCAGCTTTGGTGAGTGGGGACACAGCTGATCAGCTGTGCCCCACGCAAACCAACCCCCTGTGCTGCATCCCAGAGGAACAAACCACTTCAGTTTGGCTGCCCCCAGGCTCGCAGTGCCCTGAGCTCCTCTGCACAGGCCTGGGAAAGATCCCTGCTGGGATGGATGGCCCAGTTCTGGCTCACTAAGAAAATCCAGGCACCAGGTAACTGAATTAATACGATTTTGGGCCACCTGGGCAGGTGCAGGGAAAGGATTTACAAGGCCAAGGACACCTGCTGGTGCCAGAGACTGCAGGAACCCCGTGACAGTCTCAGGGTAATGAATCCTGCCTGGCCCTCGATTATCAGGAGGAGCAGAGTGAAAATGAGTAAGAGGCTGGAGCAGTAATAGACTCTCCAGTGACACAGAAATGATGGCAGCTTAAAGGCAGCTGCTGGCTGGCTGGCCAGGAAAAGCAAATATTCCATAAATCACCTGTGGCTGCAGGGCTGGGCTCCAGGCTGCTGCCTCAGGGCTCAGCACTGTTTACTCCCCCTCCCACAAAAGCTCCAGTGGCTGCAGTGGTTGCACAAGAATGCATAACCCTCCCTTCTTGTCCATCCTTCTCCTCTGGCAGCCCTGGGATTTGCAGCCCAGACTCTCCTCTCCTGCCTCCCCTGTGCTGCACCAAAGCAGAGCTCAGTGCTGCCCTGCAGCAGGGTGAGTCCCAGCCCCAAAGCCATCAAACCTGGCATTTATTGCAGCTGGAGAGGCTGAGCTGCCTGTGCCTGCCTCTGCCACAGCAAGTCTGCACTCAGGGGTGGGTGAGAGGCATGGATCACCTCAGGGCTGCATTTTACAGCTGCATTTCAGGGATGAGATGCATGGATCACTCAGGGCTGCATTTCAGGCCTGCACTCAGGGACGAGATGAATGGATCACTCAGGGCTGCATTTCAGGGATGAGATGCAGGGATCACCTCAGGGCTGCATTTCAGGCCTGCACTCAGGGACGAGATGCAGGGATCACTCAGGGCTGCATTTCAGGCCTGCACTCGGGGATGAGATGCAGGGATCACCTCAGGGCTGCATTTTACAGCTGCATTTCAGGGATGAGATGCATGGATTATCTCAGGGCCACATTTCAGGCCTGCACTCAGGGATGAGATGAATGGATCACTCAGGGCTGCATTTCAGGCCTGCACTCGGGGATGAGATGCAGGGATCACCTCAGGGCTGCATTTCATAGCTGAATTTCAGGGATGAGATGCATGGATTATCTCAGGGCCACATTTCAGGCCTGCACTCAGGGATGAAATGCAGGGATCACTTCAGGGCTGCATTTCAGGGCTGCCCCTGCACGGAGGGAAATTCCAGCCAGGAATTCCAGCTCCCTAAAGGGATAAGGATTCAGCAGTCACTGCAGAGAACAGAGTGCAGACTTTGCAGTGATTCTACAGAACCAAGGGCCCATTTGACACCTTCCTGCCACGCAGGCTGGCACAGGGTCTGTGTGTGTCAGAGCTGGCAGGGAACAGTGCCGGGAGGCACGGGATAAATGGGAGGAGAGGATGACACTCCATTATATTTACAAAGGGCCTGATCCCAGCCCCATTACAGAATCTTTCTATTAACTCCAGCAGCAGCCTTGGACTGAGGCCAGGCGTGTTTGCAGTGGCAGTGAATCTGTGATTACATCTCTGAGAGAATTCTTGCAGTGCAGAAAAGTACTGAGCCATCATCTGCTTTTGGCAAAGCCCTGAAATGTAGCTCTCCTATCATAAAAACAACAATAATTCTTCAGTCATAGCTTTAGGATTAAACAACACTGAGGTTGTGCTGTTTTTTTCCTCTTCTTAATTTGCATAATTCCCAGGCTGCAGTGCAGAGAAACCTTTTGAGATATTAAGTGGATTATAAAAATGTCGTGTCAGATTTGAAACTGTCACTAACACAGGACTTTTAATTATGAATAAATTAAAAACAAAAAAAAAGAGGCACCACTTCTCCCATGGCCACGAGGTTTTGTGTTAGGCACAAACACTAAAGCTCAGAACTGTTCAAAGGCTGAAAAGCAAAAGTGAGATAAGAGAATGGATTATTCTGGAAAACAGGCAAAAGTAGAACTGATAAAACATTGCAATTCAAATGATATCTTTACAGGAGCCATTACAACAGAATTACTGTTGTTGGAACACAGAGAGAAGCAAGGCTCTAAAGCATCCCAGCCCCTACAGCAGAGATTTATTTGGAGAAATGAATCCTTGTGCTTGCAGCAGCAGATGCAGGCGAGGCTGTGCAGGAAATGCACAGGAGCTTTGCCCATGGAGCTCTGGCACAGGAACTCCCTCCCCTCTGGCAGCAGGAGGTGTCTGAGTGCTGGGGAGGGTGGGTGGCATGTTTCTGTCTTCTTCTCTGCCAGAGGCAGGGTTAAATGCTCGAGACAGTATTTCCTGTTCAGACTCAGATGTTTATTAATTCTTATTCATGTTACAGTCTCACAGACTGTGAGTTCTGCAGCACTTCTGGATAACAAACTAAAAATGGAGCCCATCTCTCTCTCTACAAGGCCCTTTAAAGATAAACTGCCCAATTATGAAGTGACACCCAAATTATTTTTACTTTTAATCCAATAACCAACCACCCATGGCCCAAAATGGAGATTATTCCATCCAATTACAAAACACCACCCAGACCATGGAGAAGAAGGTGAAAAAGAAGGACTGGCCTCTGCCCTAAAACCCTCCATCTTGCTTCATATATAAATTACTGTATTCTAAACCCTTAAACTTTTTGCACAGTTTTGTTTTGCACAGTTTTAAACTTTTTTAAACAGTTTTGCACCCTGTGCTATCACACACTTCTATCCAAACCACACACCCACAATCCCAGGGCTGTCACTCAATTTTGGAAGTCAGTGCAGGGTTTGCTGGGGGGTCAGTGCCTGTGAGCACAGAAAACCTGGAATTCTCAGAAAGCCTGGAATCCTCAGGGTTCCAGGAGGTGGGAAGGATGCTCTGAGCTCCTCACAGCTCCAGTGTGTGTGCCTGGCTCTGTTTGGCCCCAAACATTTATCTGAGTGGGACAGGAGCTGCCTCCCTTCTGCACCTAAATCAGATCAAATCTGTATCCTGTATCTGATCTGTATCAAGGGTTTGCATTTGTTCAGCTCGCCCAAGGGTGATTAATTTAAAACCCCCAAATAAATAAAATCATTAGTGCCATCTCTTCTCCTGACCAAGATTTTTCACCGTGAGAGACGAAGCATTAGCAGCCCCACGTTTAGGTGGGAGCTGGAGGATCTGCTGAAGTGGTATTTCATGTTTAAACAGACTTAAATTTACCAGATCTAATGGCTACCAATATTTCAAAAAGAGACTTAATCTATTTCATTGCATTTTATATTACTTTGTTTAATAAATCATCTTCCACTAGAAGAAGCCCAGTCTAAGATGAATTTAACAGACCTTATAAGTGATGGGTCAATATCAGCTTTGTCATAAATTCATTTTTACTTTGGATACAGGCCTGGTGGGTACTTTTGTATTGCTTTATTCCAAATGATCCATAATTCATAGTTAATTTTGACTTTAAAATGTGACAACGTATTTTCTTCTTTCGAGAATGGGATTTTTCCCCTTTAATTTTTCACTGAAGAAAAATTAATACCGCTTTAATTAGAGGGTTAGATAATGCTAATTTCAATTTACTTCTCTTTGTTGCATAGGATGGCTTGAAACCCATCCAGCAGCAGGAAGGACAGGATTAATAATGAGCACTGGCAAAAACAATGCATGAAGGAACAAGGGTAACGATTGTCAATGGCTCAGGCAGCTGCAGGGGGAATTCGAGTTCCTTAATGCAGACAAAAATATTTGTTTCAGTTCTCTTATTACTCAGATATTGGCTGTTGTGGGTATTTACAGCAAAACTCGCTGTTGTTGTGTTAGCAGGGAGATGAGGTGCAGGCAGAAGGGCTGTGAGAGAATTAAGTGGGAGAAATGCATTTCTGTAGGGGGCTGCAGCGTGGAAAGCAAGTCACCTGCACAGGTGGAATATTGTCTGCAAGCATGTGTGGTAGGGGAGTGAGGAAAGGGAGCAGAAATAAATGTACAAACAGCACACAGAGAGAGGTCTGTGCCAGGAAAATTGTCACAGGACAGAGTCACAAAAGTCGGCTGAAACCTGAATCTCCTTTCAGGCTCACCACAAAACTCGAGCAAGGGCTGAGTTCTCTGCCTAACAAGGACGCTGAGGAGGTTCAGAGAGGATTAATTAGCACATCTGAGAGCAGGATGTGCTGCAGGCAGCCAGGCAGGTCCCCCACGAGTGAAAGGAGGTGATGGAGGCGTTGCTCCCTGGCAGACCCCACAGCTGGGGCTTGTACCAAGTTCCAAACTGAAATGGAAGCAAAGCCAAGCAATCAAAGAGAAGCAGAAGCACAGAGGTGCAGAGAAGCAAGGCTGGGAGCTGCAGTCACCCTGCTGCACCTCGCTGCCTTGTTCTGTTCACAGCCATTTTCTCCTCTGTCACTGGGGAATAAAAAACCCCAGAGAGATCTGGTTCACACTCAGAGAGGGGTTCTTGCAGGGAAATACCACGTTTGGGGTTCAGCTCAGCTGTGCTGCGGGTTCCTGGAGGCTCAGGGACACCATTCCTTCCCCTCACTGTCCTGCTCTCCATCCCACCCCCCCAGGGCAGCTCTGGGCCTCCATCACACTGTCCCAGGGTGGAAAAAGCCTTTGGTTTGGGGGTCCCAGGAGCTCTTTGATCACTTGGTGAGGTGGCAGCCAGCAGCACTTATCAGCAGCAGGATGGCAGAATCCATATCACAGTCTCTCCCTCTTTCTCTGGTCTCTTTTCAAAGCAGAATATCCCTGTTTTCCTCTCTGAAACGAGAGCATTTTGTGGTTCCATTACCTTGTTACCCTGTTTGGTTTCACTGGTCAGCTCACAGCCTGGGCAGGAGCCTCTGAGGAGGGTCCTTTGGGGGGTGAGGATGGATTGCAGGGTGAGGAGGGTC
>VYXD01000201.1:712-31340 GCA_013397195.1 Hylia prasina
GGGAGCTCCAGTTGCTGCACAGGGCTTCAAGGACCCACACAAAATCCATGCTCAAAATTCTGCTAATTTAATTCCTTCTGAGTATTACTTCGAAAACTAATGGGGTGAGGATGGTGGGTTTTTTTGTCGGTAATGTCCTTTCTCCTTTAGGGCTGAGATACAAAGATGAAGGAAATATAAACACTTCTTATTTTAACCTAGTTCTCTGCAGTTCTGATTCAATGCCAGGTCTCATTGTGGATATACAATTATTAAATCTATGTTAGCTTTTTTTCATTACATAAACATATGTAATTATTGAAACAACTCAAACACCACCCAATACACACAGAAGCAGTTTTGGGAACTTGTCTATCAGGACTTCTCAAACTGGTCATTTAGGTTCTCCTGTGAATGTGATTACACGACTGCCTGTGCTGGCTCCTGGAAAATATCAGTTCCTCTTCAGAAAAACAGGAAAGAAAATTAAGCTGATTCAGGATTATTGATGTTGTGGCATTCTTGCAGGTTTAGGAAATATCCTCTTTCCGAGGAAGAAGGAACAACAAGCTTTGTTCTTCATCATGTTTTTGTAAAAAGAAGAAGAGTGTTGAGCCAAGGGCTGGCGGAGGATCTTGAAGCTTCCACTTGACAAGCTGCCCTCCCCATGCCCGGGGCTGTGCATTCAGCTGCTCTTTGCTTCCTGCCCCTGACTCCAGCCCTTGCTGAAGTCTCTGGGTGAAGTTCTCCTGTGCTGGCAGCATTCTTTCAGTTGGTTCGTGCCCCTGTGTGTGTGTGAGAGCAGTGAAATGTAACCTGGCATGGTTTCATCATCCTCCTGCAGCGATTGCGGGTGCGGAGGAGCTGCCAGGGGCTGCAAGCTTATCTGCTGGGTTCCTCAAGTGGCACATGCCAGAGATAACTCCCCCTGGTCTGTTGGCTCGCATGGTTCTACCTACACTTCAACTGCTCTTGATGGTTATTTCCAGTTAAATACTGGGAAATAACTTTCTTAGAAAAGTTTTGTCTCCTTGGAGGGTGGGGATGGGTCTGTGGAGGAGACTCCAGTGGACCACAGCTGAAAGGAAGCTCACCTTTAGGCAAGCAGAAAGTGATTATCTTTGTTTATGCTCTAAACTCTCGCTTATTGTCCAAAAATGGCGGTGTATCTCAGACTCAGGGAAAATATTTATATCATCAGACTAAACAACAAGGTCTTTGTGGTTTGGGATCTGTGTGAGTGCACCCAGTGTATTTCCCTAGATGTAAAGGGGTAATGTGCCCTAGGAATTGCTGGATCTTTTTTCTGGTGCTGGGAAGCTCTGTCTCTTGGTTAAAGGTTTGGAAATAGAGGGTCATGTTCCCCAGCTGAAGTGCCCAGGTCCCTTTGGTAGAATGGGAGTGTTTGCAAGGGGGAGAACTGGCTGATTGAATAGAGTTGGCGTGATCTTTTGATAAAAAGTGGGATGAGGGAAGGCACAGAGATGTGTAGCTTGAAAGCAGCCTTGGAAAGGTCAGCTCAGGAGCCTGGAGGGCTGGGAATGGATTTGGATTCAGATTTGGATAGGGGAAAAGGAGCTCAAATACATGCTTATTGGCTCTTTGATCCAGAGATGCTTCTTGCTCCTGTGAAATAATAACATCAAATGAATAGGCTTTTCCCCCCTGTAATTTTCAGCTCCCAAGTGCAGAGCGGCCCTTAAAGGGAATGCTTGGGATTATGATCTATTCAGCATAACAGATCTGCTGGGGTGCTCTAAGAGTTCCCTGCAGATCACTGGAGAATACAGGTACAATTTGGTGGGGGTTTTTAGAGCAGTGGCTTTATTTGTTGCATCTGCTCCCAGTCTGTTCCCTCAGCAGTGTGGAGGAACTGATGCAAACAAAGCACGTAGAGATCTTCTCTTGCAGCAGGTTGCACGTGAGGAAGCTGAGGCTGTACCACTTATGTACCTTTAATGTTACCTCTTGTTGTTGGATAAATGATTGCTGTGCAAACTGGCTCCTGCTCTTTATTTCTCTTAAGTATTTTCCCCTGTATATTTTAGGACAGGGCTTGTTTATGTTATTAAGCTCATTAAAGATTACAGAGGCATGGTAAGAATAGCATGGCTTATTCCTATAACACTGGGAAGTACAATGGGAGTAGTTAGAATATAGAGTAGAAGTTATTGCTGCCCTGACTAATAGCTTTAAAATACCAAACTGCAGCTGGTAGCTGTCCTTGCTATAAGACTGAGCTGTTTGGTAGCTCCTGGGGAGATGCAGCTGCACATTTCCACATCATCTTTTTTTAAGGGAAAAGCACGGATGCAGTCATGTTGAAAGTCCATGTTCAACACTTACTGCCCTGAGGTAACAGAAATATATGATACACTTTGTTCTGAGATCTCCAAGGAAGCTTCTCCTCTTTTGTTCTGGTTTATAATACCCCAACACTCCTGTAACTTGGTGAGTACCTGGCAATAAAAGTTGTTTCCCATTGGTATTGATTCAGTCTTAGAACCTGTGAATTTAGTCTGAGCAAGTACTGAGATGGTTTTGAAATCAAGCCATGCATCTCCTAAGCAGGTGTTTGGATGTCCCCAACATTTAAGGCTGCCTAGGGAAATGCTGCAGCTTTGACATAAGCACCAACACAAACATGGTAAATATCAAAGACTAGAACCAGGCTATGTCTTTTCTCACTCTGTGTGGCTGCTTCTTTACGTTTTAGCATTTCTTTGCTGCTTCTGTTGCCCTCTCTTCTTTCTGAGATAACCAAGTTGTAAATGACACTCCTTCCCCATGGTCTGGGCCAGCCAGGCTCCCATGGTGACACAACCTTCCAGCTGTGTGGGAGCCTCTGTCAGGGTCCACTGACCCACCAGAAGTGATCAGTGCTGAAGAGTGACCAGCACTGCCTTGGCCCACAAAAAATTCTCCCCTTTCCAGTACAGTGAGATTCCTAAATTGTGCCTTCGTGTCAAGTCTTGATCAGGGTTTTTGGACACGATGGCGAAGATGAACAGATTTCTTAAACATTCCGCTCGTGGATTTTCCTCTTGAACGTGTGAATCTGCAGCAGGGAACAGCAGTGTGATGCTGACAGATCTGTGGTGTCCAGTTCAGTTTGCTTTTGGAACAGCCAGTCGTGGTCACTTGCACTGGCGTTTCCTTGAGCAGCCCATGCCAAGGGAGGCTGAGCCAGGAGAGCCTGCAAGAAACATTCCTGCTTTATGGAATTTCATGTAGAACACTGTGTGAGGCAGGAATGTGTGTGATGAGACACTTCCCTGCTTAGCTGAGGGGCACAGAGTAAATTTCCGATTTTTCTTGCCGTATGAAGACCACAGAACTTTCTGTTCCCAGCAACTGGAAAACTGCTCTGGCACCGACAAGACAGAACTTGCTTTTGTGTATAACTCTCCAAGGCACAGTTATGCAAATCAGTTGTAAAGGAGCAGTGGCTTCAGACAAACTAGACTTCAGCTGAATGTTTTAGCTGGACAGACTTCTCCAGTAGGGGCTAATTTAGCCCTTTATCACTTGCCACTGCAGTTTGATATCTCTGAGTAGCTTCTTCATGCTGTAGCATTTTCTGCTTGAGACAAAGTGCAATGAAAGATGGACATGACTTGGACTCAGAAAAGTGTATTTGATGGTTGTGCAAAGCACAAGACTGTATCAATGGGTATATTTGCATCAGAGACAAGGATTTCATCTGAAATTACTTCCATTTTTAACAAAATGTAATAAAAAGGCTTATCACTGGGCAGTGTTAAGTGTATCAGCAAAGATGCAAGGGAATATAAAGCTTCTTTATGTGCAGTTCAGATGATGGATCTCTTATGTAGGCAGTAAAATTATACTTAATAAATGATGCTGATATTGATACAGTTTGAAGGAATAGTAATTAAGTGTGCCTTTTCTGTGGCATTGATTTTTGTGAAGTGGTTTGGGCCTGTTCCATCAGTATGGATAATGGCATTCCCAGGAAGGGAATCCCAGCACTGCAGCATTCCCATCACTGCTGAGCTCCTGTGGGTGGCCCAGTTTGGCCTTCGTTCATCACAGCTCCTCACTGATGTTTGCAGCTGTGTGAGGCAGATGTGCCATCAGTATGACTTTTAAATATCCGTGTTTTTCTCCCTCTCCTGTTAATCTTGGCTGAATATTGTCCGGTCCTGTTAGTCTGCACATTCTGCCATCACCATCTGGGTGTGCATATGTTCCTGTCCCTTGGGAGAAGGTGACAAATGCATCATCTACAGCTGGTCATGGGAGCTGGAGTGAAAATTATCGCCCTTCAGGGCAATTTGCAATCCAGAATCTGGAAGCTGAAGTTAAATGGAGATTACACGTCATAGCTTCGAATGCTGACCTCAATGTCCAAAGAAATACTTACTAAACTAGGTTTCATTATTTTTCAGGTTTTCAGGATGAATCTGGAAAAACTCAGCAAACCAGAACTACTGACGCTGTTTAGCATTCTTGAGGGAGAATTAGAAGCAAGAGATCTTGTCATAGAGGCTTTAAAGGTAGGTTTTAAGTATCAGGATAAGAAGCAAACATGACAACAGTACCTACTGTAAGTTCTGCAGAGTGCTTGTATCCAAGGTGAAGTTCAGAGGTAAAGATTTATTACTGGCTCAGAATCCCATTTTAACATCAGCAGGATTACATAATAAATGCTGTATATAATTTTTGTCTTGCAAGCTGGCTGCAGAACACCTTTTGGTATTGAAATACAGTGTTACATGTGTGTTTTCATCCTTTCTGAGCACAGAACCAGGTGTTTCTGCTGTGTACAAGGTCTACCAGCATTCCTTTGTAGATTTTTTCTCCTTTAGCAAGGAGGGCTGCTTAAAGCAGAAACTCTTCTCTCCAAGAGGGATCTCAGATTAGGCTTTTAGTGACAATAACATCACACTAAGTAAAAAGCATCCGTGGCTTTGTGTTGACTAAGCCACCATAAGCTGGCACTGCTGAGAGCAGCAGCCCTGAGTGCTCAGCTACTTATTCTTTCCCTTTGCTGGCACGAGCATTAGTGCAACCTTCCAGTGAGGCAGATGCCAGCTAAAACTGCTCCAAAAAGCCACTTCCAATCCGTGTCAGTGCAGCTGAGGTCGTGCTGCTGTGGGAGCACGTGATGGGAAAGGCAGGGGTGGTGCTGGAGCCTCTTCTGGAGGTGCAGGGAGGCTGGCTGGTGTGGTGTGAGCTCTGTGCTGCTGTTCCACATCAGGGAGAAGGGCTGTGCTGCTCCCTGCACAGTTTGCTGCGTTTATATTGAGCCTGGAAATTGTTTTAGAGAATGTATTGTCCGTGCGTAATTCTCCTGCTCTTTGAGGGTTGCCTGGTTGGCACTCAGCCTCAGTAAAGTGGAAAAAAACAGTGGTATAAATGATGGCAGGGGTCAGTTTTGGAAGAAATTAGTTGTGTTAGGGTTGAATCTTGAAGGCTTTTTCGAGCTGACCTGTCACTGCTCATAATGTATAAAACTTGCAGCTATTTCAGAAGAGGAATGGCTCTTGCAGGCCTGAGAGCTGCAGGGGCTTGTTTTTCCAGCAAAAGCTTCTCCAGCTTGATTACAAACATCTTTTAGGAGGCATATCCTGCTCCTGAACAGTCAGGATGCTTACATTTGTTGTTAGTTGCTTTTGCATTTACATAATCCTTTTATTTTGGAGGAATATTGTTACCCTCTCAAAACTGTTGATCTGGTGGAAGGTTTGTTTTCTGTTTTGAAACACACTTGCAAGTTTCTGCCCTGTCCTGAGATGCATTTTCTCACTGTGTGTGGTCAGAATGTGTTACCAAAACAAGCCTCCCTTCAGTATTTCAGTGTGAAATGTGTACAGTGGAGCACAGAGATGGGAAGAAATGTAGCAGCTCCATTCCAGAGGCTTTTTAGTGCCTACCTTCCAGTAGTGTAAAGCAATTATCTTTCCTGTTGAAATTTAACCTGCAGTTCCCTCTTGTGTGAGGAGATTAATACAGTAAGAATACCCTTTGAGATAATTTGTCAAGTACTCATAACTGAGAAGAAATTAAACGAAATTGTAACCTATGCTTGGTAATTATGGAGTATAAAACACTGAGCTAATCAAAGGTTAGGGCTATCTTCCCCTTCCTCTGTCAGGGCTGTGCTGTGGTGTTTCATCTGGGGATTGTGAGGAAAGCTGGAGGTGGTGGGAAAGGATGAAAGCTTCAGATCCAAGCTGGCTCTTGCTGCCTCCTGAGAGTGATCTCAGGGAAAAATTGCCACCCCTGGGATGTGGCCTGTGCCTGCAGCACTGTGAGATGCTGTAGGTGTCCAGCTGTGCTGCTCTTGGGGCCCAGAGCTTGTTCTCAGTGCTGTGCAGCCCGGGCCTGGCTTCCTGCTGGCAGCAGCTCCGCTGCCCTTTCCCTGCGTGGAAGGAAAAGTCATGTCACTGCTTCGTCTGGTGGCTGGGCAGAGGTTCAGCAGCAGAGAGCTTCCAGCTTTGCTTTGTCCATTTATTTGGAATATACAGCTAGAGAAATTCTGGCCTTACACTGTTTTTCTCCCTGTTTGCTGATAGTAACTGTGGTAACAGCTTTGCCATGCCTCACTGCCTGAAAGACTTTGTGTGTGACTAATTAAAGGAAACCTTGCTAGCCTGTTTACTCACGTTTTGATGCATACAAGTGCTGCCCTGAAGAAAAAACAATTTCTAAGACTGAATTAAAGATTTGCACTCCTGAGAGCATTTAGTTTGGACAGATTGAGTTGTAATTTACAGGGAGAGGGGTGGGGGAAGCTGGTTGTTCCACACACTGGAGCCGTCTGACATGGTCCCACAGCTCCCTAAGTGCTGTGGACAGTGTATCCTGCCTCAGCTGCTGGATTCCTTTGGAAGAGTCAGAGTTTTGTGTGAAATGTGGGTATATGTTGGGAGCAGGTGGAGTTCAATCCTCTGAACTTTCTTAGGGGGTTGCACACTCCTAAACCACAGCAGTGATTTTCTCCAGCAGTCATGTTAAACACGTAGATGTCAGTGGTTGGAAACCAGAATTTTATCTGCCTGTTTGCTTCCCACATAGTAACAAAAACACATTTCCCTTCATAGGCTAATTTTACTTCAGCTTCAGATTTAAGTGATTCTGAGCTCTGGTTGTTTGAGTCAAATCCTTTGGTGCATTATAGAAAAGGACAGGCACTTGCAGAGGAAGGTGCCTTAATTTGTAAACATGTCATCTGGCTGCAGTACAGTCTGCAATAATTGATATTCCTGCACGCTTAGAGACAAACATTTCATATCTGGCATTTAGCAGAGAGAATCCATGCATGCAGATGACAAAGCTTAAAATAGTTTTCTTCTCCCTCATGGTATCAGGCACTTGTTAGCTGGCACTGGCCCTGTTTCTCTCTGTGTCAAAGCTGAGCTGCTGAGCTGGGCATTCCAGACACTGCTTGTTGAACTCCCTTCTTTTTTCTCCCTCTTCTCCCCTTTCCCCACATCTTGATCCTTTCTTCCTTGCTGCCTGACAAACTGACTGTATTCAAAATATTCTTTCCCAATGCTTTAGTTTGCTTCCTCTGTTTTAAAACCTCTTTGGAAAAAAAATAAAAAAGGGGTTTGCCTGAAAGTAGCTTCCTGTCCACTACATAAATCTCAGTGTTCTCCTTGGAACAGATCTTAAGCCTCACTTCTTATTGTGCTCCTTTTCCTGTAGTTATAATTGTGTTTATATCATCCAAAAAACCCAGATGCTGTCAGAGAGTTGCATAATCCTGAGAGTTAGACTCCCAGTCCTTATTGCTGTGTGGGAAGGGTTGCATGAGGCACAGGTTTACCTTCTGAAATAGCACACCACGACTGGAAACCATTCAATATTTAAATGGATCCCTATTGCTGGGTTAGGGCACTTTGTTCCCTCCCCCCTGTTCTTTTCAAGAGAGTTTTCCATACATGAGACCTGAAGTTCTGTTTACTTTTAGAAAACAGGAAACAGCTTTCTGGCTTATTCTTTTATGTTAATGAGGCCTCAGGCAATTTACACTGGAATAGAAACTATTTTGTGTTAATGACTGGGAGCTGGTATTCATCTCTTTGCTTCTGAGTTCAGTGATTCACTATAAAGCAATGTTAATGCAAAGCTAGGTGCTGTTTGTTAGTGGATTTAGAAATTAGGGTTACAGCACAATTTCAAAAACTTAAGTCTACCTCTTGCTTAAATGAAGAAAAAAAAAAAAAGCTCAGTAATACAAAACCTTCCTGCTGTTAAATCTTTCACAGATGGGGCAAACTGGGCTTATGCATCAGTGTGCAAGCAGCTTCCATGGAGCAGTGTTCCCATGGGTGCTGTCTTGCTGGAATGCAGGCATGCCTTACAGCTTTTCTTGCAAGCTTGGGGCACTTTGTGTTTATTTCTCGCTTGAAGCAGCACAGTTTGCCAGTCCAATCCAAAAACTGACTCTCCTCACCTTGGGAGTCCCCAGGTGTGTGCTGAGCAGCAGCAGAGAGGAGAGGGAATGGCTCCCAGGCTGGAAGGGCTCCTGCCCTGGGTTTGGGCTGTCGGGGTTCTGCAGGTTTGGGGTGACCCAAGTGCAGTCCCTGCACCACCCCCCCGGGGTGCTGGGAGCCAGCCTTTCACCACTTCTGTGCTGCCTGGGAGGAAACTTCCTCACTTCCTGGGAAAACAACTTCTGTTTTTCAAAGCTGGCAGCAGGTCTTACTTGGGCAGATGTTTTATCTCTCGTTTATCAGGTCTGCTCACTCGATATAATGATGGCAGTTAAGAGAGATGCTGCATTTGAACAATTTACTGTGCCTGGCATTGCTGCAGAGCTGGAGCTACTGCAACACTGGAAATCCCACTCCAGCATTTTTGACATTTATTTTTTGGGCAAAGCAAGTGGTCCCCACCCCCATTTCCCTTCTCTGTCAGTGCTTGCTGTGACCTCAGCCTGTCTTTATTCCCAACTTCTGTCTCTGGGGAGAGAAGCTAATAAGGAAGTTCAAGGCAGTGAGGAGCTATTTAAAGCTTATTCCACTCTCTGCTATATGAAGGAGGAACTTCTGTGCAAATTGTTACTGGAGAACTGCAAACTCAGTAGCTGTAGTTAATTAAGAGTGTGTTTGTCTTGTACCGAGGGTTAAAACCTGAACTCTGAAATTACAGGGAAGAGAAATGCTCTACTTGATGTCCAAAAAACACTTGAAGTAAGTCTTGGAAATACCCTGTTTGATGTTCCAGTAAAACAAGTTGTAAAGATTCCTGAAGAGAGAGAGAATATTCTGTCACATAAACAAGGTTTCAGTAGAAGGAAATATTTTATTCAAAAAACCCCCAGAAATAAGTTATGGGAAACATTCATCCCAAAACAGCCTAGAAGTCCCAAGAGGAAACAGCAGCTTTTTCCTAACAAAGCAAAGCTTTTGCTTTGCCTGCCTGCACAGGAAACATCTTTGCAGTTGGGTCAGATATTGCTTCTGCCCCATAAAATCACAATTTTCTCTGCCCAGACAGACTAGCAGCAGTCCATTACCCAAACTTGAGCTCAAAACCAGCCAGTTTCACATGGAACCCTCTCAGCTTATGCCTAATTGTTCCAGTCTTTTGGAATTTTATTTTTAATGGTAGTTCACATTTATAGTTTCTTCTTGTTTTTAAAAGCACCCCAAGCTTATATCTTATCTTCTTTTCCTGTTGGGAGAGGTCAGTTTAATAGTCTTGCAAATTGCTGAATAATCCACTTAGTCGCTTCTGGAATTTGGGTGTTTTGGTGGGAAATTCACAGTTATGCATGTTTGAGATGATAGAGGTGGAGTTACTAAATGAGAAGATGTAATTGCACAAAATTGCATCTTCTTTCAAAGCACCACTGCTGATGTTGGAAGAATGTGTGTCATCTCTGGTGTTCAGATGACATTTTCCACTCCTTAACTAACACTGCATTTTGTAATCTGATTTCCTTTCTATTTAAGCTTGATTTTCTGTGGACTTGTGTTTTCTGTGCTGGGATCTGAGATCTAGGTTGATTTTTTTCACTTGGAGCTCACTAATAGAGTGTTTCTCTTCCATCATCAAGTTCCTTCTGTTCTGAAAGTTGAGCAACAACTGTATTTAAGGTAGAATCCAGTTCACACAGGGCAATATCAGAACTGTTGAAGGGATCTGGACGTGACCTCCAGTGACAGAGAAGTTGAGCTGCAGAGCTGTCCCAGGGAGGAGCCCCAGCCATGGCAGAAGTCGCTCTCTGTGACTTTCCACACCTGTATAAAATAACCCCTGGAGATTATGGCACTGTGACTTCATTTTCCAAGAGCTGCCTCAGTGGTTTAGGTGCCCCAGGTGGCTGCTCTGTGGGACCTGCAGCACAGAGGTGTCACAGGCTGGAAAATCCTGATTTGCATTTCCAAGTGCACAGTGGCCCTAATGCCAAAGTTTGTTTTTGCAAGCGTGGTGTGGTCAGTGTAGGATGACCTGGTTAAGGCTTTTTTGCTAGTCTAGACAACTTTAATTAAATGTTTATGCTCTGCTAGCTACTAAAGAAGGATAGCTGGACTTGAGAAAGCTCTTAATGTTATGATAGTCTCATCTGTTTGTCATGCTAGTTCAGGAAAATACTTAATTGCTCAAAGTAGCAAGGAAGAACTTCTTGTTCTTTCCCAAACAGGAAATAAACCACCCCACTGAATTCAACAGAGTTCAGAGCCCAGTGCTGTGAGGAGCAGAGGAAAACGTGGCTTTTTTTACACTTCCAGTGTTGCAAAAATCACCTTAATCTCAGTTTTTGGAGCTGTGGTTTGGTAGAACTTGCCCAGCAGTATAGGCGAGGTTTGTTTGCACAGTTGAAGCCCTGGTGCTCTTCTGAAGGGTCTCTGCCGTGTTCCTGTGTAGAATGGCCAGCACTGGGATGAGCTGGGATTAAGCTGCATGGAGATCCCAGCTCATATTTACACACTTATTAATGCTTGAGTCACTTAGAAATTCCCTCCACACTTATATGGAGCTTTCATTGAGTCATTTTTATAAATACTTCAGAAAAACAGAAGATTCTCTGTTCCTAAAAAAAAACCCAAATAAAAAAACCTTTTTTTTTTTTTTGTGATTCATTAAACCAGGGCTGCCCCATTATCCAGGGCTGCTCTCCCATTTCCAGGGCTGATCTTTTCCTTCCTCTCCTTCTTATTATTGTGTAAAGTTAGAACAATATCTGAAGCTCTGATCAAAGGTATCCACAGTTCCTGATGGATATTGCTGATAGAGAGGGAGGGGTATCTGTAAGTGAGAGCTGTTCCTCTGTGTTTGTTTGCTGCGGGGTAAAAATCCAGCTCCAAACTGGAATCACAGGACAGATGTCTCTAATTTGGTCTTGGAGAAGATATTTTGGGTTGGGTTTTTTACGCCTCTTGTCAAGGTAATGCAAACACTTTTCCTTTTAAGAACAAAAAAAATTTTTTTTTTTTAGTTTATTTCATGTTAATCACATGGCTGCTCTTCAGGATGCAAATCAGCAAATCTCACCAGCTCTTTGAGTAAAGCCATGTTTTATCATTTAACTCTCACTGTTCCAGTGTAGCTGTACCAGCTGCTGTGTGGGGATGTTCCACAATTCTGTGACTCCTGCTCTGTGTGCTCGAGGGAAGCATTTGTGGTTTGGATACTGGGGCATCACAAAAGAGCCATTCCAGTCAGCACTGGCTTCTGAGCTGTCTTTTCATTTGAGTCAGGCTCAGTCTTTCCTGTCTAAATGATGTCCTTGTGCAATCCCAGAAGAAATGGGTGACAGTTTGCCATTCCTGTTCCCTGAAAGGGTTTGTGAAAGGCTGGCACGGGCTGCCTCTGCATTCAGAGCAGGGAGCTTTGTTCAGCTGAATGCCATTCCCAGCATCAGCAGAGTTGGGGTTGTGTGGGACTCATGTTTAGCTCCAGAGAGCTGCTGTGCTTGGCTTGGAATGGGTTATCTGCTCTTTGTGCCCTGCCCAGCAGAGCAGAAGGGTGCAGCACACCTGAGAAGGTGCAGACAGCGTTTGTTTGGAGCAGTTCCTCGAGGAAAAACTGTGTCTCATGTGTTGCTGTGGCAGGAAAAGCACATTTAGGGTCAGAACCCTTGTGCAGGTCCCACATGCTGAAGGCTGTTCTAAATGAAGCACACTTTGGTGAAGGTGCCAGGGCTCACTCCTGCATGTCAGTGGTGCAGGTGGCTCGTGCAGAGCAGGAACCCCCATCCTTGTGGCCTCACTGGGGACGTGCCAGTGCAGAACAGAGCAGTCAGTTATACACTGTGGAAAGGGAAAGGTGTGAACTGTGGTGGGAACCAGTCCTTTCTGCACAATGCAAACCAGGAGGATCCAAGCTGAAGTCTCATATTCAGGTGTTATTTCTTGGCAGGTGCATCAGCTGTGCTGGGCATGGGGTTGTGCTGTCAGTGACATGCAGGGGAATGAAACACTGTCACAGGTTTTCAGCCCAAAACCATTTCACTGGAAATCCGTGATTATATTTCTTTGAGCCAAGACACCTCTGAGGGCTCTTTTGAACCTAAATTTGGGGTTCTTCCTGTGTCTTTTGTTGCATAAATATTTGGTTTCATATGGTTTCTTATCATGGTGGTAAACATGCAGATAATACTTTCATATCTGTCTGTTTATGAGATTTTGTTTTGTTTTTAGACCTTTACAGTCATCATTGAATAAGATAAGCCTATGGGTGTCCTAGCAAGCAGATTTCCAGATGGAATGGCTGATTCATGGAATAATTTGGGTTGGAAGAGACCTCTGAGCTCACTGAGTCCAGCCATTAAGCACTGTAAATACAGAGCCTAGTACGTGTGAGCTGTCTTAATTCTTACAAGCACCAAAGGAAACCTCATCATTCCTGTCTTGCTTCTCCAGAAACTAAGCTCTGTTTAGTCTGGATGAGAACATTAAAGATTTTATTAACAATTCACAGATTTATGGCTCTTGCTAGGATGAAACTCTTTAATTGCTCAACATGAAATTCTTTGATGGTGACATAGGCAAGGAAACTGCACAACTGCTTCTTTCACTGATGCGACAATAAATGATTAAATCTTTTGTTGAGCAAGAGTTGGTCCTTACCTTGTTTCCTTTCACACAGCTGTGGAATGTAAGTCATGGCCCTGGCAGGTAGCTGTGGTATGAGGATGTTTGTAGACTCGATATATTGTGGAGATGCTGTGGTTTTAAGCAAGATTTTTCTTTATTTCCTTTATTTCTAACAGATAACAGGATATAAATCAGACTGTGTTAAATTCTTTTTAAATGGAGAACTGGGGAGAAGGAATATTAACTACAAAGCCCTGTCTTCTTTATCTAGTTTAAGTGTATTAAAATGCAAATTTGTTTTTGTGTTGCAGGCCCAGCACAGGGACACGTTCATTGAGGAACGCTATGGGAAGTACAACATCAGTGATCCATTGATGGCTTTGCAGAGAGATTTTGAGACCCTGAAAGAGGGGAATCACGGTGAAAAGCAGCCAGTATGCTCCAACCCTTTGTCCATTTTGAAAGTGGTGATGAAACATTGCAAGAATATGCAGGAGAGGATGTTATCCCAGCTAGCTGCTGCAGAAAGCAGACACAGAAAGGTAGGTTTTGCCTCAGTTAAGACGTGCAGAAGTTATAGTTGCATTTTAATAGCATGTTAACTTCAGCAAAGACACTTAAGTTCCCTGAGGTTTGGTAACTGATTTGTTTAAACTTCTCACTCCAGATGATGCAGCTGGTGAGTTAATTAGTTACAATTCCGGAATTTGAAATAGACACAAGATCTTTTTGTTGGGACACACCAGAAAGGAACTAGCTCACAGCTGGGAGGTGTAATGCTTCCCTAAATGCAAGAAAGGGCTTCTGGAAGATGGAATTCTCAGCAGACCTGTCACTGTTCTGCCTGGGACTTGTTCTCCATGGCTATTGAAGAGCTGGTGCCAGGGGAAAGCACCTCCTTGTGCTTCCCTAAGGAAGTATGGAGCGACCAAAAGTATTTTTCTTGCCATTTGGCCTCTTTAATGAAGCACCTATTACTCTTCAGACATACCTTTAATATATATTGACACCAATAAAGTGCTTGGCCATGTGTCAGACCATACTACCACAAAAGTTGAAGTCACTAGAAGTAAGAACACAGCTGTGCTTCACTTTTCAGCCAAATATCCAACCAAGTTATACAGTAAAATCAGGTATTTTTTCACTTTTTCCTCTTCCTGTCTACTTTTCTGGAAGCTTCCTATATATTTGATGATATTTAAGCTTTATTTGGGACCTTAAACTTCAGGAAGGCTGAGGAGCTGCTAAATTCATGGTGAGTATGTGTTAGGAGAGCTTAGTTTTGGTGATGAGATGCAGCAGAGCCCCTTGGGAAGTTTGTATTCTGGCTTTTTTGTTGAGTTAATAGCATTTCAATTATTCATGTAATTCGGTGTTAAAGCTGAAGGAGCTCCTTCACTGGGTCCTTATGGGAAGCAGTTTCACTTCAAGAGCTCATCTTGTTCTTAAGTGGAAGAACAAATTAATGTTCTTTAAAACAAACTTTACACTGGAGCCCTCAAATCCCTGTCAGGCCCTGGGAGAAGCCTGTGTTGGAATTGCTGCTGGAGCCACAGCAGGGCTGTGCTGCTGTTGGTGCCCCTGTGTCTCCACCTCTGCTCCTGCTGGGCCTTGTCCTGATGGTGCTGCCAGGAAAGTCTGAGTTTCGAGGGACAAGAGGCACAAACTGAAATACAGGAATTTCCAGCTAAATATGAGGAAAAACTGACTTGCTCTGAGGGTGACAGGGCACTGGAACAGGCTGTGGAGGGGTTGTGGATTCTCCTTCCCTGCCAGGACTGAGAGCCCTCCTTGGACTGATCTGTGCAACCCGCTCCAGGGCAAGGCCTTGGCAGGGGGGTTGGACTGGGTGAACTCCAGAGATCCCTTCCAACCCTTCTGGAATGAGGGCACCATTCATGGCATGAACCTCTCAAGGATATTGCACAGTCTGGGGGAAAACCGTGCCATTTAGATATTTAATAACAAAATGAAGCAGATCCAGTGTGAGGTTTTCCTTCACAAACTGACTCAATTTGACCCGATAATACCGAATCCCGAACGTGCCCAAAAGCTGCTTTTCTGTGATTTGAGTTGAACTCGAGTGTCTGAAGCTGCTGTGGTGGCTGTCCCGTGCCATTCTGTCCCATGCCAAGGCACTGATCCCTCCCTGCCTGCGAGGGCACCTGGCCAGTGAGTGGCTGATGTTTGTTGGGCAGGTGATCCTGGACCTGGAGGAGGAGAGGCAGCGACACGCCCAGGACACGGCCGAGGGGGACGATGTCACCTACATGCTGGAGAAGGAGCGGGAGCGCCTCACCCAGCAGGTACAGCCCACAGAAACCCCGGGGAGCTCGGCAGGAGCCTCCCTCTCTAAGGCACTCCCAGCTTTTATCATCCCCATATGGAAAACAACCTTAAATTTCTCAGCGTGCTTTGGTAGCTGAGCAGTGCTAAAAGGTATTAATAGGCAATCACATCTTACTTCAGCCCGAAATCCGAGGAGTTCTGAAGAGCAGGGCTGCACTTACAATTAATAGAGCTGCTGCTGTACTCAAAATTCAGAGTAAGTCATGGAAGATCTCCTGGGGGTGTTGTTCAGAGATGCTAATAAATATTTAAGCCACTGTTTTCTGTTACTCAAGCGCTGTAGCCTTTGTTAAGCATACACACCACATCAGCATTTTAAAGCCTAAATGCCTTTAAAAGGCAAACTGACAAAGTAGTAAATGAGGTGGAAGGAAGCTTTGCTTGTTCCCTCAGTGCATGGCAGACCGGGTGTGTATCTCACCAAAGGCCAATCGAATTTCACACAGGATAAAACTACTAGTAAGTAATAATTGTTGTTACGTGCAGGCTAAGTTGTTCCAAACTGTTCTGCAGATTTCTTGGGCAGTAACCTCTTTCACAGCCATTGTCATTTTTTACTGTGTAATTTCTCCAAGATACACAGTAAACCTGTTCCCTTTTGGGGTGTTGCCCTTCATTTACTTTCAGGAGGTCTTGTGGTACCCTTAAAATGCTTTTTGTTCTTAACTTCCAGGTGGAGTTTGAAAAATCCCAAGTGAAAAAGTTTGAAAAAGAGCAGAAGAAGCTGTCTAGCCAGTTGGAGGAGGAGAGGGCACGCCACAAGCAACTGTCTTCCATGCTTGTTGTGGAGTGCAAGAAAGCCACTGCCAAAGCAGCTGAGGAGGGCCAGAAGACAGCAGAACTGAGCTTGAAACTGGAAAAGGAGAAGAGTAAGGTGAGTAAATTGGAAGAGGAGCTGGCAGCCAAGAGGAAGAGGGGTTTGCAGATGGAAGCACAAGTAGAAAAGCAGCTCTCAGAGTTTGACATTGAAAGAGAGCAGCTGAAAGCCAAGCTGAACAGAGAAGAAAACCGTACGAAAGCACTCAAAGAAGAGGTGGAATGTCTGAAGAAAGCCCTGAAAGAGCTGGAGGCTTCTTGCCAGGAGCACAGTCCCTCCGAGCCTGTGCATCGCAGCCCCTCGGTGACATCCAGGGGGGTCACAACCGACAGTCCCCCCGTGAAGTCTGTGTCCTGCCAGACTGAGAGTCTGCAGGCAGAACGAGCAAACCCTGCCAGCACCAGCAAAGCTGTTCACACCGTGTTTGCCAGCCCCTCTACACCTGTTCATTCCTATGCAAAATCCAACGGGCACTGTGACACAGACGTGCAGATGGGTGGGGAGACAAATGCTGCAGAGAGCCAAGTTCACAGGGAGAAATCTGCTGCAGCCTCAGAAAACGCAGTGGAGAATGGCAGTTCTCCTGTAAGAACAGAGTCACCCGTGCATCTGATGTCCCAGCTCCCTTCTGCTGGGGTGTCCCTGTCCCCCAGCAGCACGGCTGCCTCCTCTCTGACCCCTTCTCCCTGCTCCTCACCAGTGCTGACCAAACGCTTGGCGGGAGCCTCTGCCAGCAGCCCTGGCTACCAGTCCTCCTACCAAGTGGGCATCAACCAGCGTTTCCATGCAGCTCGGCACAAGTTCCAGTCTCAAGCAGAGCAGGACCACCAGCCAGGGGGCCTGCAGAGCCCCCCCTCCCGGGATCTGTCTCCCACCCTGGCAGACAACTCGGCTGCCAAGCAGCTGGCCCGCAACACAGTCACTCAGGTGCTGTCCAGATTCACCAGCCAGCAGGGCCCCATCAAGCCCGTCTCCCCTAACAGCTCCCCTTTTGGCACGGACTATCGAAACCTGGCAAGTGCTGGCAGCCCCAAAAACGAGTCTGGGCACTCTCCGAGCCCCGTCAAGGTCTCCAGCCCGCTGAGCCCGTTGTCTCCTGGAATTAAGTCACCGACCATTCCTAGAGCGGAAAGAGGGAACCCTCCACCCATTCCTCCAAAGAAACCCGGCCTCGCTCAGTCACCTGCTGCTCCTGCTGCACTCACCAAAACCTCCTCCCAGGCCTCCTCCCTGGGTGCCCCCGTGGATGTGGCGAGTAGCTGCTCCAGCAGCACTGTCGTGTCAAATGGCAAAGACCTGGAGATCCTCCTGCCAAGCAGCAGCTAGTCTCCAGAAAATGGGAATGTGACATTCCACAGCTTAGCTTACCCTGGAGCTAAGACACTGTTTTTCCACTCCATGTTATTTATTTCCATAGTAGCAGAATCTGTCTGTATAAAGCATTTAGTATTTTTTTTTTCTTTTTAATCGGTAGGAAAATATTTTTGTTTATGAAGAAACTTTAACTACAGCTATACAGTAGCCTCCAAATGTCTCGTGGCAGCAGTCAAATCATTAGAGGTAACAACCATAATCACATGGTAGGACCTATCAACTCTAATGGGACTGAAATGCTACTTTTAAATTATGCAGAAATAATTTTTGCAGACTTTTTACTCCATGTGAACATTTTATAAAAGTGCCTGAACTAAGCCTGCAATATGAATGTGATTCTCGGGAAAAGGTGAGGAGGGGAACATCTAGCTGCAGAAACAAACTCTTCTGAGTCCTGAATGTTGAAACCAACACTGGTTTTCCTTTTAATTCTTTGCATTTGCTAAGATAAGTTAGCAAATGTGCTACAAATTCTGCAAGGTGACCACCAGACCTGGTGCAGCCAGCCAGGCTATGTCCTTCAGGACATAGCTCCCAGCTGTTTGAGGAAGCACACATCAGTTTCTTGGGGTAAAATTTAGTTGTGATATCATCCAGATTATTTCTCTGTCAGTATTCCTCGTACATACAGTTCTTTCTGCTTTCCTGCCAAGATGCCTGTGTGCTTTAAATGGCTGAACTCTGGTTTCTGGTGTATCACCTGGAATTTTCAAGCCCTTCAAGCATTCTACTGTTGTGTGTAGAACTTCTGAGAAAAGGATCTTTCTGTTACTCAACAAAGATCTCACTATTACTTGAAAAAGCAACTCGTCCATACAGTACAGGTGTTTTGCAAGACCTGTAACCTGGGATCTTCAACTTTAAACAAAAGCAATAATTCTGTTCCTCACCTGTGTCAGTAAACCCTGACTGACCTGGATTTTACCCGGTAGCTATGGCTGGCTTTCCTTGGCTGCAAATGTGGAGCCAAGTCATTGCTGCTGTGGAATTGAGTATGTAGATCTGTGTAAGTATATCACACACATGCATACTAAACACACAGTGTGTTAGGGAAATATTGATCTCTTCTCGATCTTCTGCCTCATATAAAGAAAATATGGCAATTCACTGAGATTTTAAAAAAAATTCCTCAGTGAGGAATTGCCTAAGTTGGAGGCAGATCATGTGTGTGAAGTATTTGGACCCAGGAGAAGTAGGCTGATTCCTGTGCAGAAATGTTTGCTGCGAGAAAACCAACGGGCACAGCACAGTGGTTTTTTGAGTCACTGTGCTGAGAAACACAGGACAAACACCACAGATGAGTGGCAGAGGCTGAGAGCATGACCCCGAGTTAATGATCTCGGGTGCTGGATGTGAGCTGACCCTAAATTTAGAAACCGGTTTTGCTGCTCAGTGTCGGCCAGCGTTGAGCACTTCCCTCAGCAGCAGAGTCGTGTTTGCACAGAGCACAGCTCCCACTGCCACAGACACGTTCTCCTTTGTCAATTTTCACTGTTTCATTGGACAAGATCCCTTTGTTGTGGGGGAGATCCCTGTGCCACGGGAGGGTGCAGAGCTGCCCGTGGCAGAGGTTCCTCTGGGCTCTTTGAGCCTCGTTCCGTAGGGCGCCGGAGCTCTGTGCTGCTTTGAGGTGGCTCTTGTTGGACTGACCCCACACAGCCATGGCAGGGGTTCAGAGGTTTGCACAGACCTTTTAGGAGCCTTTTAGGCCGTGGTATTATGGGCTGTTGTTCCTAATCCAGTGGAACAGTCTGTGTATTAACAGCAGGGACACAGAGGCAGCCAGAGTTAAATGGGCAGTGACTCTTTTGGAAGCACATTTATTACTTTTTTAACTAAATGTCCACAGCAGATTTTTTTTTCCTCTTGCTGAGAGTAAATGTAAAAATGGATGGGCAGATGGATTTTGGCCCGTATATCCCTTCTGATTGAAAAGTGAGGCTTTTGTATACACTGCTTTAATGAGTTTCTTTGCTTTTACATTAATCTGACTGGTATTATCCCCTTTCTTTACTGATAGCTCTAGAGAGAGAGATACTATGATGAAGTCTAATAGGAAATGCACTGAGTACTGTTTCTTCTAAAATATAATATGGGAAGGGGTATGCAAAAGAATGTATTTTTGCTAGTAGACTAACTTCTGAAAGAAACTAAGCACAAGGGATTAAAATGGATCCAACTAATTCAGTAAGACATTTAGAGTTAGTATTTAACTGTTGATGTAGATTCTGTGTGGAAGCAACTAAATATTTCTTCTCTAACTCACATGTGTCCTAAGCAGACATTGTTGCAGAGTTTGTCACTGGCTAATGGAGTATAATGAAGTGCAAAACATACAACACTAGTATTAATTCATTAACACTTGTAAATTTGTAAAGCCAAACGTACCAAGCTGAAGTCTTTAATCATTTTTATAGCTGATGGCATTAAACATGTTAAACATTCATATTATCAATAAAGGATTTTATTTTTAAGATGTGCAAATTGCTTAAAGAAATGTTTGGGGTTGGGGCTGCCCAGCAGGAAAGAGTCCCGCTGCTGGTAACTGGGGATCTGTGCTCACCTGGAACCTGGAGCTTTAATGGAAGCTCTGAAATGTCAGAAGAAAGTGAATTTCTTGGGAGTACAGTGGATTTGGCTGCTGCAGCCAGAGCACATTGCTCCTCCATCTCCACCCACCTGCAGGTGCTGGTGCTGGAAATTGTGAGGTGCCCTGGGGCACTTGTGCCTCAGGTGGCACAGCACACTCTGGGTGCTCCAGACAGCTCTGGCTTTCAGGTATTTTTAAGTAAGGACAGTTTTCCTAAAGTACCTCTTCGGCACAGTGTCACGATACTGAATGGCTGACATTTTATATTAATGAACACTTTGGGGCTTGGGGAGGGAGATACCCCAGTCCCCTGCTGAGGGTTCAAACAGGATGGAAATTCCCTCTGCTGCCGAGGAGTGCAGCTCAGTTATGTCACAGGATACAGATGGGAACAGACCCTGGCTGCAGGAAAAGCTGCTTTGTCTGGGATGCAGCGTGTCCATGCACAGAACCATCACCCCTCTGCCCTGGAGAGCTGGGGCTGCTGCAGGTGCCTCCCTGCCCTTCTGCAGGGCAGAGCCCACAGTCCCGAGTGTCCCTGGTGTACCTCAACAGTGACCTGATTTTCTTATCTTTACATCAGTTCAGTGCAACAGGTTTTGCAACAGCCTGGGAAGAAGCTCTTGGTTCATCTCTCCAGGCTTGATGACACCCCCGAGGTCGTGCCAGTGCTGGTACCAGCCCAAAGCCACCAAACTGGTGCTGCTTCCTGCCCGGGAGAGCCGGAGGTGAGGAGCCCTGCCCGGACAGGAGCAGGAGCTGCTGCGGCGCAGCCACAGCCCTGCTGGCTTTTTATAGCAGCAGCAGGTCCTTGCCCAAGCGCGGAATGCTGACAAAGCCTTGGGTAAACACCTCCCGTGGCCCCTCGCGCCTCCGACACGCCCGGTGTGCGCGCCGGGCACGGGCCTGATCCCGGCCCCGGCCGGGGTGAGGCTGGAGCCCGTTTCCAGTGGGATGAGCCGAAGCCAGTCCTGCCCCTTGTCCTGGTGCCCGCTCGCAGCCGCTTTCTGTGCAGGGGAGAGGGAATCAGTCCCTTGGGCATGAGGCGTTCCTTCAGCTCCTAAAACGCATCCGTGCCAGCTCGGCTGGTGCCTGTCTCCTGCGGGGCGAGGAGAGGAGCCCGGGGCTGGTGCGGGGCGAGGAGAGGAGCCCGGGGCTGGTGCAGGGCGAGGAGAGGAGCCCGGGGCTGGTGCGGGGCGAGGAGAGGAGACCCGGGGTTTATGCGGAGCGAGGAGAGGAGCCCGGGGCTGGTGCGGGGCGAGGAGAGGAGACCCGAGGGTTTGTGGGGGGTACGGAGAGGGGTCCAAGGGTTTCTACACAGGGCAAGGAGGGAGCCCAGGGATTTGTGTGGGGCAAAGAGGGGGCCTGGGGGGTTGCGCCCTCTGCACATGGGCTGCAGGCACGCCTGGGTGTGGGGCTGGGGCTGGGCAGCCTTGTCCCGAGCCACCTCTGCCCCCGGGCGGAGCCGGGGCTGCACCCCCTGACCCCCACCCTGCCTCCAACGCTCCCGGGCCGGGCAGGAGAGCTCAGGGCAGCCTGGGAGAAGGATGAGGAGCTCAGGGGCGGGCAGGGAAGCTCAGGACAGGGCGAGGATGCTCATTGCAGTCCGGGAAGGGCTGGTCCCGTGCCCGGTGCGCGGCGCGGCGGGGCCGCTGGAGGGCGAGCGGCGCCCGGGAACGGGAAGGGGAACGGCAAGGGGAACGGGAGTGGGAAGGGGGACGGGCCGGGGCCGCTCCGTGCGACACCGCGCTGGGCACGGACAGCTCCGCACTCGGGACGGGAAATGGGGCCCCGCCGCCGGGCTGGCACATCGCAGGGAACCCCCACGGAAGGGAGATCCGGCACGGCACATCCCTGTTCCAGGACACCCCCACCACCGGGCACCCCCATCACATGGAATTCCACGGGAAGCGTGGTTGCCCCCAGATGCTGCGACCTGCATTTCTGGCAGGAAAAGCTCTTCTGCTTTGGCGTGCATCCAGCCTGAGCACAAGCTCCGGGCCGTGCCGCCCGCGGTGCCGGGCACGGTTTGTTTGCACAGCCCGGCCCCGGCTCTCCCCTCCCGGGGCGCACGCGGCCAAGGAAGGCTTCAAGCGCTGAGTGTTGTTGTGAAAAGTTTTCACGCTGCAGGTTTAGCACAAGCAAACATGCCAAGAGGCTGAGCTCTGCTTACCCCACTTCCCTGCCCCGCTAATTCCGTCTCGGCCACCGCTGCTGATAACCCCTGGGCGCCGGCCCGGCGCTCACCGCCACGGCCCCGTCACCCGGCCCTGCCAGCCCCGGACAACCCGCGGGGCAGCGGCTTAAAGGACCTGGGAAAATCACTTTCAGGGCAATCATCTCTTTCGGGATGAAGATAGTGAAAGTAGCACACACAGGGCTAGATTTAGAGGTTAAAACACCACGCGCTTTGGTTGCAGTTCTCTGCTTCCAGTTTGTACATCCTTCTGGCAGGTATTTCCTGCTCCTGCTCCGTGCTGGATCCCCTGCTCGTCCCTGAGTGTCTGTACCTGCTCAGCGGCAGGTAGGATTTCATAAAATCCACGTGCACGGCTGCAGCGGTGCTTACAGATGTTCCTGCAACGCAAACCAATTGTGTTTCAGCTAATTAGGAATCAGCGACTGTCGAGCTGAAAACATTCCACCGTGGCTGTATGATTTCAGCCTCACTGGGCCACTGATCCCACTTGCTGCACGCTTGGAGCCAGCTCTGGCTGAGGGGTGGCTCTGGGGGCTGCTGAGGGTGCTCTGCACCGGGCGAGCCCAAGGTGGGCTGGGCAGTTGCTGATCTCTGTGGAGACCCTCCCTGCCCTGGGGGTGCTTTGGAAGCTGACACCAGTGCAGGACACAGGGCGGCTGCTCAGGTTCCAGCTCGCTGCTGGTCCCAGGTCAGGGATCTGCAGAGCTCCCCACCGCAGGCACTGGTCCCCTGAACTGCCCTTCCACAGGGTGAACACATCTTGAGCGCCTTACAGACAAGGGAATCCAGCTGAAGATCTGATTCTGATTGCTTTCATCCTGCTCTGAAAGCAATAGGGGAATTTTTGGAGGTGGAACCCAAGAGCTGTTTACACATTGATGCCACAACTCCGTGTGCCGCTCCTGAAGAGCTGGAGGAGCAGCACATTCACTGGGGCTGGGCACAAACTCGCCTGGTACCCGCATGCCATGGGCAGAGAGCCCTCCTGTGCTGCCCTGAGCTGCCCAGCAGTGCCCAGCACTCCTTGCTTGCCTCCTGTGCCAGGATGGATCTGCTGCTGCCAGCACCTACAGCCAGGTGCCAGAAATGGGAAGGTGAAGGCTGGGAGCTGGTAGAGCTGCAAACCCTAAGCAAACCCTGGTGACTGGAACATGAAGAGCAGGGTCTCTGGGGTGTCCTGGAGGAAGAGCTGCCCATGGCCACATTTTGGCCCAGGCACAGCACTCAGGGTGTTTAATGCGAGGTCACACGGTGATAATAGACCAAGACAGAGGTCCGGCCTGGCCGTGAGGAGCAGGGGGCAGGACCAGTCCCTGGGAATCCCTTGGTGTGCGACCTGCCCAGACCACGATGAGCCTTCTGAAGGCTCCGTGCTGGGGTGGCCCGTCCCTCCCGGGCACAGCAAAGGGACAGAGGCTCCGCGGGGAGCCACAGCTGCCTCTCGTCCGCAGGAGCCTCACAGGCAGAGCGGCCTCGGCCGGGTGATTAATCTTTTGTCACAGAGGAATAGGGAGAACCAGCAATTAATAAACCCCTGGCTTCGGCAGGAGCACGGCTCTGCCGTCCCCGCCGCTCAGGATGTGCTGGCGGCCGGGCACGGGCGCAGCGCAGATGTTCCCGAGGGAACCAGGGTCAGCACTGTTTGACGAGGAGGAATCACCAGCGGGAGGATGTTTGTTTTTGTAGCAGCTGGATGTGTCTCGGGGAGGGATGGGAACGTCTCCTGTCACTCGTGGGCCGGGAGGAGGCTGGCAGGGCAGGGATAAAGCTCCTGACAAGTTTGGACTAGCAGGCGAGTTGATTAGCTGAGAGATGAAAATTCACAGCTCGGCTCTTGCAGGGCCCGTGAGCTGCTGGAGAGATGTTTATGTGAGGGGACAGCACCCCGTGCCCCGCCGCGGTGCCCGCGAGCGCCCTGGCACAGCGCTGTGTCCCCAAGGCAAGCACATCCATCCCCTGCTTGAAGTGGGGAGCCGGGGCAGCCTTGAGGGGACCTGGGGACCCCGACTGCTCCGTGGCCGCAGGCACAGGCCACCGTGGCCACCTGAACACCAGCACAGTAGCCTGGACGTGCCCCAAGTCCCTCCCCGGCTGCGGGCACTGGGCTCCGGCCACCAGGCACCGCCTCGGGCGTTAATTTGAGATGAGGGTGACAAAGAAACCCGGCCTGGCCAGTGCAGGCACTTGTCAGCTGAGAGCCCGCACTGGGCTGTGTCTGATGGGACCGATTACCCGATGATAGACAGAGATAAATGTGTACCGCTGGAGGCGGAATAAATCGATGCTATATGTTGTATAATTGTCTTGAAAATAAGGTAATGCCGGGCTCTTGGAATGCTTTGATCTTATCAGAAAGACAAGGAATACACTAATGGCTTTAATTAGACTTCGGGGATGAAATGAATTCGGCCTCCTGGGTGAGCTGGTTTCTGGAATTGACCACTGGTGGGGATAGAAAGGCTTTAATCAGATTTAGGCTCTTTAATACCCACAATAGTGTGTGTCTGCATGCGTGATACAGACCTGCTGCTCGGGGTAGTTCGGTGGGGGCTCTGAAGGCTGCACGTGCTTGGGCTTCCAGTGCCATTGAGACACGTTCTTCAGTGTTCTTTTCCAGCTGAGTTTAAGCTCAGCAGAAGCTACTAGTTTTATTTATTGACTTCTAAGTTGGAAACAGCTTGTCAAAAAGCAGTGGAAAGCTGGGAATCGTTTAGTTTCCCAACAGCAGGATCATGGCAGCTGCTCCGGCAGCAAAGCAGCGAGCTGGTGATGTGTTTAATTGTTAATTATTGCATATACTGGCTACAGCTGAAGCAGGTGGAAAGCTTCTTGTCTCTCCAGGAACACATCCTTGTGCTGTCCCCGGGAACACTCGAATAGGCAGCATTTAGTGCACAGAGGATGAGCAAGGTCTGACTCAGCGCCGTGACTCACCGGGTGAAGCCGCTGCTCATCCACGGGCTGCTGTGAAGAGGGGTGGGGATGTCCCAGCCCTCGGGGGGCTCTGCCTCTGCTTCCCCCGTGCTTGTGTCAGGGCCGTGTCCCCGAGTGTCCCCTGAGCAGCCTCACACCAGCATCCCTCAGGGCTTGGCTGGGGCTGGGATTTTTCAGAGGCTGCACCTGACTTTCCCTTGGTTATTTCCCAGCAGAACCGGAGTGCTTGCTAAGCAGCAGCAGCCCAGATGCTGACGCTAAACAAGCTGCAGTTATTCCTCCTGGGCTGTGTTTACGCCTTCCCTGTTGTAACTACAGACTTGGATTATTTTGGTCGGTTGACATTATCTGTTGTGCTTCCCTTATGTTAATTTGTTGGGCTTAGATGAGCTCCTGAAAAGGATTTAATAACAAAAGCTGCTGCCAATGAAAGCACAACCTTGTTCAGCACTTACTGTGCAGCCAAAGCCTCGGAACGCCGAGCCTCCAGGCGTGGCATCAACTCCCTGCAAGTAGCTGAGGTTTCGTGTGAGCACAGGCAAGAGCACGGCGAGGTCAGCGCTCGCCCCACAGGCAGAGGAGGTGGGTCCCAGCTCTGCCAAGCCATGAGCCCCCCCAGGAGCAGCCTGATGGTGCTGGGGACAGGGAAAGCCACAGCTCAGCCTCATGCAGAAGGCACCAATGTTTGGCGATTCTGGCTCAAAGGGCAGGGCCGTGGCAGTGCCCCCCAAATTAGGCAGCGAGGATGAGGCCCCCCCTTTCCCAGGTCCCCAGGGATGCCCGTTCTGTATCCCTCATCCCAGAGGGGTGATCACACACCAGTGTGGTGGTGGGATCCAGCCTGGGAACACCGTGGGGCCATGGACACCCTCAGGGTGTCCCACCTGATGGGAGAGGAGGATGCAGGAAGGCAAGGGGAGGAAGGGCATGAGCTGCCAGGGACAGGCAGCACCAGGGACATGTCCCCCCACACCACCCCACTTGCCCAGGATGTGAGATCACCTGTGTGTGGGAAAGCTCCTCACCTCAGCACAAACACACACATGCTTAGTAACATAATCTCTTAAAAGCAAAACCCCAGAAATTCCTTTTTCTTCGTGGAAAATGTTGCCTGGGGGAGAAGCTCATCATGAAGGATGAAAGCTTAATCCTTGAGGCAGAGCAGGACTTGGGGGGGAAGAGTATAAACATGACAGTTGTTGCTCAGTGAGTCGGAAAAAAAAGGTGAAGGGATAAAAGTTGTGGTGGGGCAGGAGGGTGATGGGGATGGGCAGCGGGAGCCCCGGCAGCGCTCCCTCCCTGACCGGGTCATATCCATCATCCAGCGCTGGCCATGACAAATGCACAGGTTATCCTGGCAATCTCAGGAACAGAAAAACGCTCTGTGCTCCGGTGAGTGAAGGTGGGAGAATAAACGATGCTCTGTACTTGTGTGGTTCACCGCTGGGGACAGCCCTGGGTTACCAGGTATCGGCACTGGCAACACTGGGAAGGAGCTTTAATCAAGATCAGGCACTGAGCATTATAAAATAAAGCCAGACCAGTGTGTGTCAGATGGATAATTCCATGTTTTCTGAGCCGTCAGCATGGATGCTGGCAGGTGATGTGACAGTGCTCAGAGGAATTGCACTGAAGGAAGCAGCTTACAGCACCTCACTGCCATCCCTCAGCAACCACCACTCTAACCTGCCTTCTGCACACCCAGAGAAAACCTGTTTAAATCAAAGTTAAACCCTCTGCAGTGCTGCCTGGTTTAAGTTGAACCTCCTTGCCAGCAGGCAGCAGGAGAGGCAGGGCAGTGGCAGGAGGAGAACATAGCTCACAGCTGGGGACAAGGGGGTCGTGCACTGGTGGCCACATTTATGGTAGTGGAAGGAGTTGGGCTGATGGTTTGGGGCAGAAATGGATATTTTCCATGGTTCCTAGGGGCTCTTGGCAGGTCTCAGTCAGCCAGGCCAGGTCAGAGGCATTGGGAACCCAGGAGGTTCCCAAGAAAAACGCTCCCCAGTCTGAAAGGGGTTTCCTTGCATGGCATCCCCAGTGCAAGAGGGAAAAACAAACAAGCTCCTCTTCTCTTCTTTATTTTTAATTGGCAGTGGAGCAGCAGAGGTGGGGTTACACTCTCCAGAGCCCAACCTGCTCTGTCTTTGCTCACTGCACAGAAACGCTGTTTATGGACTCAGATTCCAACCTTCTCCTCTCTCGAGGCTGTGAAGATGTATTTCCTCTTGTGCCATTTCTCCTTCTGGCAAGCAGGCTCCCAGGTGGGTCTGGAAAATGTCAAAGTGGGAAATAAAGTTGTTCGCTACAAGAAAGAAAAAAAAAAAAAGAAAAAAAAAAAGAGAGAGAGAGAGAGAGAAGAAAAGGGTTGTGACGGGTAGGAACAAGCCCCCGAGGTGCAGTGAGAGGTCTGCAGGGAGCTGACCCTTCAGGTGGGAGTGTGAGGATTCAGACATGAAGCATCATCAAATTCCCCCTCTGTACCATGTGCCCAGCACTGGGCACCATGGCTCCATCAGCACGGCTGAAGGCTCTGCATTTTTCACCCCTGGAGCAGGCTAAAAACACAGGACAAGACAAAAAGAAATAAAAATAACCCAAGCCTGACCTCTCTGGCCAGTTAAGGACAGCAAAGAGCGGGTTGTGACGGGTCACCCTGGTGATGGGTGCCCTGCACCACTTCAGCCTGAGGAACCATCACCTTGCCCAGGTGGTGGGAGCCCCAGGCACAGAGGTGACAGGTGACACCATCACAGTGTGGCCAGGCTGGTGGTGCCAGTGCCACCTCCACCCGCAGGGCTGCCTGGCAAGGAAAGCTCAACGTGCACGTGCTCGTGAGCGTGAGCTGGGGGAAGACCCGGCCACGGCCGCCCGCGGGAGCACCGGGGCTGGGCACAGATGCTGCAGATTAGAGAATGAAAAGCTGGGAGGTTTCTGCTGAAGACATTTTTCCATTTGTGAGGCCATGGGGTGGAGCGGGCGAGCGGGGGGGCAGCGCCTGCAGCAACAACAAAAGGCAGAACGAGGGGGAGGGGAGCACGAGGGAGAGATTTTTGATTCATACTCAAAAATTACCCAAACTTTATTGCCAGAATGTCTACATTTTTATGTGCTTAAGCACAGTGAGTTATGGAAATCTTAGAACAATGGAATGATCTCCTTCATCGCCCTCGATGCGTTCAAAGTCACCACCCCTCCTCACCAAGAGGAATCTCTTTTTCTGTTTTACTGACTTACAAAAATGCCTCTGCTATCAACACCCTCCACGTGCATCTCATAAATACCAGGGTGGGACACTGGCCTATTGGTGGATGTTTTTTTTATAAATCCATCTCTGCCCCAACCCTCACTCAAGAAAGTTTTTACGGCATTTGGTTGATTTGGCAAATTTTCTGCTAGAACCTGTCTGAACGAAAGGGGCTGTGAATTCCTTGATTCACGTCCAAGCTCTGAGCTCTGTGGTTCCCCTGCTCTTGTCTTTGCTCTGTGGGAGTCCCTTATCTGTCAGTCACGTACTGATCTTATAAATCCTCTCCCTCTCCATGTGAGAGCATTGCAGGGTGTGCCTTACACGCTCCATCTGCCAGGTGAGGAACCGTAGCGCCAGCAATCCGGCTCCAGCACGTGTTTTGCAGCCCTGAACACGCAGAATAAAGTAGGTTTGGGTGGGTTTTAGCCCTGTAGAGCAGGCATGGAGCAGACCCGTTCATTTCTGAGCACGCCAGGAGCAGAGAGAGGTGCGGATCCATCCTCGGGCATCGCAGGGCAGGCTCTGCGCCGGCAACGCCCCGAGCTGTGCTGCAGGGGAAAATCCTTCACGCAGCAGCTGTGCCTGTGTAGGAAAGTGTAACAGAGTGTGCAGCAAGGGCCAGCAGAGAACACACGCCAGGGTGGTTTCCTTTGCTGCCGAGATAATTCCTCCCCACCCCTCTAAAGCAGCGTCCTCCTCGGCTGCGCTGGCTGAGCAGAGCCCGGCCACACAGGCCTGGGCTCTGATTTACAGCCTGCCAGCTGACGGAGCTGCAGGCAGAGAAAGTGCTGAGGTGGGAGAAAATGAGGACCAGACCGGGAAGAGTGGGGCAGGGGGAGGTTGCCGGGGAGGTTTCAGGCACCAGAATCATCCCACCTTGGCTGCGTGCACCGGCCAGGGCGGGCGATGCCTGTGGAACAGGGAGCAACCCATCTCCTCAGCTGCTCGGAGAAACTGGGGCATGGATGGGAAGCCCCAATGTCTGCACAAACCCTTCTGATTATTCCTCGTTTCCCAGGCTCATCCTGGCCATCCTGCCCCGCTTCCAGCTCTCCCAGGAGAGGGAAGCTGAGCGAGCCACCGGAAAACATCTCCAGCCCTATAAACTGACACCGTTGTTTATAATATTCCTAAGTGCCATTGCATGATGATAGCAGCATTCTGACACAGAAAATTTACTTTTTTCTTTCTTTTTTTTAAATAAAGTTAGGAAGTTGCAAGTCCCCCAGAAGATGTTTTGGCCATTATCCTGCGTTTGTTTGTTTTTCTGCTTCCCCTAAGTGACACAGGCAGGGCCATGTCCTGCTGCTGATGTTCTGGCACTGTCACAGCACTCACAGAACCCACAGCACGCTACTGTGCTCAGCCAGACAATCTGAATCCCTGCTGGTACCAGGCTGGCAGCCAAAATCCCAGGAGAGGCTTTTACCAGCCTCCCTCCAGACAGACAAAACCCATTCCTTCCTTCTTTCCTTCTTCCCCTTCCTTCTTTCCTTCTTCCCCTTCCTTCTTTCCTTCTTCCCCTTCCTTCTTTCCTTCTTCCCCTTCCTTCTTTCCTTCTTCCCCTTCCTTCTTTCCTTCTTCCCCTTCCTTCTTTCCTTCTTCCCCTTCCTTCTTTCCTTCTTCCCCTTCCTTCTTTCCTTCCTTCCTTCCCCCTTTCCTGCCTTCCTTCCTGCCTGCCTTGCTGCCCTGAGCTAGGGCTGCCTGCAGTGGGGAAAGAGAAGGGAACGTGCCCTGCTGAAGGATGGAAGATGGAGCAGGGAGCAATTGGAGGGTGGAGCAGGGAGGTTACAGCAGACTCTTACAACTCCTTGTCCAAAGCACCCGCAGCCTCTGGAGCCACCCACAGCTGAACTTCCTGGGAAAGAGGCTTGGATTTGAGGGATGAAAATTAAAAGCTGTTGATCTACTGGATGAAATTTATCAATGCACATTTCACATCCCGGGGGCTGAAATCATGACTTTGTCATTACTATTTGTGTGCAAACACTCCTCCATAGGAGTCAGGCACTTTGCTGAGGGCATTGCAATTTCCTCCAATCTCCAGTTTGCTTATGTTGTGCTAAAACCAAACAAACAATCCCTGAAAGGCAGCAAGAGCTGCAGGAATCCTCTT
>VYXD01000201.1:31351-48911 GCA_013397195.1 Hylia prasina
AAGAATCCTCTATAAAAAAAAAAAAAAAAAAAAGTAACCAAAAACCCAGCAGGGATTTATCAGGGCTTCAGTGCAGGACACAGCAGGGATTCTGTGAAGACACTGAACCTACTGATGGGCACCCTCCAGAGCACCCTGTGGGTGTCAGCAGGTGTGGCTGTTTCCCATGGTCAGGGATGGGGCTGACACTTCACTGACCCGTCCTTCCATCAGCTGAGGCGTGACAAATCACTGAGTTATGGAATCACAGAATATGCTGAGCTGGAAGGAACCCACCAGGGCCATCAAGTCCAACCCCTGGCCCTGCACAGCCCAACCCCAAAACAGCAAACAAGGGATAGGAAGTTTCTAAACTCGCTGAAGGTGGTTTAGAGAAAAAGGTTATGAAATGCAATTAAAACTTTTATAAAGTGTTCTGATCACACTCATTGGTCACTGTATGATTTTGATCATAAATCAGAAAATGAGCTGGAGAACTGAAGGGAAGGGAATGTCCAGGAGGGCAGTGCATTGGTGTAGAATCAGTGTGGACATAAAAGTGAGTTTGCAACAGTGACCAAGCCATGATTGATGCACAGTCAAGCACCTCAAAACTTGGAAAAATTAACTGCAAAACCCATAAACAGTACAAGCATCATGAGTCTGACGTTTGGCTCCTCACTGCTGAGCTGCTGGTCCAACAGCTCACAGGCCAGAGGTCAAGATTCCCTGTTCCTCTTTTTGATGTGCACCATTCTCATATTTCCATGTTGCTGGACACAAGAAGGAAAAAAAATCCCTCTGAGTTAGGCAGCAGGGCGAGACTGTAATTGCTTTCCCAGCTCCTCCCTGAGGCCAGGCACCCGCACACGCCCGCTCAGCCCAGGAGCAAAATGGGACAGAGAAGAAAAAGTGCTGCAGTTTGGGGTTGATGAACAGACCAGGAAAGGTCCCAAATGTGAGTCCACAGCCAAGAGGTGCCCAAGCTCTGTCACTGTCCCCGTGCCCGTGGCCAGGGCTCCCAGCCCCTCGTGGCTCCACAGGCATGGGCCGACTTGGCAGACATCTCTCTATCCATTACCAGTTAGTGCAATGGAACTGGCTGACAATGGGCTCAGAGGCTGCCAAAATCCAACATGAGGGCTGCAGATGTCCCTGGGACCAGCAAACCCTGCTGGAAGATCCCTGTGGAATGAAAGGTTACCCTCAATTTGCTTCAGATGCTGCTCGCACCATCCGACAGGCATCACTGGAGGAGGGGCCTCCATCGGAGAGAAAAGATAAATCCAGCTCTGCCTCCAGACTGTTACTGTCTCCTCTGGTTCAAATTAAGTGACTCGGGTCATTTTTTATGTGTTGCCATTTGTCTTTTACCTGAGGGCATTGCAGAAAGGAAAGGAGAAAAGGTGAATCCAGCACGAAAGCAGGGAAGGAGCAGAGCCTTTAGTAGACAATTAACTGAACTGACATCGGGCTCTCCCTAAAACATCAAACTGGGGATTAAATGCAGCAGACACAGCTAATGCCTTGCCAGTGGGTCCAGTGATAAATCAGCACCAGTGGCCGTGGCTGCACGGCAGCATGCAGCCCTGATCCCAGGGATGTTACAGAGACATCCCAGCTCCCACCAGCACTGCCAGCCCCACGTCAGCACCTCCCAGTTTGATGTCTAAGAGCCAGGAGTGAAGCTGATGCAAAGATCCAGCCCAGCAACCAGACAGGCACAGGGTGACACCAGTGCCACCACCAAGGGCCACCATGCACTTGGTGTTCCAGGCAACTAAAATGCAACGGGGAAAACAACGTCCCCTCACAGCATCTGTGTTTCCACAGCCAGGGCCAAAGGGCTCTGCTCTGGAAACCTGGGCTGCCTGTTCAGCAAGCATTTAATGATACTGGGTATTTTATCAGCTGCTGTATTAGAGGCAAATGAACTGCAGGAAGCCTCAGGTGAGAGAATGTCAGCACTGTGGGATGTGGGGAGACCCGGCAGGTGGACCTTGCATTTTTCTGATGCTCATACCAGCCTGGCTCACCCACGTGGAGAAACTGCTTGGCAGAGGGGCAAAAAAGGAGATGTAGTGCTTACAGCAGCCTGATATGCCACAAAAACCCACCCATTGCTTGGCCTTCCCAAGGGCTTTATAGAAACAGAATCATTAAGGTTGGAAAAGATCTCCAAGACCATTGAGTCCAAGTGTTATGTGCCTGTAGAAATAAGAAGGCTTGGATCAGTCTCAAGGTCCACTTCCAGAAGTCAGGAGAGGCTGGGAAAGAGGCTGGGAGCCTCTGTGTCCTGCCCACACAGGGGCTGCAGCGCATGGCTGGGACTGAGGATGCTCCAACAGCCCTGCTGCTCCCCAGGGCCACATCCCTCTGTGCAGGGAATCAGCTGGGACTGGAAGCAACCCCTGTGGAATCACTGGTGTTTGTCAGTGCCTCCCAAAGCCAGCCCCAGCCCAGGACACGGCTGAGGAGATTTATTTCTTCTGACAGGCTCCACACACGCCGCTCTTTTTATTCATTGATCTTGACACGTCTTCTGCCACACTGGGCAAACTTTGGGGTCAGCCCAGAGCCGGTGTTGGGGGAGTGAGATGTGATCTATTTTCAGATGGTTTATAAAATTAACATCCCCAAGGTATCCCAATGTTTGCCAAGGTGAATTCTGTGTCCATTCTGGATGGTTTCGTTACCCAGTGACCCCTTACATACTTTTCCTTTTCTTTTAAAGCAGGGAGATTTCCACTTCCAGCCCAGCTGGGCATCCCACAGCCCCCCAGCAGCACCAAGACCTTTGCCAGTGTTATGTGGGAAGGGAAATCTTGTTTCCAGCACCTGAAAACCCATCCAAGCTCCTAAATCACCTGCACTGCTTCCTGCAAGTGCATCAGGGCAGCCCCACAGAGCCCCATGGTGCCACAGCCTTGAGGATGCCCTGGCACGGGGAGAAAAAGCATTACCTTGCCCTGAATTTTCCATAGTAAAACCAAACCAAAACAACTGATTCAGTGGAAATACAGAATGAAATTTAGACTTCAAGCCTGTGATATTTGCTACTTTTATCAGAACACAAGCAGCTCTATCCCAAAGCAGTCGCTTCTCAGCGTATTTGGTGATTTAATTTAAAAAAAAAAGATTTTTTTCTTTGTCAAAAGCAGATGCATCTCATTTTTCCACTGAAAGAAAATGTAAGCTTTTAGAAAACAACAGTTTGATGAAAATGTGTTACTCTTGCCCTGTTTGGAGCACTCGGGGAGAGCTCCATCCCCACACCCAGCACTCGACCTGGCTAACCACAAACCACACGCCTGCCTTGGGTCAGGCTCCTTTTTTCCAGCACTCTGATTATTTTTTCTCCTGGGGATAGGGCTGGGAAGGACTCAGCCTTCAGCTCAAGACAAATCCTGCCCTTTCAGTAAAGTGTAATAAACTTCTTCCCCTGACACATAGGAAAATGTTTTAAGGCAAGACTTTATAGAGAGCATCAATCACTTTGGAGGTGATGGAATTGCTGCAGAATTATAAGCAAGTCTGAAGTGTCTACAGAGGACTCTAAACACTGTCTTCTATTTATTCTCTGTGTCCTTTGTAAATGTAAACTTCTGTGGAGTTCAGAGGCCCTTCCGTCTCCACGGCCTGTCAATCCAGCACCTTTCACCGCTGCTAAAATCACAATTAAAAAAAAAAGGGGGATTACAAAAACAAACACAGAGCTCGCGCGCGCGGTGATGGCTGCGGACTGCTGTGGGATCCTGCCCTGTGCCCACCTCTTCCCACCAGGAACAGGAGCCCTGGAGCCGCCTCCCTGCAGCCCCCCCTGGCCAGTGACCCTCTGTCACAGCGGGCAGCAGCCAAGGGAAGAGCAAGAGTGAGGGTGGAGGAGAGCTCAGGGCTGGCCACAGCAGCCACCTCTGGGTGCTCATCTGCAAACCCATCCTCGCCTCTCAGGGGAGCAGGGAGAGAAAGACCAGGAGCAAATCCCAGGGATGGAGACCCAGCTGGATGCAGGGCAAGTTTTTTTTTTTCCCTTGCTGTGCATGGGCAGGTTTTTATCTCCCCCAGACACAACCAGCAAGGAAGGGTTACAGTGCCCTCCTGCATAAACACCCACCAGGGCTCTGAAAGGCTCCGGGAAGATCATGCAGAGGACAGGGCACTGACAGCAGGATGGAGCTGGGTGTGGGAGAGCCATCCCAGCTGGAATGCTGTTCAGGGGAGCAAGTGGGAAGTGACTTTTTCTTCCACAGAATGAAAAAAAGAGATAAAAGCTCTATAAAGTTAGAAGATAATCCATATTAAAAACTTCTTTTTGACAAAATAGCTGGAAAAATTACTTTATACAGCGAAATATTCCACAGCTGCTCCAGGGGGAAAAAAGTCTCTTTTAAAAAATATCTTTCATGAGAGACTTCCTCTGACCCTGCAGCATCCTGATCCCAGGACACAGAGACTGCAGGGAGACAAGTAGCAGCATTTTGTCCCTGCCCAGGAAAGGTGAGGAAATAAACAACTGGGAGCCTCTTGGTTATCCACATTGGAGAAGTTTTGGTAGGTACAAACAGCTCTACACAAAACTACACATCCACAAGCATCACTTTAACATCACGTCAAAGAGGGAAATTCCTGCAAGGGTCAGTCCATGACCCACCTGACCTGTGCCTGAGGGACAGCCCTCGGTCCCACTCCCGCTGGGAACTTGCTTTACCAGTGCATGTGGCACTGGTTCTTGCCAGCGTCTCTGGTCCTCTCAAAAGCCCTTTGCCTCAAACCCCAAATGAAAACGCAATTATTTCAGCAGAAAAGCAGCATATTGGAGGCTCCCCTGCAACACCCTCACTAAGTCATGCTGACAGGCAAGAGTCCAGACAGGCAACAAGGGGAACGAGCGTGGAGAGCTCCCTACGCACTTCCTGATGCTCACTGTGATCCCCCATCTCCCCTGCAGGGCCGGGGTCTCTCGCATCCCCTGCAGGGCCGGGGTCTCTCCCATCCCCTGCAGGGCCGGGGTCTCTCCCATTCCCTGCAGGGCCGGGGTCTCTCCCATCCCCTGCAGGGCCGGGGTCTCAGAGCTGTCACCCGGCTCATCTCCTGCAGGTGCGCATCCCCACGGAGCGGTGGCCCCGCGGGCCGGTACCCAGCTGGGGTGGAACCCATCCGTGCCGGTACCCACCCGGGCCGGTACCCAGCCGGGCCGGTAGCCAGCAGATAGCGCTGCGGGTCCGTCCCTGGCCCCGCCGGCTCCGCTGCGTCCCTGCGACCGCCCTGCAGGGTCCGTCTGTCTGTCCCAACCCTGCACGAAGGACAACGAGCGTGGGGACCCGTCCAGCACGGCCGCTGGACACCGAGCAGGCGGTGCCGTGCGCTCCACCCCGCGCTGGCACCCGCTCTCTGCCGGGATCCCCAATGTGTGACCCATCCATCGGGATTCCCAATCTGGGGCTCCTGTCAGGATCCCCAGTGTGGGACCCATCCATCGAAGTTCCCAGTCAGGGACTCCTGTCAGGATCCCAGTGTGGGACCCATCCATCGGGGTTCCCAATCTGGCACTCCTGTCAGGATGCCCAGAGCAGGACCCATCCATCGGGATTCCCAATCTGGGGCTCCTGTCAGGATCCCATTGTGGGACCCATCCATCGGGGCTCCCAGTCAGGGACTCCTGTCAGGATCCCAGTGTGGGACCCATCCATCGGGGTTCCCAGTCAGGGGCTCCTGTCAGGATCCCAGTGTGGGACCCATCCATCGGGGTTCCCAGTCAGGGACTCTTGTCAGGATCCCGGTGCAGGACTCTCTATCGGGGTTCCTGGTGAGGGGCGCTGCTGCTGCCAGATCTGTGCGGGCAGGGAAGGGGAATACGGTCGCACTTGCAACAGGTCTTTTTCCTGGCATGCTCCAGAATGTTAAAACATTCCAGCGGCCACGGCATTCCGCTGCCTCCTGGCTGCACTGCAAACAGCTGATCCCTGTAGGATCGCACCCGCAGCCTTTCCCAGGGCTGACCTGGAGCATCCCTGCCTCCCCAGCCCACCCCGTGGCCTCCCGCCCTGTCTTCGGCTGCTTTGTTTGCACTGAAGAGTTGCTGTAGCAGAAGTGCAATTCCAGCAAAAGCTGGCAGGGAATCCAGGGACCAAGTCCGGAGTAAATTCTGATAATGCTGTGTTTACATCAGGAATTTCTTTGGCAGATTAATCACGTGAATGAAGTAACAGATGGGAACTCGCTGGAGACACTGTAACAGGAATTCCGGAGCAGGGCCAGGCTGGCAGCTCACCCTCGGGGAGCGCCACTGCCGGGGCCAGCACCCCAGGGGAGCGGGATGAGGTCAAACAGGGATCAGCGCTGGAGAAAAGCAGCGCCCAGAGGGGAACTCTCCCCCAAGAGCCAGTCGAGAGCAGCCAGGACAGCAGCTCGTCCCCTGGCACACGCCAGCCTGTCCTTCCAAGGCTCGTGACATCCAAGAAATGATGGGTATCAAGGACATCTTTGCAGGAACGGTCTCATGCTCCTGCTGCCAGCCTCAGCCTCACCACCCGCTGGGTGTGGGAGAGCCATCCCAGCTGGAATGCTGTTCAGGGGAGCAAGTGGGAAGTGACTTTTTCTTCCACAGAATGAAAAAAAAAAGCTGTTTTACCAGCTCCAGACTCAGGAGTGGAGTTACAAAGTACTCCAGGTCAGAATTCCCCAGGGAGCAGGTGACCAGCCCGGGCACAGCCCCCGGGCTCTGGCGTGTCAGTCAGTGCAGCACGGATACAGCCACCAGGGATGTTTTACTTCCCAGTTGGTTGGGGTGCCCAACTTCTCCCAGACTGGGGAATTATTTCCAGTCAGCCACTCAGGAACGTGCCACGTGCCTGTGTAAACAGCCATGTGCACCAGCTGTGCCTGTGTGCCTGACTTGCCAGGTGCTGCCCCAGGAGTGACAGGCTGCCAGGTCTGGTACAGGGCAGGGGATGGGGCAGATGTGCTGGGAGCAAGATTACAGAGCAGAGTGTTTGTTGGGAGCTACGGAATGCAGTTTGTGAGAGGCAGGGGTCTTCCTGTTATTTGTTCCTTCCTTCAGAACTGTGTGATCACCTTTCAGTGCCTGTACTCTTCCAGAGAGCTCCTTCACTGCTCCAAAGCCAGGCACGTGGGTGGGCAGCACCCCTGGGAGATGTGGGAATGTGCAGCCAGGAGCACGGGTGCTCAGGGAGGATGTGGTCTGCATGTGCTTCACGTGGTTTTAACTGCACCCCAGGATCTCATAATCTCTCTTGCAATGAAGCTGCACACAGATTTACCAAGTGTGATTTGTGAGAGCTAACGGGTTGTTTTAATGACACAGCAGCTTGCTGAGGAAACACCATTCCGCTGCTCCTGGGTCCTCCCAACATGCTCCAAGAGACAGCTCCAAGCAAAGGGCATCAATTAGATCACAACAGTCTCTTGCAGAGTAACAGAACCAGGTTAGCCAGGGTAAACTGGAGATTTTTGATCTCTTCATTAATCTTTCCAGTCTGGCTCAGTGCTGTCCGAAAAGCTTGCCAGTGGCACCAACCCTTGTGCTGCCAATTCACATTCCCAACATTGCTCCCAAGGTCTGGGCAGCACCAACAGACCACAGCACGGCTCTGGCTGCCACAGCAGGAGGGACACGTGCTCAGGTGTGAGGGGCAGAGCCCAGCATTGCATGGGCCTGGCCCTGGCTCCTGGGATCCAGGTCTGGGAGCCAATAAGGCTTCCTGCCCCGGGGCAAAGCGAGCTGCTCTCCCCTCGGGCTGCAGAGGGGAACATATGGGACCCTTTAGCTGGGAGCATATAAAACTCAACCCTGTATTAGTCATCAGCTCCCTCATGTTCCTTGCACTGCTGGGGGACACGACTCTCGCAGCAGCGGCCGACAGCCGCTTGTGTTTCTGTCAGCTCCAATAAACAACAGCCTTCAGTCCACGAGGGGAGAGGGGGCTTGGAAACCCCAGCCAAAAACAACACGTTGTAAGCATGATCTCCTCGCCAGCTCAATGGCTCCATCTCTCCCCCAGTTTGCCAAGCCAGCACCGTTGGGAAGCAGGGTGTGAGGGCCGGGATGACCCGGCAGGAACAATCCCTGTCCCCCTGCCTGCTGTCCCAGCGCCCGCCCGCATCCGCCAGCGTTCCCCGTGAGTCACGCGCCATTAACATTCTCCCAGTGACATCTCCAAAATACTTCAGGGATAAATTGGTTGCTGGCTGATTTGCAAAGCATTTAGGCAGAATTATTAGGAGGAAGGTTGGTGGGGAGCCAAGAGCTGGACCCCGAGGGAGGCTGTGTGCTTGTGGGTCACTTGGATGCTCATCCCATGGCCTTGGGGAGCTCAGCCTGGGCCCCACAGGTTGACAGCACCACACGCCAGCCAGTAAACATGGTATAAGTCATCTTCATAAAGGGCTTAAGTGCCCTGGCGCTGTTGGATAAACAGGACCATGCTGAATGCACACAGCAGCCTGGCAGAGCCCTGGAGGCAGCTCAGCATCTTCACAGCACCCCTGTGACTGCCAGTGGCACCAGAAGGGACCCGGAGCCCAGTGCCCACTGCCATCCCAGTGCCTGCACTGACACCTGGGTCATGGGCACGTGTTGCTAGGCTGGACTCTGACAGTCAGAGGGGAATTGGAGATCAAAAAAAAGCCAGGTGAGAAAGCAAAAAGCCCTCACCATGTTTTGCACAGACACAATTCCACATAGCCCTGCTCTGCCCACAGACCAAAGCAGTGGCCAAGGCCACCCATCAATCTCCTCCTGCCCACCCTGTCTGGAGGTGATGTGGCGTTCTAGGCTGTCAGAGGGCTGGAAAACCTGAGATAGGAAGAGAAATGTCGCCCCAAATTTATTGTATTTACTTTCTCCAGTGTTTTCAGAATTTTTTAGTCTTCAATAGTTTATATTATACACATTTATCAGCTTTCCTTCAGGCTTTTAACCCCAGATTCACTGTCTCAGGTTATACTGGAAAGTGATGAAATGGGCATTCCTGGAGCATCTGCTCAAGGGGAGGGTTGTGGCCAAATTTAATCAAATGGCCAAAATGAACCCAGTGCAAGGCTGCTGCACAGTGAAACCCTCACTATCCCTGACTTCTGTGGATCTCCACACCCCCACAATTGTCAGAAGCACCCACCCATTTCATTACCAGCTCTCTCCACATATTTCTTTTTCATCAGCACTGGATTTTTCTCATTTTTTCAGCGGAGAAATAGGCAAGCCTACATGTTATTAAAAAATATTTGCAACTGAAATGGCCTTTTCTGTAGCAAGCTTGTTTTTAAGGAGCATTTTCAACCCTCCAAGAAGCCAAGGCAGCCAGCAGTGACACCGATCACCAGACCACGTCCTGCCTGCAAGGCTCAGCCACGGCAGGAGGGCAATAGTCCCCGAAATAAGGGGAAATCACACAAACGAAGGGAGGACGTGAGCAAAAACGGCATTTAAATCCTGGCAAATGTATAGGTAATGAGTAAATTAACTCCCTGGCTGTGATCTATTGAACAGCGCAGCCCCAAAAGCGGACAATGGGATCAAAGGCGGAATTTCCCCGTGCTCCGGCCGGGGTGCCGGGCTGCGTGCCCGCCGTGCCCGGGGGCCCTAAGCCGCTCGGCGGAGTTCAAAGGAGCCCACACAGCCTCGCACAGCTCCCCGGGGTGGGACACAATGCCCAGGTTTTCTGGAGGCTTGCTTCCCAAAGGGAGGAGAGCGGGGGCCAGACCCGCGCGGTGACCCCGGCCCCGGGCACCGCCCCGCGGGGGGATAATGCTCGCTCCCGCTGGCAGGATTAGCCATATCGCAGGACAGCTGAATCAGACGCTCAGCCCTTAACAGGATTACGCTCCTGGGAGCTCCAATGAAAATACAGACACCCTGGCCACGGGCAGTCCCCCCCCGGCTCACGGCGGGGCCCGGGGGGGGTGAGACTCCAGGGTTTTATAAAGCCATGATAAAGCGTGGGGCTGAGCTCCTCATGGATACACAGGGAGTGGGCTCAGCTTTCTGCCAGCTACAGGGGATTTGCACAGGCAGACGGGGACAGGAGGGAGCAGTTTTATACTGAAAGAGAGTGATTTAGATTACACGTTAGGAAGAAATTATTTATGCAAAAAAAAAACCAAACCTGCCCTGGCATCTGTTTCCCATAGAAACTGTGGATGCCCCATCCCTGGAAGTGTCCAAGGCCCAGCTGGACGGGGCTTAGAGCAAACTGGTCTAGTGGAAGGTGTCTCTGTCCCCGGCAGGGCTTGGAAGTAGGTGAGCTATGAATTCCCTTCCAACAGAAATCATCTGAAGATTTCTATGATTCAGAGTCCTCGGTGTTCAAGCTGACCCCAGCTTTCCAGCTGCCCCCAGAGCACCTCACCGAGCCGGAGCAGGAGGCTGCAGCCACTGGAAAGGCTGGAGCTCATCCAGCATCCTGTGTCACCCAGCAGCACACACTGCTGTCACCTTCACCACAACACCCAGCCTTGCTGAAACCTCGCTGAGCCACGGCCGAGGTGTCCCCCCGTGCAGCAGGGACAGCACGTGGCACTGCTGGTGGGGCTGGTTCCCATCCCAGCAGCACCAGCAGTGAGCTGGAGCCCACTGGGAGCACAGATCCTTTGAGCAGGGCAGGGAAGGGGTGTCCATCGTGACAGGTACCACAGCAGATGGGCAGGAGAGGAGCTGGCGAGTCTCCACTGCCGGGGTTGAGGGCCCTGCTACCAAGTGAGAGTCTTTGAATATTCTTTAGTAACTCTGGATCAAACCTTCCATTTCCATGGAAACACAAGCCTTTAGGTGTCCAACCTCAGGGTCTTTGCATTCCTCCAGGGAGGCTGGATGCTTCTCAAGTCACACTCCTCACCCACCAGGATTAACTGAATAACCAGGTCAAAAGCAGTTCCCGAATCCAGCTCAGCAAGAGGCCGCTCTCATTACATCTCTATTTCCTTGAAAGTGGATTTGTACCAGACCAGACATTTTTAAGGTATGGGGAAGCACCGAGCCAAACAGAGATGTACATTCTCCAGCTTAACAATGATTTTCACCTGCTCCAGCCTGGAATCACCACAATAGCTCTTGACAGCAGCACACAGGTTATCAGAGCAAAGGCTGAAAGCACAGCTTGCTGCCCTGACTCCTCGTTGGATTTCTGAGAGGCTGGCAACTGAAAAGCTGATCCAATTTATCCACAGTTCATTATCCAACATAGCATGACATTGGGACACTCGCAGACATAATCCAGCTTCCTCCTGCCTTGCAAGATGTATTGACCAAAGGCAAGAAAACAGAGCATTAATAGCTCTCCGCTGTGCAGCTGAATCTGGGCAGCAGCAATGAGATTCTTTGGGCTATTTCTATCCAATCTCACACAAGGGTAAATCAGAAGCTTCCACAGACTTTCATTAAATTTCTCCCCATTAATACCAACATAGCAGAGATCGGATTTTGTTCTTTTTTAATGTTTTTTTCTGATATTTTAAAAAATGCTAAAACTCTTCAGCTTCTAGCTGAGCTTAAGATAAAAGTTAACCTCTGAACCACAGCAGTATCTTTCATGTAAGGCACAATACAGAGAGGGTTTTTTACAGCGGGTTTCGCTCAGCAATGTGTTTTTCAGGCTGTATTTTCCCCCCTCCTCACCTGACTCTGGGAGCCAGGGAACCACTGAACTTCACAAGAAATTTCTGGGGGTGTCAAGAGGCACCGGGAGTGCCCATGGAATAGGATTGGCCAGGACTGAGCATGAACCTTGCTTCATCCCTGGAATTCTTCTAAGCCAGTCTGGACATGCCATTTCCCTGTTCTAGTGGAAAGTGTCCCTGCCCATGGCAGGGGGTCAGAACAAGACGATCTTTAAGGTTCCTTCCAACCCCAACCATCCCGTGATCCTGTGATCAATAAGAGGAGAAAGAGGCCCTGTTCTCTACCCCCTGACCACCTGAACCACACCTGAGACACCACATTTTATGCCTCCCCACACGATCAGCCCCGGCTGCTGCCCTGCCCTGGCAGATGCCCCACGGCAGCGTGAGAGCTTTGTAACAACCTGTTATCTGATCTGAGCTCTTGGCCTTTCCTCTGCGGCAGACAGTCCTTCAAACCCATTCAGGGATGATGAGTCACTGAAGAAGCACTTAAAATCCATCCTGGATGATAAGGTTAGAGCTATGTGTGGTGCATTTCCTGCCCTAGTTTGGAGTTATGCTTGGGCTCTCCACACTTCCTCCCTTATTCCACCTTCTTTCTCCTTCCAAATTCCCCACCAAGCTAAGCTGCAAAACCTCAAGCAGTTCAGTGGAGATTCATCAGGACTGGGGGGCCACACTGGGCTTCAGTGGGGAGCAGGCAAGGATGGATCAGATTTGGAAAGGCACAGCATTACCTGCTTCAAAGGGCAGAAAAAAACCTGTGGGAACTCTGATCAGGAAAGCTCCTGCAATGATGCCACCAGCCCAGGAGCAGCTCCTCGCTTGGCTGAACAGAGCAAACAGTTTCAACCACTCCTTTAACAGCTCCTTTAGACCTTTCACCACCCTCACGTGCCTCATTTGGACATTCTCTAACAGCTTTATAACTTTGTCACACTGCAGTGCTCAAAGGTGCATCCAGGACTTGAGGTGAGGCTGCGTAAGTGCAGTGGGTCACCTGTGCCCAGGTGGGTCACCTCTGCCCAGGAGAGGGTGACCTCTGTGTCCAGGAGCTGAGCGTGGGTTCATGACAACAGCATTAAATCCTCATCACTGTCAGGCACCCATCTGACCCATGTCCTTGGCTCACAGCGTCCCCCTCACTCTCAGCAGTGTAGGATGAGAAATCTGCCTTACATTGTTGGAGTTCCTGGCTCTTTCTTGCTCCAAGGTCAGGGTGAATAAAACTCAGGAGGTGTTGTTCCCACCTGGAACCCCATCTAGAGTTCCCACATCACATTAGTGAAATGATCATTCGTAATACTCAGGCACCGATCATATTCCTGAGGAAACATAAATCCCTCCCTGCACTGACAGCAACAACCCTCATCCCTAGATAGGAGAGAGCTAATTAAACCTGGTCATTCCAGCCAAAGCCCAGCCAGCATGTTTGTACAAGCTCTGCGGTCAAAGCATGTGCAGGATTTGGCCCTATTTCCCCATTTTCATTAATCACAGGGAAAATTCTCCACTTAGAAATAATGCTAGAGATATACCTGATAGGGTTTTTTTTTTCTCTCTCTCCCTTGGCCACTTCCCACTTGGCAACACGGATGAAGTTCTGCCTTTGCAAAACATTTTGAAACCTGTTTCTGTTCCAATTCAGAATCACCCACCCCAAAGCTTTCCAGGTTATCTGTAAAATAAAACCTAGAGAAATGGATGGCTTGAAATGCTTCAAACTGATAAACTCAAAATATATTATTTTAACTGTAATTTTGGTTTGCGTTATAAAGCAGAGTGAAAATGTTTAAAACCACAGAACAAATAGCCATTGCGAATGGGAAATGTTTGGAAACTGAAGAAATAGAATGTTTTTGCCCTGGGGACCACCTTCCCTTTCCTCCAAAGCTTGACAGAGTTTCACAGAACATTTCAAGTTTGATGTGCTGTGTTTTGGGGGGAGCTGGGCTGTTTCTGCTGGGGAGGGTAAGGAGGAACTCCAGGAGCAAAAAACCAGCTGGAATCCAGAAAAGGTGCACCGGTGCCACAGCGGGACCAGACCCTCCAGCTGGGCTCCAGTGCTGGTTTAGGCTTGATTTTGGTGCTCCTGAGCCCCATTTGAGCTGCATTTCAGTCCAGAGGAGGCAGAGGTGTGCACGGGAACTGCTCCGGGGATGAGGAACAGGCAGCCCATGCGTAAAAACCCACCTCAAACCCTTCCCTGGTTATAAATAAAGCAGCCACTGACCTGGGAGATTAATCAGTGGGCTGGTGTCTCTGCGTGATGTCACCCCGTGTTTTTCCACAGGCCTGTCAAGCCTCAGCCCTGTCAGATGTGCTGCTGACAGCCGGGGCTCGCGCCTGCCAGACGGCACCGGGCGGGCCGGGCCGGGAGTGAGGCCGCCAGGATTTATGGTGGCTTTCTCCCCGGCTCTCCTGCACACACAATACACAGATGCCTCTGCAGGGTGATGGAAACCGGGGCTGCTCGGCGCGGCGTGGGTATTTTTAGGTGTTATTGCGCCACTTCTGGCCTTCTGTGACTTCTGTGACTAACACAGCTGGGTTTGTGGCGATCCGTCTGAACCTGGGCGCGAGGGCTGCTCCAGGAGAAGCCTGTGGGCAAGGAAGGAGCCAGGTCCAGGCTGATGCCATAGAATGGGGTGGATCTCCTGATGGCAAACCAGTTCTCTCCAGTACACCACACCTGGCAAAGGCACGTCCAGGAAGGCACAAAAACTCCTGGTTGGAAACCCAGCTGTGACATCGGGGGTTTAATTTCACTCTTTGACCTTTGCTCCTGCTTGCAGTTGAACCTGCAGCCTGATCCCCTCCCCATGGTTAGCAGGCAGGAGCTGCTCAGCTCCAGCCGGGCACCAGTGGGTACACGTGGGAGGGGAGGATGTCCCCACACTGTCTGTGCCCAGATAGCAACAGAGGCCAAAGGGTGACACAGACCACACGGCTGCAAGGCACGGCACTGCATGTCCACACAGCAATTCATCAATTAATCTGAGAAGGAACAAAGCAATTAACACTGGAAGCAGGGGATAGCCTAGCTAAGCACATGCTGTCACTCTGCTAACAGGGTTGCCTTGTGCCTGTTTGTTTGGCTTCTGTTTCTATGGAGGTGGGGGCCATATCGAAGGGTCAATTCATTGCTCTGGTTATTTGTATCTCTCCAAAATGCATTCTTAACATCTCAGAGCCCGGGGGGATGGGCAGGGGGTAACTGGGGACTGCTCAGCCCTTGGGAGCTGTGCTCTTTTGGGGGATAAAGGATCTTCCTACTGCAGCCAAGTGCTGGAGTCACTAGGACTCAACACTGACCACATGCTCACCTTTGGTGGACCAGGTGCAGTTTGCAGAGGGCCCTGGGCTCCCATGGCCTTCATGTCCTAGTGCTGTCCCCCAGCAAGGTTCAAAGGAACCCCTTACCTGCCCCAGAGAGGAACCCCTACCCTGTCTCCAGAGAGCTGGAACTGCTCCTGAGCATCCTCTTTGGCACAATCTGGGGAATGGGGGGTCCAGGGCCAGCTGTGCCAGCAGCAGATTCCCCAGCATGGAGCAGGACTGCCAAGCCCACCTCTCTCCTGGGGCTCCACTGGTGCCACCGTACTGGGCAGTGACAATGTCCAGCACTGTGTCCCCTGCTGTGCTGTGGCTGGAGAGGAAAGGAGCTCGATGGAGGCTGCAGTCCCAGCAGCACACAGCCCCTCATCAGTCCCTTCTCCACAAGGCCAGGAGTTGGTTGAGCTGCATCATCAACCCCAAAATAAGTTCCCCATAAATATGTCTGTAACAGGTCTCTGTTCCCTCAGAGAAAGGGTTTCCCATGAGGTGAGCCAGCCTGGCACTGAGGGTTATCCCAGGACAGTGATTTTTTCCCCTTGGGTTTCAGGATTATGCAAGGCTCTGGGTTATTCCTGGGTGAAAGGTGAGCTCCCTGAGCTCCCTGGCAGTGCCCAGCAGGGCAGCAATGCCTCTGCCACCTCTGCTCAGTCCAGGCACAGCCCCAGCACCTGTGCCTGCACAATCAGAGCAGGGATCCAGCACCTCAGCAGGACAGAGAGCTGGAGAGGGCAGGGGCAGGTGAAATCACACTGCCTTCATCTCCATGCAGAGATTGGGCGACAGGACACGGCTGTCCTGCAGGATCTTGTACCCATCCATGGCTGGCAAACCCTGTCTGCTGGTGCCTCGAGCACGCTGCAGGCTGGATGCCACCTATGGATGTAGCATTCCCTTTGAGGCAGGGAATGCTACAGATCAGTCCTGCCCATGCATTTACTTACCCTTTCACCTCCTTAGGCATAACACTGACCATGGAGTGTTCCTCTGCCCCTTGCCACAGCTCTGTGTGTGACACCAGCAGCTGCCCCAGCTTCCTGGCATGACCAGCCACCACCTTCAGCACCCAGAGCAAGTCTGTGGAATGACCGACCTGCTAAGAAAATAGAGAGCCCGTTCCTTTGAAGTTAATGAATTGTGAAAGCCTTTGAAAGCAGAGCCTTGTTTATTTACTTACCACAGCTCATGTGGATGAAGCACCCAGACACCCTGAGCACCGCTGATTTGAATGGAAGATCAAACATGAGGCTCTGCCCAGTTGGAGGAGTGAGAGCTGCCCTGGTCTCTTCACTGCCCAACGCAGGGAGAGCCTTGTACAAACCCAGAGTAGTCCATGACAGTCCATGGCTGTCAGATGGGTTTTGTAGAGAGGAGCATCAAATAAGCCACAGGGCTGACAGAGAAATTCAGTATGCTGGGTGCCAAGCTCTGATGCCCAGCCTGAACATTACTTCAACACCAAAATTCAGCTGTGATCCCTCCTGCAGACACCCATCACCCTCCCCTCCCAGGGCTGGCACTGCTGCCTGTGCTGCTGCCTCTTGCACTCATCCTGGGTTTCATCCCGAGCCAGAGGTCTCCAGCCCAGCACCACATCACAGCCAAGACCTGCACATTCACGTGAACATCGTGCTTGTCATCCCCTCCCTTTCCCTCCCCACGAGAGCAGGATACAGAGTACTCAGGCTCCTCTCTGTGTAAAAACAACCCAGGAAGAGAGAAAAGCCCACAAAACGGCCACAGCAGAGCCTCCAGCATTCTGCCCACTGTGATGGGTCTTCTAAACAAATTCACAGCCTTCCACAGTCTATAAATATCAGCCTTTTCAGTGCCACCACTTTGGGGATAAGCTGTAATGCAATATTCCGTGTGGGCTCTCGGACAAAAGGACAGCACCCCACCAGCACCAGCTTTCTGTCACTGCAGTTTTCCGAAGTATAATTGGATTATAACCATGTGTGAGCTCCTAGTCCCTGTTTCTCCCAGCCTGGGGAAGTCGCTCTCTGATCTGAACAACAGGAATAGGAAGGAAAGAGCAGAATGAGCTGAGCTGGCTGGAGGGGAGGGGGCGGCCGAGGGCTCTGGCAATGTGGAAAGGACTTTGGTGGATAATGGGGTTTACGATCCCAGTAATTAATCAGATATATCACGAAAGTGCTGACAATGAAGAGTTAACAAAATGCCTGCTCACCTCCATGGTGAGGATGGAGCAGCCAGGGACCGAATGGGAAAGAGGGAACTGCAAGACCGGTGTTCTCCAGCCGCCAGTCAGCAATTTCAGGGCGATGAAGGAAGGAAGGCTGAGAGCCCAGGGCAGCTCAGCCACTAGCTCTCCTTGTCCCACAGCCACAGGTGACAGAGACATGTAGGACGAGGGACGAGGGAGAGCCCTTGTCAAATTAGTGCAAAGGGCTGTGTCTGAGCTTGGACACTCGTTACCCGATGGTGGCTCTTGCTGTGGCCATCACCACGGCAGGGAGTGTATGCCCACTGTGTCCCTGTCCCCCAGACCTGCACGTCCCCGGCCACCTGTGGGGTCCGCACCGCCTCCGCCCCATGGCTGGGATCCTCCCGGCGGCCCCGCACCGGAGCCGCCAGCTCCTGCCAA
>VYXD01000201.1:50380-65113 GCA_013397195.1 Hylia prasina
CCTCCGGTTCTGCCGGGGAGCTGAGCCCCGTGCGCTGCGCACCTCTGACAGCCGGACACGGCCAGGAGCGGGATGAGCCCCCCGGTATGGTACAGGGGAAGCGACGGCAGCTTGGATCCCCTGATCCACCCTGACCCCGCCGGAGCTCCCATCCCCAAGGGCTGGGGTGCTGCCTGCACAGTTATATATATTACTTTGCTCCAGGGAAGCGAAGAAGTTGATGATGTCCCCCTTCCTTTAGAAAAGTTGAGGCTTTGTAACAGACAGAAATTACGCCATAACAAAAACCTTCTGGAAATTTGTCTCCTCCTGCCCCGGTTCGTGTAACAGTGAAAATACATCATGACAGTAATTAGGAAAACAAGGATCGAGAAGTTTTCCAAGCGACCCTGTGCTGTTTCAGTAGTTCAGCAACACTGGGGAAGAAAAAATAGTTGGCTGCAGAAAAGTTCTCAGTGTCCCCCACCCTATAAAAGTCCTTTCTAATCTTGTGGAAAACAGTGTTTTCCACGCCAATCTCATCATCATTAACAGATCACGGTGGATGAGGCAAAACTTAATCAAATTCAACCCATCTGCCACTGGGAGAAAACGTCAGTTTCTGGAAATTCTCAGCTACCGTGAAGCACTCTGTAAGGGGCCGGGAGCACTTAATAGTCATGCAGATAGCACAAGTATTCCCGGTGTTTGAGAGCACGTCTGGGCGTGTGGCAGCCCTGGCCGGGCTGGCATCCCTAGAAGAGCGATTCCAGGGTGAGAAAGGCGGGTGGGAAAGCTGTGGGGCTCGGAGGGAGCGGGGACTGCAGGGGACAGGCTGCTCGGGCAGCTGGTGGCAACCAAGCACAAAAGCAACTTCTTCAAGAGACCAGAAAATTCTTTGGGGGGCAAATGGAAAGTAGAAAGAGCAAGGCTGCTCGCGGCCATGCCCAGAGGAGCTTCCCCGAAGCCTGGTCAGCTGAGGGGAGCTGGAATCACTGTGAGAGAAAATGAGTCACTGTTGGGGAGTCTCAGGTTGATACAAGCACTGACCTGGCTCCCAGAGCCAGCTCTGCCCCAACCCAGCAGGGCAGGTGAAGGCAGGACGGCTTCTGTGGGCAAGGTGAGGTTGCTAAAATGCAAAAAAGCTGAGGAAGGAAGGAACAGTTGGATTATTTCCATTATCGTGGAGCCTGGAGAAAGGTTCATTAGAGCTGAGGAGTGGGTGCATGGGATAACACAGCTGGGAAAAAAGGAGGAACGAAGTGGACACAGCATCATCTGCCCAGAGATGGGCACTTCTGGTAACACACGTGGATGCCGCCTGGAGGGTGAAAATTCCTTCTTTAGGAGTGTTAAAACCACTATTTCCCTTGCTGCCGTACCCCACTTCTCCCCACAGCGGCCGCGCCGCGGTCTGCCCTCAACCCAAGTGCGTGTCGCTTCCCAGCAAGCGGGAGGAAAACCAGCCACGTTTTAAGCCTCAGTAGCTGTGGCTTGTTTGGAGGAAGCTCGATTTAGCTCCCACAGCAGTTTGTGTTCTCGGCTTGCAGGCTGATCCCCGGCTGGCAGCTCGAGGGGAGAGCAGAGCAGGGCAGCCCCGGGGAGCTGCGCTTGTCTGGGGCTGGGCAGCCAGGCACCGTGCCTTTGTGCATTTTTGCCGAGCAGTGTTGGTCCCAAGGACCTGAAATACACGACTTTTAAAGCAACAAAAAAAAAAATTAGAAATGGAATATATTAAGCTCTTAAAATTCACACTTTCGATTGAACTTTCTCTTCTGGAAAGCAGAACATTCCTAAGAAAAGCCTAAACTGAACCAAACGCTGTTGTGCTGGACGTGTCAGTCCTGATAAAATAGCGTGTTTAGATGAAATTGTGTTTTACTGAAAATGGTTTCAACCAGCTGTGGTTTGGGAAAAAGTTATTCAGTAATTTGCATAGGTTTCCAAGCACATCTTTAGCACCACTGATATTACAGTAAATACATTTGGTAGTGCATCATCGTTCCTTATTTTAATTATTATTGCCAAATTCTTCTAGGGATTCACACACAATAAACTTGTGGAACTAGAGGAAATGCTTTTCATTTTCAGAGTCAACTTTTTAAGTAGTTTAATAGGAAAAACTGGGTCCCCTCTGATCACAGTACATGGAAAGGAAATATCAACCAAATGTTTCTTCTAAACAACTGCAAATTATTAATTTTCAGTGACGTCAGGCATGGCCCAACCGCCTCACATAAACGCCAGGAATTGGTGAACTTTGGCATCCAAAAGAGTGGCCGTGGGTGTGTGTGTGTGTGTGCACGTGCTCGGGGCTCAGGCAGAGGGGACAGGTTGGGGACAGTGTGGTTTTGGCCCGTGCGGTTGTGGCCGAGGCCGCCGTGACTAACAGCGACAGCAGCGGGGTGGCTGCGGCCGTGGGGAGCAGCACCCTTGCAAAAATACTTCCAAACTCCAAAGTGTTACTTAGCAACAAAATACCAGCTGAGACGCAGACAGAAATTAAGAAGGAATGCAAGGGGAAAATCCCTAAATGCTGTTTGTGCTGGCGGGTGCTCGGGTAGGGAGCACGGCGGCTGGCAGGGCTGTGCCCCGCGCCGCCACGGCCCGTCAGCCCCAGAAACGGCCTCCGAAATTCCTTCGGAAAGATTCGGGAGATTAGACAAATGTTGCTTATAAACATAAACTGTGCAATAAACAAACTTGGTGTAAATAGCTAAGTAGAGTTTACTCGCTGTCGGGAGCCCGGCGAGCTGTTCTGGTGTGGAAAGCCATTCTGAAATTAAAGGTTTGGTTAAAGAAAAATGTACACAAAGCCCTGTACACCCCCCTGCATCCCACCCTCACACACACCCACTCTCCTGCAACCCACACAGACCCCCCCCAGCTCCCCAGCACACCAAATCCTTGTTAGCTAACTTGTTTATTGCTAACCACAGCCCTTGGAAACTACAAATATTTAATTTCATCTGGCATTGGAACAGATGGGAGGCATCAGGCTCCCAAAGAGATAAAACAAATCTGTGGAAGGAAGAGGATCGCAAGTTTGGGTGTGGGTTGGAGAGCATGTGGGAGCCTGGCAACCACATGGGGCTACCCATGGTGCTGTCAGGATATGGGGGCTCCAAGAGAGCTGATGCATCCTGGGGTGTGATGGCCCTATGGGGATTTTGAGGGATGACCAGTCCAGAGCCAGGCAGCCATCATGGTGCAGCTCCCTTCCTTGGCCAGGGAAGGAGGATGGAAAACATACCAAGGGCAAATCATGGAGCAGGAGTGCCCACGGCTCCCTCTGTGCCAGAGCAACCCCTGGACATGGTGCCGGGCTCTGGCCAGGGGTTTGGCAAGGACAGCCCCATTGCAGATGGAGCAGGAGACATTCCCAGCACGGTGGTTTGGTGGCTGTGCTCCCACCGGTGCTCTTCTCCAGGATTTGCCCTGTGTTTCCACTGTGACACCAGTGCCGGTCCAGGGACAGTGGATGGGCACAAGGAGTGATGGAGAAATGGAGCCACGCTTGTGTGTGGATACAGGCTGGAGGAGAAGGAGGCTCATTTAAGCAGGCATCATGCTAAGGTGTGTGGGAGGGGAAATAGCATAAATAGGAATGTTTGAAATTAAGCCAAGGGAAAGACAGCTGCATGGAGGAGCTCCACAGCCTGCCGTGTAACCCGCTGGGGCGCCGCTCCTCCGCTCCGTGCCAGTCTCAGCTGGGCAGACCCACAGCAGCCCCCAGAGAGCTTTGGTGGTAGAGGGGCTCACAGGCTGTGTGGGGGCTCTGAGGGCTGTGTGTTTGTGGCTGTGGTCCCATCCTGTGCCCTGGATGAGCCATTGCCTCCGCCAGCACTGCTTCTGCTGCCGAGCAGCTCATCACCCTTTCAGCCTTGGTTGGCGCTGTTGCAGGCAAGATGCAGAATCACAGAATGGGTTGGAAGGGGCCTTAAAGAATTTATTTCCAGCCCCTCTGCCATGGGCAGGGACAGGGGACAAAGTTCCAGGAGGGGAACTTGCCACCTCCAAGGGGAGAGGACGTGCAGCACTTGGGACACGGAGATCTCGGGGGTGTTGGCCCCGGCTGTCAGTTTGTTGTTGCAGAGCACTTTGCATGGCAATAAAAGCAGGAGGTCAGTGACCAGGAAGTCTTTATCCTGAGGCTCTCTGCTGCTCCAGCTCTCCAGTTAGCCATGCTGTGAAAAATAAGTTTTAAAGTAATGTCAGACTGATGGAGAATGAACCCCGTGGCCTTTGCAGGCAGCCCTGGTGTTCTTGGTTAGGGTGGATGGAACAGATGGGTTCTCTCAGTCACTCTGCGACGTTATAATAATCCTAACTGTGCTGCTTAGTCCATTTTTCATTAGGGTCACTTTCACCTATGGGAAATCTTTCTTAGAAAGAAATAGAGAAGGCAAAAAAATCTTTCGGCTCTTCCAAACTCGTTAGCTTTTACTATTACCAAAAGTGATTTTAGCAGTGCCATGAGGAGATCTGTGCTGGGCCAGAGCCCGTGGAAACACAGCTTCTTCTTGGAGCAGCTCACACCCAACACACAGGATGTGCCATGGAAAAGAGAATTGTACATCCAGCTTTATTACCAGAGGCTGTCTTACCTCCCCACCTCTTAGCAAAGGACTTTGAGATTTGGGGGGAAAAATTTTGTTCTTAAGGGTAAAACATATTTTTAATGAGCAATTTTTCTGTATTCATGCACCACCACCAATGTCCCTGAGGAACAGCTTTTACCCAGTCCTGACCAAAGTTTCCAGACCTCAATTTTCAGGTTACTCTTATGCAAGATGCCAAGAGCAAAGCCTCCCACATCGGCCAGGGGGACAACAGACTACAGCACCCCTCTGCTGCATCTCCCCAGGACTACAGCGTTTCAGTCCTCCTCACAGAAACTACATCCCAGTGACTGCACAGGATGCAGGAAAACCACAGAGAGGGGACTCTGACCAGGATCTGAAGGCAGACAACTTTAAAAGAGGGATGCACAAGAAAGAGAAAGATAACGGTGCAGAAAATGAAAAACATGTCCCTTGAGTGGCACTGGTAGTCGCTCAGCATTATGATATTAAAAATTATTGAAGTGAGACTAAGGCTCTCAACATGCAGAGTAGTGGCTGTAAGTGAGGAAATTAGGACTATTAATCACTCAAAGGCGTTAACAATTCCAGCAGGCCAGGATGGCCCTGTTCCCAGTGGGGCTTAATAAAATACTCAGGGTTTGTAATACTAAAATAATATCTCAGATGTTTATAGCACATTGCAACTGAAAGTGCTGGCAGTTGGCTCTAATTTGTCTGCCACAGCAGGGAGAGCAGAGGAAGGAAGGTGCAGCATCCTTGGGAAGTATGCAAAGAACTCGAGGAGGTGAAATGCTGCCAGGCATGATGGAATTTGCTCTTTAGCAGGCAAAGAGTCAGGGATGTTGGATTTGATCCTATCTGCACAAGCTGTCTCCAATAGCTGTCTATGGCTTTCCAGCCTCTGTCCAAAATACAGATTCCATGAGGAGTCAGTGGGATGGGAAGAGACCAGGAGCCAGGATAGTTTGGGTTCAGGACTGTCAAAGCTGTAACAGAGCAATGGGGCACCGGGTCACTCTTCCCAGGGGATGGACTCCAACAGCCTCTGATGCCACCAAGAAGCCAGACCATGTTCTCTTCTCAGCCTCAGAGCTCTTTCCAGACCTCAGAAGCAGAGACTGTCCAGAAGCCCTGGGAGCAGCCAACGTGGCAGAGGGTCCAGGGACTCCAGGTTCCCTCACCCCAGCTGAGCACACCCTGCCCTTGGTAGGGGTAGCTGTGCCAGGAAAGGCAAGTGCTCCAGCTGAAAACTCATTGCCTGGGATGTCAGAGCTGCTGCCATTGCTAAGACCCTTTGGGATGAAGGAGCATCCCTCCACCTCAAAGCCACTGTGCTGAAGGGGCTCGTGGTGCTGTGTCCAGCCAGAGCTTCTCCTGACCCTGGGCTCTGTGTCCACCCACGCTCCTCTTCCCACCCGGCTCTGCCACCAAACAAGGAGGTACAAACTGCTGGCAAAGTTTTGGGATCCTCGAGTTTTCACCCACAAACTCTCTCTACATTAATAAATTACATTAATGAGTGAGGAAGCCTCATGCACTGGTTCTTTGTGTGTCAGGGACCAGTCGTGGCTTCCTCACACCTGGATCCTGGCCCACTGCATCACCAGAGCTGCTTGCACAGACATCCTTCTCCCATGTAAAGCCGTGACAGTGATTTTAGTTAAGCTTAGCTTCTATTAATCTAATTTAGAACTGTGCCTTTAACGGTATTGGTGCAACCCACAATGGGAATTTATGACGTTTCAAGCAGCTGTTTAATTCAGAGCACTAAAATGTTGATTTGTCTGAGAATGGCAATTCCAAAGATTTCCCTTTTAAAATCAAGTCATGTTCAAATAGGTTTTCCAATGCTTTATGAAATGGTGAAAAATGAAGTCCTGGCTAAAGCAGTGTCTAGGATAAATTTAATTGGCAACTGAATTAGGGCACTCACTCATTTTGCAGGAACACCTTGGTATTATGGAAGAGCAGCAGGACAGTTTCCGACTCCATGTAATTTTACGAATTCCCATTAAATTCATTTCTTTCTTCAAAACCTCATTTTCCAAGAGACATTTCCCACCTGATATCCCTCAGTGAGCGCATGCAGGGAGGAGCACAAGCTGTGGAAAACTCTGAGCTGCTCAGACTGTCACCTGAGCAGGGCAGAGACACGACAGGGGCCACGGGAGCCGTCGAGGCCGGGCGGGCTCTTGTGGGAAGCACAGGAGGGGACACATCCAGCACAGAGCCCGGCCTTGGAAGGGGGTTAGCACAGCCTGCACGCCACCAAGTAAATAGATGCGTCTGCCTCTGATTTGCATGTTTATCTTAGAAGCAATTTAGGTTTCTCCTTGTTTACAAGAGCCAAAGTCAGCAGACTCTCCACAAGAACAACAACTTGGAAGGCAGCGCGTGACGGTTGTCTCCTGTTCCCTCGTGCCTCGGCACCCGCGGGATGTCGGGACGAGCTTGCTGCAGCCCTGCCTCTGGATGCATCCCTGCGACTTGCAGGGAGGAGGAGGAGGAGGGCTGGCAGGGACGGGGGAGGGCTTGACCTCGCAGTCTCCAAAAGCACCTGCCCTTGGAATGTGAGGTCTCCATCCTCTGCTGCTGTTGCTGCCTCGCGAGGAGCACGGAAGGCAGGGCGGGAGACCCAGGGCAGTGTCCCACAGCAGGATAGTTTGGCCTCAGGACTGTCAAAGTTGTTACAGAGCAATGGGGAACTGAGTCACTCTTCCCAGGGGATGGACTCCAACAGCCTCTGATGCCACCCTCAGAGCCGGCTCCTGGTGGCAGAACTCTGGGGGAAAAGGGGAAATGCACCCAGCTGGGAATTGCACACTGATCGGCAAGAGATGGCACACGGCAGCATCGTGCAGCCCAGGGTGGGCAGAGAGATTGTGCCAGCCCCTCTCCCAGGCTGGGCAAACAGCTCTACACTTGGCAAAGGGTGATGCCAGGGCTTTACGCACCCTCAGGAGGCAGCAGCATATGGAATCCCGTTGGATGGGGTGGGGGATTGTTATCCCCACATGCACTTAATTATCCACTTCTTCCCTGCCTCCCAGCTCCTCCTCACTGCAGGCTGCCCAGCTCCTGCTTCTGCCTCTCTTCTCCCAACCCTGAAGTCCAGGCCTGAGTAGCCTCCAGCATCAGGAGAAGTTATCTGTCACAGACTTTTCTGAACTCAGGGCTTGGGATTTGTGGGGGTTTTTTTTCAGCTGGAAAAATGCAGATTCCCCGGAGCACAGCACTGCAGAAGTGTGCCACTTCCAGCATAGCTTCATTTATTTGAAAACCAAGTTCTGATAAGGCAGCTGGGGACTTCTCAGAACATCCATTGTCTTTCCCATTCCAGTGTTTTTAAATGTCACAGATTTTGAAAAATAAAATTGGAATGGATGCTTTCATCTGTCCAAAACAAATGTTTGGGTTTTTTCCCCTCCCAAAACTCTGCTTGGCAGAATTTTCTGATGTTCCTCGTCTTGCTCCATTTCAGAGTAACTGAACCCAACTGGAGCATTTCTCACCAAGTGGAAGCTTTTGTCTTTGCCGAAATAACCACAGCCTTTCCAGGACATGGGAGGAGTTTTCCCTTCAGTTGTGTTTTAGATTTCAGTGCATAAACTCTGATGGAATCCTGTAGGCACTGTTGTAAATCCACTGCCACAGGCAAAGGGAGGTGCAGCCACTGACCCTGGCAGTTCTGGGATGCACATGGAGAGGTGCTACTGCAGCATTTGGTGCCCTTCGCTCTGCTCTCCTTCCACTTTCTCCTGCTGATGATGTTTGCTCTGATCTGGGTACTTGGCAGGAGAATTAAGGAGAGGTAATTAGCTTCCAGTGTGAAAAAGGGAGTGCCTAGTGTTTATCTTGTCTGGAGGGTTTCCCTTGATCTCGGTCTCCCAGGGGATGGTGTTAGTGCTTTATCCATCACTCTCCAGTCTGGGAGGCAGCTCCACTGCCAACTGCTGTGTCTCAGCCCACTGCTGTGGCTGGAGACCAGTGCCCCAGCTCAGCAGCGCTGGCAGAAGGCAGGAGATGGGGTCCCCACGAGGTCCCTGGTGAGGTGGCTCGTCACAGAGCATTTTACCTTCTCCAGTTTCCCCAGCATCACTTTTCTCCAGCAAAGAGGAGCTTTGACTACTTCTGCTCCTCCATCCTGCAACCTGCTGCCTCCCAGCATCTCCTCACTGCTCTTGTCAGCACAGGCAGGGAGCAGCCAGCCATCCCCATCCTTGCTGGGCAGAATGAATTTAGGGCTGGGGACCTGACCATGTTTCCCTGTAGGAATTCTGCAGTCCCACTCGATGCCACCGTGCCATCATCCCTGGTGGGATGCCCCTCTGCCCTGCCCCCAGGGAAGGAACAGGCTGCTCTCACAGTCTGGCAGGAGCAAGGCAGTGAAACATCCACAGCTGGCAGTGCTCGAGGAGCTCCTGTTGGCTTTTCTTCCCCAAACAGCTTCTGCTGCTTCCCTGTTCCTCTGCTTCAGGATGAAAGGCTGGTGAGCATGCCTGTGACAATAATGCTTGCTGCCCCTTGGAGTCTGGGCTTGCAGAGCCATGGGGAGCTGAGTTTATTATCCTCAGCTCCAGCCCGAGATGACCTTGTGCTTCTGCCAGCATTTAAACAAAATATTTTAAAAGAGAGAACAGATCCCACTGCTTTCTGTGCTTGAAGGGCTTTCCTGAGCCTGGGAGCTCTCTCTGGGGTGGAACAGAACTGAGAGAACATGTCCAGAGAGAGACAATGAAATATTGTCCAAGCTTATTGCTTTTTATTATTATTGAAGGAAGGTTTTTGCTTCCAGTCTGGGGGTTAGGAAAAATCTGAATATCACCCAAACCTCATCCCTTCCAGCCAGAATCCCAGCTCCGTGCTCTGCGGCAAAAATCATCCTCAGGCACAAGCAGCAGAGGGGCGAGCGGGTGGTGCAGGCGGGAGCTGGCTGGGATGGAAAATTCCACGTCGCTGCCATTGTCCGGGATGGTGTGAGAGTGCGGGGCAGAGCTCAGGTCCCTCCCCCGTGGCTGTGGAAAGCTGCCCATGGGGCTCAGCCAGGCTCCGGCAGGCTGCTGTTTGTGCCTTGTCTTTCTGCTCCCAGTTCCTGCTCTCTCCCCGCTGCTGCAGCGAGGGGACCAGGAAACAGGCAGGGTACAGGCAAGATAGGAGCCAGAGCACAGTCCTACCAGTTATGGAGCTTCAGGGCATGAGGGTAAATGTTCAGGGGATGCACAGAGGGCAATGGGCAGCTGGGGGACAACGGTGTGAATAAGGAGTGCAGCACCGAGAGGTGAAGCCTGCTCCTCTTCCTCCCTCACCTGCGCCTGCCAGCGGTGTCTGTGCCATGGGCATTCCTGATGAACGCAGGCAGGAGACAGGGCAGAGCCTGCACGAGCCACACTGGGCTCAGCTGGGCTCCATCCTGCTGTGCTCAGCAGGGCTGGGTGACAGCGTGGGGCTGGGATGTTGGGAAGAGGGCGGGAGGGAGGTTTTGCACATCAGCAACTTTCTCTGCTGCTGCTGCCCCAGGAGCTGATCCAGCCCAGGCTTATGGGAGACATCCCGTGACTCAAAGCACACAGGGCTGGCTGTCTGCTGGGGGACACGGGCTCCACAGACTCCTTGCTCCTTCCTGCAGCGATGTTCACACTGAGAAAAGCTCTGCTTGCTCCTGCCTGGTGCACCTCGGGATTATTTTATTGAACAAAAAGACTGTGATGGCTCAGCTGTGCCCTGTCCCTGTGTCCTGCCCGTCTGAACCGCAGCCCCAGGCAGGTCTCGACGTGTGCCTCACAGCTCATCTGTGCCAAGGGGATGCTGCAGGGGGGCACATTGCTGTGTAGAGACACTCTGGGCAGAGCCTGGAGCAGCTCTGACACAGCCAGAAAGGAAAGAGGGAAAGACAGACTTCAATGTAAGACCCACCAAGCAGGGTGAGAACCTGGAGTCACTTGGTTTGTTCAGCTGGAGGACACTTAGGTCAGACCTCACTGGGGTCTGCAGCGTCCTCCTGAGGGGTAGTAGAGGGGCAGCTCTGATCTCTGCTCTCTGTGACCAGGGACAGGACCCAAGGCAATGCCTGGAGCTGTGTCAGGGTAGGTTTAGGCTGGATATTGGGGAAAGGTTCTCTCAGAAAGTGGTCAGGCACTGAACAAACTCCCCAGTGCAGTGGTTGTGGCCGCAAGGCTGCCAGAAGGGTTTAGACAACAGTCTCAGTCACANCAATGCCTGGAGCTGTGTCAGGGTAGGTTTAGGCTGGATATTGGGGAAAGGTTCTTCTCTCAGAAGGTGGTCAGGCACTGAACAAGCTCCCCAGTGCAGTGGTCGTGGCCCCAAGGCTGCCAGAAGTGTTTAGACAACAGTCTCAGTCACAGGGTGGGATTTTGGGGGTGTCCTGTGCAGGGCCAGGAGCTGGACTCGATGATCCTTGTGATCAGGATATTCAGTGATTCTGTGAGTCCCCTCTGCGGGCAAGGCACTAACGTGGTACCGCTCTCTCTTGCAGGTACATCGGGGCCCTGGGCGCGAGGGTGATCTGTGATAACATCCCCGGGCTGGTGAACAAGCAGCGGCAGCTCTGCCAGAGGTATCCTGACATCATGCAGTCGGTCGGGGAGGGAGCCAAGGAGTGGATCCGGGAGTGCCAGCACCAATTCCGGCACCACCGCTGGAACTGCAGCACCCTGGACCGGGACCACACTGTCTTCGGCCGGGTCATGCTGCGAAGTAGGTTCTGCCCTGTCCCCTTCCCACCACCATGTGCCTTGTCTTCCTGGGAGAGTCTCTCCTCCTGCCGGGCTGCCGTGCCCGGTGGCTTGGATTGCTCCCTGAGGAGAGCTTTGCCTTTCCTTGTAAATTAATCAAGTGGTAATGGGAGCAGAGCACTGCGTTTGGAATAGCTGCACCAGATGAGATGGAGCAGGGGGAGCACTGGGGGAGAAGGGGGAAGGAGGAGACACCTCCAGAGAACAGGCTCATATGTAAACAGTAATGGGATATATAAATATTTGGAGAGCGGGGTTGGCCAGGACTCAGCAATTCACGTGGGAACGGGCTGTTCCCTCGCATGGCAAGGGAGGCAAGGCACAGATGCAGCTCCAGTCCTTGCTCCAGGCTCTGAGGTGGAGGAGGACCATGGCTATGGGGCACAAAGGACTGGGCACGGCCCCGGCCGGGGGAGACCTTCCCACTCCAGGTGAGGGATGGATGCAGCACATGTGGGGATGCACCCAGGAAATGTGCCCCAGGAGCAAAGAGGAAAAGCACCATGGGGGCAGGGATGGGGCCGTTCCAGAGCAGGGGCAGCATCGTGGGCTCCAGCTGCCCCGGGAGTGCTCTGGGAGCAAACAGGCCCTGGGAGCTGGCACAAGCCCCAGCACAGGCAGCAGCACTGCAGGACAGATGCTGCTGCATCCCATGACGTGCTGGGAGCATCCAGCCATGTGGCCTCCAAATCAAAAGCGGCTGGAAGAGTCTTTCCACTCGCAGCTCGTATGGAGGACATGTGAGAGCCACAGAAGGAGCCGGTGGGTGGGGGGCTTGCTCCTAGCTAGAAGGGATGGGGCAGCTGCCCATGGGGTGGACAAGCAGCAGAGGCACAGGCAGGATACCCAACCTGAGTGGAGGGAAGGGGATGGGAATGCTGAATGCAGTATTCACCCTGCCGTGCTGCAGCCTGCCTGCTCAGCCTCTGTTCCCATCACGGCACCTTTTCTCCTGCTCGCATCCTCTCCTGGCAAAGGATGGGGAATGATAAAAGCTCCTCACCACAGCCCCATCCTGCGAGACCCAAAGAGAGCTCTGCTGCCTTTGAAGTTGCTTTCAAAGGCTCTCGAAATGAACAGTAACATGGTTTTGATTTGCAGCTTCTTTTACAACATTATAAAAACAGCTGCGAACTTGAACCAGAGACATAAAATAGGCGGCGGCAAGCTGCGCTGCGCGGGGAGAGCCGAGCCCGGCCAGAGCTGGCGCTGTCTGCACACTCCCGCAGCCCGGGAGGGAGGGGAGTGGCCCCGGCAGAAGGGTGCTGGGCGCTCTCAGCACCTGCGGGCATGTACCCTGAGCACTGCAGTTGGGCTGAAGCGCTCCAGGGAAGCCGAGGCTGGACACTGCGGTCAGCAGAGATGGCCGGGCTTGGCTTACCCGCGTACAGGATGGTCTTGCTGGCCGTGCCCTGGTTCTTCGTGGGCTGCAGGCGCTTGGCACAGCCTGGCAGGCTCGCTCCCCAGCCCTGTTTCTCTCCCCATGGCAGGCAGCAGGGAGGCCGCCTTCGTCTACGCCATCTCCTCGGCCGGGGTGGTCTATGCCATCACGCGGGCCTGCAGCCAAGGGGACCTCAAGGTCTGCAGCTGTGACCCGCTCAAGAGGGGCCGCTCCAAGGACGAGCGTGGGGAGTTTGACTGGGGCGGCTGCAGCGACAACATCAACTACGGGATCCGCTTTGCCAAGGCCTTTGTGGATGCCAAGGAGAAAAAGGTGAAGGATGCCCGGGCGCTGATGAACCTGCACAACAACCGCTGCGGGAGGATGGTGAGTGCAGCCCCTGCAGCAGAGCCCAGCACTCACCCACTGGGACCTTCCATAGGGGACTGGGCAGCCGGAACAGCTTGGCCAGAGAAACGGGACCTTGGGCATCTTTGGAAGGCGGTTCCTGCTGTGGATAAGGCCGGGGGCTGCCCTGCCTTCCCAGTGCTCCCCTGCACGCTTTGCCCTAGGGAACGGCCCCACGGGGATGGCGGGACCTCGCTCACCTTTGCCTCCTGTGTCCTTGCTGACGTTGGCATCAGTGTCCTCCATACACAGCTCCTGTCTCCCATTAGGAGCCCCATCCCACACTGCCAAGGGCTGATAAGCTGCACCAGGAATGAGGAGATGCTGGTGCAGTATCTGGTGCCCAGGGTGACCACTAGTCCTTACCCCTCCCTCTTCCCACAGGCTGTGAAGCGTTTCCTGAAGCTGGAGTGTAAATGCCACGGGGTCAGCGGCTCCTGCACACTAAGGACTTGTTGGCTGGCAATGTCAGATTTTCGAAAAACAGGGGATTACCTAAGGAAGAAATACAATGGGGCCATCCAGGTGACGATGAATCAGGATGGCACTGGCTTCACGGTGGCCAACAAGAACTTCAGGAAGCCCACAAAAACAGATCTGGTCTATTTTGAGAACTCACCTGATTACTGCGTGATGGACAAATCAGCAGGTAAAATGCAGAGCTCCAGTCATTACCCAAAAGCATTTATCCCTCCCTTCCCAACAGGCCAGCAGCTCCCAGCTAGCCCAGCCTGGGGGCTCAGCTCCCCCACTCAACCCCAGTCTTTGGAGAGGAGTTACCCAGACCCAGAGTCCCCACAGCACCCCACACCTGCACAGGCAGGACTGCATTTGTCCAAAATCCCCAGGCTTTACACCAAGGCCACAAACCCCTCAGGCTTCTGGTCATCTCAGAAGTGGAGTGTATCCTCAGAGCCCATCTTCTGCAGAGCAGAGCTCCCTTGAACAGGAACAGAGAGCCTGTTCCATGCACAGGCTGCTGGTTGCTCCTCTGAACACAGCTGAGGTTGGGGTGAGAGCAGGGAAGAGGTGTCAGGGCTGCTGGACTCCTGCAGAGATGACCAGTGGTTTCTCAGCCTGGAGCATTCCCAGTTTAGTTCGCAGCAGCTGTGGGAGCTCAGTGGGGAGCACATGGTCCTGCCATCCTCAGCCTGAGCAGAGAGGGCATTCTGAGCTTTGCCAGCTGCAAAGCCTGGCTCGGTGGGCACACACTGCTCCAGGGGTCCCCTAAGGCACAGAGGGGCTGCAGAGGACCCGTCCCTGTCCCCTGCTGCTCTTACGCTCTGGCAGCAGGAAACACAGGCTTGGGCATGGGAAGGGGGCCATGCAGGTTGTCATAGAAACCCAGAATGTTTTGGGTTGGAAGGGACGTGGAAAGATCATCTCATTCCAACCCTCCACCATGAGGGACGTGACAGACGCCAAAGCTGCATCCCTGGCCGGGCTTGTGGCATCCCGTGTCCATAAAGCGCAGCAAGTGCAGCCTTCCAGGTGGTGCCTTCGGCCCCCCCACTGCAGCACGTGCTGTGACACAACAACGGGATTTCCCCACTAAAGCAGTCACACCCAAGGTCCCCACTGCAGCTGGAGACGCCCAGCCTCACCAGGAGCCCCTGCAGGTGGGCGG
>VYXD01000201.1:65162-124603 GCA_013397195.1 Hylia prasina
ACCCTCTCTGGCTTCCTTCCCCAGGCTCCCTGGGCACGGCCGGCCGGGTGTGCAGCAAGGCGTCCCGCGGCACGGACGGCTGCGAGGTGATGTGCTGCGGGCGGGGCTACGACACCACGCGCGTCACCCGCGTCACCAAGTGCGAGTGCAAGTTCCACTGGTGCTGCGCTGTGCGCTGCAAGGAGTGCCAGGACACTGTGGACGTGCACACGTGTAAAGCGCCCAAACGGGCTGAGTGGTTGGACCAGACCTGATGAGAAGGGAGCGCTGAGGGAAGAAGCCACTGCCATCCCCCCTGCGATTTTTTTTTAACCCCCCGTGCCCTGAGGGCCACGATGTTCCGGGAGCTGTAGTTCAACTGCATGGCTTTTATTTAATTAATTCTACAAAGCACTAAGGAAAGGACTGCAGTTCCCAGGAGGTACTGTGGGCCCCTCAATGTGCTCAGCAAAACTAATCCCCGACCTAGCAGGAGGCTGCGATCCTTGCTTAAACTGTGAACCTGCAAAGGTTCTCTTCGCAAAGGGATGGTGCAACCCATACAGACTCGGAGGACTGACTGTCGGGACGTGATGGCTGAGGAACCCTGCACCTCCCCAGAGAATCTACGTTACAGTAAAGCTTCACCAGCAAAAAACACTAGTTCAGAATAATCCACTCTTGCAAAAGCATTCTTGCTTTTTCTTTTTTGCAAGGCCAGAGGAAGGGTGTTGTGAATCCGTGAGACAGTCCTGTGACACCCGCGTTTCCCTCGAGCAGACCTGGCACATCTCTAACCCCACTGAGCAAGAGTCACCTCTGCACGAGGCTTGTCCCTGTGTCCCAGCACAGGGAAGAAGTGGAGCTGTAGCTTGGAACTGAACCCTGAAGGACTGCACAGAGACAAAGGCCACCTCTAGATGCTGGTGGATGCACAGGGCTTGAGAGAGCAATGAAACCTGTGAACTTACTGGTAGGTTCTGAAGTCAGCGATACAACAGCATCTCTGTACAACTCACGTGTATGTTGTGTATACTGCTTATTATTTTAAGTCAAAATTCATTATAAACCTATATCAGAAAATTATGTCCTTTGCTTTTTGAATTCCTACGCACTCAGCAGGGCGTGTCCCCAGAGCAGGAACCAGCCCACAGCGTTTCTCTTCCCTGCTGTCTGCAGCTCCTGCTGTCCCAAAGTTTCCTACAGAGCTGAGCACCCAAAGCCCCAGGGGAATCCCTTCTCAGCAGCATCACACTTCAGGACATGTGGATGCCCCATGCCCAAAAGTATTCAAGGCCAGGTCGGACAGGGCTTGGACCAACCTGGTTGAGTGGAATGTATCCCTGCCCATGGCAGGGGGTGGAACAAGGTAAATCCTGATCCACCCAAACCATTCCATGGTTCTATAGCACTGGGTCCAGCAGGAGATGCCAGATAAACTTCCCAATCTTTCCCATGAAAAAAACCCCAAACGCTTGAAACAATCAACTAAAGTTGAGGCTGATAAGGGGAAGGCAGCTGCAGAGCTGCTGGTAGGTAAGTTACAGGGATCCACGCCTCATCTCTACAAATTTCCTCTTTTCTCCACCAATTTGAGCAAGCAGACGTTATAAAAATGCTTTATTTAATGTACAGATATTTTATAGAGTCTGGTCAAAAGGTCCCAATCCAGACGAACAAATACAATGCATAATAGTTGAACCTGGAAACAGTTGACCCAGGTAAAGAAAGAAAAATCATCTTAATCATTGCAATTCCAGAGGCAGAGGGTGCTCCTGCAGTTCCCCCAGCAGAGCTAGGCTGCACATTGCCCCAGGCAGGCCTGTGCCTCCTCCCTGAGGCAGGAAAAATGGGGCTCATTTTCCTCCTACTGCTCAGCATTCATTGTGCTGATGGGCAAGTAAGGACTTTTCACATAGAGGAAGTTTTCATGGAAGTTCCAAACTTACAACGACAAGAAAGGCCAAGTCAACAGGGACATTCATCTGCAAATACTTCTTCCTGGGATTGGCTTTACTGCTGCCAGAGGGCATGTCAGAGGTCTCCAAGAAGCTGGGGTTTTCTCCTGGAAGCAGTGAGATGTGTGGGCAAGAGGGAGCTGAGCAGGCTACAAGAGCAAAGTCTGAAGGAAGGTCAAAGGAGCAGGATGGGATTAAGGCAAAGAAGATTATTCTGGTCCTAAGCCACCCATCAGCTACTGCACCAAGAGCATCTCCAAACAGGGATTTTACTCTGTGGCCCTAGGAAATAGCTTAAGTGGGGAGAGAAATGCACTTTGAAACCGGCTTTGATGGGGGAACTGCTCAAAGAATTAAAAGAGCCTGCCATGGGCTGGATTAAGCTCCTTCCTCCATACCAAACCCCTGAGAGTGCTCTTGCAGAAAAAGGACCTTCAGCAGAGCTGCTGCAAAGGCACAACCAAGTCAAAAGGGGACATTTTAATGAAGCTCTTAAGAGAATTACAGGAATTCCACCTCCCCACTGCCTAACCTGTTTCTTACAGAATCAAACCAATTCCCTGACAGCACAAGAGGTTGTGCAGCACCTTCCCTGCTCTGGCATTGGAGCTGGTGTTTACCCAGGAGACTTCTGGTCTCCCCCCAGGCGCTTCCAAGACCCTCTGAATTCCAGGGAGAGAAAATTTTCCCATCCTGGCTGTACTGAGGAATGCTGGCAGGTGAGCAGGAGGTCTGAGCAGGCCAAAGGCATCCCAAGCCAGCACAGCATCCATCAGCACAGGCTAATCGACCGGGAAAAGCCTCTCATTTATCTTCATTGCTGCTCCACCTACTCTCAATTTACTAGAGACTTGAAAAACTGCTGCCCCCTCAGCCATCAATCCAAGCCTCCCTCCCAGAGCAGGACACACTCCCTGGGCTGGGAGGGACCCAGTGCCTGGGGACCCGGGGTCAACCATCAACAAACACTTCTTTTGCAGAGGAACCCCTGGAGGGTGTCTGTAGGAGATCTGTGGGCCCACCTGATGAGTAACACCTTAATCAATGGCTGCTGCCTAAATATGTCCTCCCCTTGAATGCAGATGTTCCTATTTTAAAACAAAAAGGGAAACTCCTGAGGACAGGTTGTCTTGGGTTTATTGGCTTCCCCCCTTTCTTGTTTCATCACTAAGATGCTGAAATTGGATGCCTTCAGTAGAGTAACCACAGGTGAGCCAGGAACCCTCAGAGTCCTGCCAGGTCCTCCTGTGCAGCTGCATTCCTCTGTCACAGCAGTAAATAAGGGAAGTAAAAATACTTGGAATCAAGTGCAAGTGCTACAGAAGTACCTGGAGAAGCAGTCATGGAGACAGCCCATCGAGCCCAAGTCCACCTGACAGAAGTGACAGTTTCTTCTGCAAAGGACTAGGCAAGGCTACACTCATTTATTAACAAGCAGAAAAGCACAGAATTGGAATAGAAATACACTGGTCAGCCAGAGCAAACTCCCAGTGCTCGTGCAAGACAAGATCCCACTGTGGGCTGAAGGGAATTCAGGCTGGTCAGTGCCCTGCTGCAGATGAGCCCCACAGCAGCTCTCCTCAAGCACACTCATCCTTGGCAAGCAGCTGTTTTCCATCTCGAAACATTGCTGAAGGCTACAGTCTCATCAGGGAACACTCAGTCCCTCTCACAAGCCCCTCTTAAGTGATCTGCCTAAAATGTGGAGGGAGCCTTTTATGCAAGTTCATCTTCTAATTATGGTCCAGTCACAAGCATGTCTGCACTCAAGGACAAGGTGCAGAATTAATTGCTTAATGAGCTTCTGAATATATTACCTTCTCTGAAGCAGCTGGACAGGACATACAGGAGGAGGCAGGAGTTGGAAACACGGAATCATGTACAGGGCCAGGAACTGGACTTGACATCCAAATGTTCCTTGTGGGTCTCTCCCACAGTCCAGGAGATCCCCAGATTCTGATTTTCTCGACGTGGGTGACACCACCATTTTTTTGCGATGGAGGTAATGGCACAATCTGCAAGTTCTTGAGCTCAGCAATGCAGGGGAATACATTGCCAAGCGACATCTCAATCCCAACACCCCCTTGTCTCCCCATGGGCCTTTTCTGTTCTCCATTGGATTCATAAAGGCTTTGCTCAGGTACCTGTGATCAGTGCAATCCATGGGGGATCACCTGCTGGAACAGCCCAGCCCACAGGGACAGATTTACTGTGGCATTTGGACTAACATTTGTACAGCCTGTCAAGATCTGTGTGCAAGCTTTCACATCCCACACTGCTGAGGGCTGCTCCAGCTAGCAGCAGGGGGGTCACTGCTCTGGAATCACAGCCAGTGAGTCAAGGCAGGAGAATGCAATAGTCACATACTGTGTCACTCTGTTTTATAACTGATGAAAGCCCACAGCCAAATTAGCAAAGAAATCAAGAGGTTGTTAAGAGAAGGGTCCAGCCGATGAGGCCGTGCTGTGATTGCACAACTCAATGCATCCAGAGTAAAAAGGAAAATGTTGCTGGCCAGAAATAACCCAAAGGGGGAAGGTCCCAGCAGAAGAACACACTCATCGTGGTGGATGCACCCTCACTGATGCTGTAAGCAAGGGTGTGTTATCTCGCTCTCCCCAATGACCACACTCACTGAAGATCCCACCAAAGAGCACACAACAGCAGTGGAGGCTGGAAATGAGGAAAATTCCAAGCACATGAGCAGCATCCCTGATCACAGTCTTGTCCCTCCAGTAAGGGCTGGGGCATGCAGAGCACACCCTGCCAAGGAGGCTCCAGACAGGGAGGAGGCAGCCAGGAGACAGAGCTGGAAACTGAAGCTGCCTTTACTCTTTATCCACCTTTACTGTAAGATGGGTGAATTTAGAACACAGAAGCCCACTGTGATTGTTACTGTCATCCTGACTGATCTGTAGAGGTTTTTGACCCAAAAGCAGGTGATAACAGCTCATACATCACCTCTGCAGCCATCCTAATTAACGCAGACAAGAGGAGTCTGTCCCTTTGAACAGCAAAACAGGGCAAGTTGGGCTGCTCAGAGGCTGGTAGAGGCAATTCTCCTGGGTATCAGGAAAAGGTTCTTTCCCCAGAGGATTCAGGCACCGAACAGGCTCTCCAGGGGATGGTCATGGCCCCAAGGCTGCCAGAACTCCAGGAGTGTTTAGACAACACTCTTGGGCACAGGGTGGGATTGTTGGGGTGTCCTGTACACAGCCAGGAGTTGATCTTTGCAGGTCCCTTCAGCTCCGGATGCTCTGTGATTCCATGAGCCCCATCTGCCCTGCTGCCCAGGGTGCCCTCTGCAAAGAGCACAGCACAGTTCACACGTGCTCCTGACCTGCACAGCTGGGCCCATCCTACACCTCAGCACAGCCTCACTGGCCCCCAACCACACACCCCGTGCACGAGTGTTTGGGAGGTGCTGCTCCCCTCACTGTCTGAGCAAGGGGGAAGGGCAATATTAATTTATGTCTGGCCAAGCCCCATGCATACATCTCCTTTCCCTAAGGGAGTCTGCTCTCATATTTAACCTCTTCATTCTGCTGGCACTGGAGGTGGATGATGCAGCTTGGAGAGGTGCAGGCACTTCCCTCTCCCCCTCCTCCTGGAATCTTCCTCTCACTTGTGGTCCTTGGGATTCACCCAACGTTTCTCAGGAAAAAAAGAGAAAAAGAAAAAAACCCCAGGACCTCTAGACAAGTATGCATTTAATAAGCAGTGAGACAAATAAGCTCCAGTTATCCCAGCAGAATTACAACACCAGAGAACAATTTTCTGCATTCCTCTGAAGGCCTGAAGGAACCCAATTGCCTGCTCTCAGGCTAAATAGGTACCAGACACCAAGTGCTCCATAAGCAAACAGAGCCCCCAAAGTGCAAAAATGAAATAAGTAAAAAGCTTCACATTACATATAAACCAGCCGTTTGCACCTTGTTATTAATGGTCTCAACTATGACCTTTACACCCTGCCTTGCTCAGAGTCATGGATCTATGAGGCTTGGCACCCTCACAACAATTCCAAGATGAGGAGCAGGGAATAAACATGCCTGGCCAGCGCTGGAGAGATGCAGGAAGGGAACTGGCCTGTGACAAATCTGGATGGAGAACCACCCCAGGGCCATCTCCACATGAATTTGTTCCCATAACCTCAGTGACCAAGGTGTGTGACAGCATGAGAAGTCCTTCTGCCACATACATACATGCATAAAAGTTATTAGCAGCCATCTATTCCAAATTTCAAAAATGAAGGGCTCCCAGCACGGTAAATACCTGCCAGAGATTATTCCCCAGAATTCTGATGTGATTTATAGCCCACATGAACTAGGGTTGCAATGAACAGACCTTGTTACCCTGAAATATTTATTAGTCTAAACTGCCCCACCTCTGCTGTAAGAGTTTTATTATTCTAACAGTGCCAACAGCCAGTGGAAAGGTTTGCTCTAGCACCCACTGTACCATCATGGCACACTATATTGAAATGCTCCTACTTCAGTGGCTACATGAAATCAAATAGCCAATAGCATGTAAGCATCAAACACTTCAAGTCAGACAATATTAAGAAGCTGTTTCAGTAATGTGTTAAATCACATTTGTGTCATCTCTGCAGATGCACATGCAATAAACTCCTGATTCACAAAGATCTTTAGACACTTTTCATTAAAGTCAGTGCTAAGACAGGGCAAATTCACACAGGAATTCAGTTGCTTAATTGCTTCACAAACAATAGTTTTACTGTGATAATACTTCCCCCTTTCCTACCCTTCCTGCCCTTTTTGGAAAATACTCCTGGAGAAGTCAGAGGCTGGCAGGAAGAAACGCAGCTACATTCTCTTCCTGGACATCCTGATCAAGAACTAACCTGTCCTGAGATGGTGAGACACTGTGAGCACCCAGAACTACCCAACAATCCAAACTCACCCCAAACTCTGCCTAAGTGATCAAAGAGCCTGTAATTACCCTGGTTTACAAATACACAGATCCAGATATAGAAATAAATGCTCATCTTCAAGATTTGACCTTCACTGACTACAATGTGAGGAGTCTGTTAATAGCACATAAAGCCTTGTGAAAAAGCTGTTGCCATCCCAATGGCTGTAAAGTCACCTCAGTTCTCGTTTCAAGGAAGTTGCATCAATATTCATCTTGTCCTGAGTCATAATTGTAATTTTTTTATGTATACCTACATATAAATAGATATGTGTATATACACACACACACAACATAATTGATATGGCATTACTAAGGTATGGGTCAGGTGTAAGCCCCTGCACCTAAGTGGCAAAGGAACACTTCCCAAAACCATGGACAATCCTGCTGGAAAATCATAGCACTCCTTCCTCCAGAACTGCTGGCACTTGTAGAGACAGGAAGATTTTCATTACACAGCCTGCTGCCAGCTCTCCTTTCAGAACAAGCCCATCCCCTTTCTGTTACTGTTATGTCAGGGGAGGACAGTGAGAGAAAGCAGCTCTTGGGATGATACATGGGAGGCACAGCTTCATTTATAACCCCACACAACTGCTGGAAAAGGTTCAACTTTAAAAAGCATTAGCCTGGTTACCTTATGGGCCCCTGCAGATCACAAAGGGAAATCACATGAACACAACAGGCCTATTAATCACCACAGTGATTCCAAAGTGAGAAACAGCCCCAATGACCAACTGGAAAGAAAGTTGAGAAAATTACATTCTAGTAGTTAAGTAACTCTAAAAACACTGGTAGTATCTTCCTGTGGGGGTTCCCTTTTGATTCCTTGATGAATTCAAATAGTTGACCTGGATTTAAGTCCAGTCAACAGAAATATACAGTGGAGAGCAAACAATGGCATTTCTACCTAAACAAGTGTGTTTCCCTTTAGAGTTACAAATGAACTACACTTACATGACATGTAGAGGTGACTTTCTGTTCTTCACAGAACTTGGTTTACAAGGTAAGGGAGGATTTGAAAATAAGGAAAAATACCTAATTTTTGATCTGTGTAAGGAGGTACTTTAAGTCAATTCAAATGACTCATAATTGACTGACACAGGGATTGTTTCAGAGAACACAGTAGGCTACAGCAAGCTTCTTCCATCCAGGATTCAGAGACTGGATTAATTTACAGCACCTTTGGAAGAAGCCATCAATGTCACAAACACTCACAAAGACAATGGAGATAAAAAGTGTAAAATCTCCCCAGTTCTTAGTGGCAAGTGTATGTGCTTATCTGCAAAAAGATAATGGGTTTTCATGTGCTCAGAATTAGCATTTATCCACAAGCCTGTGCTATTTTTTCACTTCCCCTTCTAAGAAGCCTGGGCTGACATGACTTTGCTTCCCCCATGCCAAGCAGCAGACCTGTGTGGGAAAAAGACTTTTGCTCTAATGGGAGAGTGGAAATGCAAGTCACACCAGTTACCTCATGATGCCACAGCCATCTTTTCACCTCTGCAGTAAACAAACCCTCAGGGCTGGTCTCTACATGAAGCAAATCCTTTGAAGAGTTTTCCACATCTCCATTCTCTTAAAGTCTTCATATCAACAGTGACACTACTATGGACTAACACTTGAAAGTTCAGGTCTCCCAACAGACTCCCATACAGATATCACAACACTCTGGGCAGTTTCAGAAGCCATCCTGATTTTTAAAATGCTTTGTCTTGAAGAATACAAGATGCACAATTAGACCTAAAGAAGTAACATGAAATAGAGGAGTTTATCATCTCCTTGAGTAATGCAAGCTCATAAGATAGAGAAGAAACAAATCTTTGTTTGCACATTATAATCTATATTAAACAGACACTTAAGAAGTCAACAATTTCAATGTGTTAAGTAGCAACCTTTTAATAAAGAAAGCAGAACCATACTTTGCTGTTAACAAATATTTTGAAAAAGGCTTATAAAAATTAAATCTAAGCCAAGTATCCGGTGCATCTGCGCTGAGAAGGAAGCATCAATACTCCAAACACCTGCTCAGTTTGTGTATTCTCCTTTCTTACAGAGGAAGTATGAGCTTCCAGTTGTCCAAGTGATTTAGAGAGCAATAAACTATTGCTCAACGAGAACTATTTTCTTAGATGATTACAGACTAAGGCCAAAGAAGAAATTCCCATGTTAAGCACCATCAACATGGAAGCCTGTCAAGGATATCAGTTTGAAGAGCCCAGATTTCTTCCTTGGCCCCCAGAGCTGGGGGTCAGCCAACCACCAAGTGAGGCTCATGAGAATAAAATCGAACTATCATGGAAAATACACTCCAGTCACACTAGAGTCAGCTGATGCCAGGGGCTGGACAGCAGCAGGTCCTTAATGTGTTCCATAGTGAAGATGAAGGGCGAAAGAAGAGTCCCAAAGCACTGGAAGAAACGGAACACAACAATAAATCAGCTCAGTTTCCAACTTCCTTCTGCAGACTCAAGGTATGAACAAAAACCAGCCCATGTCTCTCCCTCAGGGCAACAGAACTCCAGTCCCCTCACTGTGATGCCATGAAAGAGGCTTGTGGTAAACGTTAGATATTAATGAAGACACACAGAAGAAGAAAAACCCTCTGGAAGCCCCAGTTCCAGCCGTGTCCACTCACCCCTGGTGCAGTCCACTCAGCTGGAGGCCAGAACACTGGGAGCACTCACCGGCCACAGCACCCGCAGCACCTGGGCAAAAGCACAGGGTTAGGATGGCATTCCTCCATACTCAACTCCTCCAGCTGCTCAGCACCGTGCCTTCAGGGCTAAACACACCAGGGAGGGGAGGGCAGGGGAATTTCAGAGAACCACAGAACCATTTAGGTTGGAAGGGACCTTAAAGATCAGCTCATTTTTTCAGTATTCAGGCACAGATTATTTACAGGTCACCGACTCAAACTGAACAGCCCATCCACCAAGACCAGTCTGTGCTTCCAGACGGGATCCATATTCTAGATGCCATCTAAACAGTTCCAGAAATAAGATTAGGCTAAAACAAATCATGCAAACTCCCCTGCACCTTCTCAACCCATCCCCCAGATATTCCACTGGCACTCAGGTTATCCTTGTGCAAACCCTCATTTCATGAATTAGCAACAACAGGACTCATTTACTTTGAAAGTTTTACTTTGGCCCTCCTGGCTTCTATCATAACCTCAAATATTACATTAAAAAGGCTTTTAAAACATAACATTCACAGCAGTGAATGAGCTGCAGGAGCTTTTCCCTGCAGTGGGCTTCTTCCCTGCCTGTTTGCGTGTGGCACCTTCACATTAAGTGCACGAGTTAAGATGTAGATTAGCAAGGCAAGAAACCTTTGCCCTTGGCATCGACACTCAGCTCTGACAGGAAACTTCAGGCTTTTTTTCCCCTACCAAGTGTAGAACCACTCATTACACATTGGCAGGGAAGTGCACATCTCCAAACTATACACATTTTCTCTTAGATAAGCAAAAGACTCAAGTGTTTATAAATATGAAAAGTTCAGCAGCTGGCTAAAAAGTTAATTCTCCAGTCTCACTTAATGAGCTTTGGGGAAAGTGGTAGGGGGATTTGTTCTTAAAGTAAAGCAGAGTGTCACACAAAGCAGGACTTGCCAGACACGGCTCTGCTTTGCCCTATTTTCTGTCCCTAGATGGCTGCCATGGACAAAATGGCAAGGAATCCTCCAACAGGGAGCTAGGGAACAGCCAGAATGAAAAATGTTTTTTCCTAATCTTAGAACCATAAAAATTAGCCAATTTTTAATTTAAGTCCCATGACTTCTTTCTTCGTTGTGAAAGTATCAAACAGTCCATATAAAACCACTTTGGAACAGGGACTGTCTTAGGATTTTGTCCAATTCCCTGAAAAAGAAAGTTGTTTTCAGTAGGATACAGCAGGAACACTGCACCACTATTTTTTTCAGCATTTCAGTAATAATTTACACTGGTCTATTCCAGTAACATAAGGTTCCAGTGTAAAAAATGGGATTGATCTGCTTGGAATTGCCCAGAGCAGCTGTGGCTGCCCCATGCTTGGGAGTGCCCAAGGCCAGGTTGGACAGGGCTTGGAGCAACCTGGGATAGTGGAAGGTGTCACTGCCCATGGCAGGAGGTGGAATGGAATGAGCCTTAAGGTCCCTTCCCACCCAAACCATTCCATGATTCTGTGAGGGTATGTTCAGTGTTTTCAGGAACTTCTGACATCTGTTTACAGTGCCTGCTATCACTCTGTATCACTAGGGTTCTTGCAGACTTCTTGGTTTGTCTTTGTGTTACAGAAGGAATTGGACAACCTCACTTTTGCAAGATGATACACGTCCACCCAATCCTCCACCTATGCAATTATTAAAAAATAAAAATTCACTTTGAATGAAAAAACAAATCAGACCCTTTGATCTGCAATTTCGACAGAAGTTGTTTTATCTAGCAGTGTTTCTCAGCTTGTTCAGAGATCTGTTCACATTGTCATTTGCATACCTTCCTCCCTTCTGTCACTTGCTGTGAAGAATCTAAGCAGTAACTACTTCAGAAACAGAGCTGTCTAATGATCAAGAACAGTGTGATGCTCCAAGAGATCAGAAATCTGAATGGAACAAACAGGGAGCACCTGCAGCTCCTGTGGATCTGGTACTGCAGCTCCTGTGGACGCTCTACCACTGCCTGTTGCACTCTCCTGACCAGCACCAACTCATACAGTTATCATGGAACCATAACTGATAATCATAGTTTGGGTTGGAAGGTGTGGTTTCAGGGTTACTATTTATGGTCGTGATGAGAGCGGTGAAACAGGACTCATGGACTCTGTATCAGAAGGCTTAAATGTATTTATTAAAGTTGACTCTATTTTTCAAGCTTGGGCTATTTTTGCCTAGGTGAAGAGCAAGCTGCTTCTTCCTTGCTCTGTCTCGAACCATTTTTCTACAATGCTTCTCATACTAGAGAGATAACAAAATTTCACCCATTGGTTAAGAAAGAGAAACAAATTTACATCTTTCGAGACAGGGACACAGGGCAGAGATTGTTTAGAACAACTCTGTGCTCTGCAAATTCTGCTTTCCCATGAGAATACTTTTCTGCAGGGCAATTCATAATATGTTCACACAACAGGAAGGGACCTTAAAGATCACCTAATTCCAACACCTTGGCCAGGCTGCTCCATGCCCCATCCAACCTGACCTTGGACGCTCCAGCGACTTGGCAGCCACAGCTTCTCTGGGCGCCTTCACGGGCTCCAAGTGCATCAGCAAATGCTCCTCAGCACTCTGCCAGCACCAGCCCCCAGCACCTGCAGAGCCCCCGGGCCGTGCAGGACCCCAGAAATCCCCGCGGCGCCGGGAGCAGGAGCGGCTCCCGCGGCCGGCGCTGCTGCTGCTGCTGCTGCTCTGTCATACTGTGTACATTGGAACCAGGAAACGCTTCCTTGTGATTTTTGGCCACTTGGAATATTTTTAGCAATTTGCCAAGGTTTACCCTGTGATTTATTATGGAGGAAACAAACTCGAGCACTAACAAATGAAAATATGTAAACTCAGACTTTTCAAGTCAATAGAAAGGTATTCGAGTTCTTAAAGCCCTTCTGAGGCGTTCAGCTCACTGTGGATTCAACTGCTGGAAAAACAGTTTGATTAAGAAGTAACTGAAATGTAATCTAAGGAGTCACTGCTTGGAGATTTATAGTGAAAAATTCCATATGCACAATACTTTCCAATTGCCATTCCTAAAACTGTGTTCTAGGTTTCTTGGAAATTCAAGAGTTGGGAATACATTTTGCATTGCTTTTATCTATGGCCAAAGAACTCCAGATATACCAGCTAGAACTTTATTATCTCAAAGTACTAGATTTAATAAATTAAAAAACAGTAAGATGAAAAATATTTGAAGTAATGAAATACATAGGAAAAATAATTTTAAAAGCTTAAAACACTGGGATTACTTGAAGATATAATGCTCAATATAGCAAATAATAATTGCTTTATTGCAGTATGCTTGAGTGGAAAGGCTGATATCATTAAATAGAAGATGATCTTCCATTTTTGGTATGAAAATTCAAGTAGATACAACTATTACAGACCTCCAGAAAACAAGAGAGTATGTATAAAGTGTTAGCAGCCATCACAGCATTATCTGTAGTTACACTATTGAAGCAATCTATTAACTAAAACACACAATCACAGAATCACTGAGTGGTTTGGGTTGGAAGGGACCGTAGAAATCATCTAGTTGCAACACCCCTGTTGTGAACAATAAAACCAGAAATGTTACTTTGATGTTGAGTATTGTGTCATATCTTTGTTTCTTACAAGTTTTCTGAATCCCTGTGAAAACATCAGGGATGGAATCACGAGTACAATCATCTAATAAGTAATATATGGAAGAGTTTTTCTCTAATATTAGAGTTTGATTGAGAGTCAACATTAATTCTAGCTAAAATAACAGAATACTGGAAGTTGGTATTTCCTTCTCAGCTGTCAATCTCGAGAGAGTAATACCAAATTCCCTCCTTGCCTGATGATCTCAGTACACAATTTCAGCTGTTGCTGATAATGAACTGCCACAGAGAGTGTCAAGGGCCCCTTTGTCTGTGCCTGCTACCACTGATTTGGTTGGGGGAATTCTGTGGCAATGCACACTCTTCTTGATCATCTACTTTTTCAGCTGAACAGACACGATCCATCTTTTCCTAAAGCAAATAAACCAAATAAACACCCTGCCAAATGACTAAACCCTGGGAGGTTTTTTCCCCACACTTGGACATGCCACTGGACATCCCAACTGCAAAGCCAACTCAATCGTACAAAGTCCTTTCTTTTTTTTGGTTCAAGAAACCCAGCAGAGAGAACTTCACCAAGCAATTCTTTGTTAGCATAACATTTGACCTTGTATCTCTTTGGAAATCATACAACTTTGCTAATGCAGCCCTTACAGAATTAATCAAGCAGATAGTTAGCCCCTAGTTGCTATGAATCCAGCCAATTATGAGCAGCACTGAAATTTGTCGCTGGCATGTCCAACTACATTTTCCAGCATAAAGATCAACACCACTGTGTGGAAATGAGGCCCCACTCTCAGACCTGCATGACTTGGACACTAGACTGGGCTCACTAGTAAAGCCAACACTTTTAGGAACTAAGTATTCTTAAAAAAAGAAGGGCTTTCCTCCTGGGTCTCCGTTACCTGGTGCATTAAACCAGCCAGGATGCAAAGGTCCTTTACCCTCTATTTTGACTAGCAAAGCCAGAATAAATCATTCCCTTACGAGTTCAGAGCTCTTCATTTGCTACTCTGCTCTACTGCAAGAGATCTACAGTTCAATAAAGGCTGAACTTCCTGCTTGGAGTGGCTGGAGTGGGAAGCTGCCTATGCACTTTGTTTCTCAGCTTCCAGAATGCAGGGAAAGATGACACGGTTACAGACAGCAGATGCTAACAAACAAGTAAGGGAAAGAAACCCTAAAAAGAGCAGGGCAGAGAGGGAGAAAAGAGACAGGCACAGAAGGCACCCACAGGAACAGACATACTTAAGATAGATTTAAAGCATCACAGATTATTACCAATGAATCCAATTTCTATCCTTGAAAAGGTAGTCAAATGACAGAATTGTGGTCACTGAACACCTTCTCCATCTAGTAAGTGAAACCAGATGAGATATAAACCACTGGCTGAGCTCCTGAAAGGTTTAAGGGACAGCTAAACTCAGTTCTGAACCTGGTTTGAAGTCACCAGTTACTTTTATCTGTTCTCATCCATTCCATTTACCTCCTGCTGTGGGTTTTCAATGCTCACAGAGACCTGTTGACCTGCAATTGAGCCTGTCTCTCACTCACTTCTCAATATCTCCAGTCAAAAAATTTCTTTCTGAGGCTCTTCCACGGCAGTTGTGCACTTTGAGAAGGATAAAATCCATCCTCACCACAGTGCTCTGTGGAAAAATGTCTCTGGTGCTGAAATGCTGCTCTCTAACCATAACAGTGCAAATTAAAGCCATGGTATGTAACAGTAATAGTTCATCTCTTGTCAAAACACTTTGCCCAAATTTCAACATGTGGTTGTCACTACTGAGATTCTTACAAATACAGATAAAATAATTTATGCTCCAAAAGCATGAGATTGACTAGAGGCTACTTCAGCCTGCACCTCAAAATTCCCAAAAGCCCACGAGGGACCTTAGCAAGCCCCATGACAGAGACAGTACTTACAGCTTTTGCAAAAATGACCATCAGCTCAGGGAACTGGTGGGTAAGGAGGGCCAGCATGGCTGAAAAGGAACACAGGCCTGCTGTGAAATGGATGAAAAAGGGAAGTTCCTTCTGGGGGTAAACGGAGACTTCATGAAATGCTGAAAGGAAAAAAAGAACAATGTTGACATTTGATAATCAAGGACTGCTTTTTGAATTATTTATGGCCTTGTAACTCATTTATGGACGTTCAGAAGGAAAGACTCCTGCAGCACATCTTAGGTTCCAGTACTTTAACTTCTTAAAAATTTTTCAATCACATCACATGCTTGTTTTCATTATTAATAGTCTTTAGATTTTTTTTATTATTATTATATTCTTTTCCCAGTCTTCTTTTTCACTTTCATGGGTTCTATTTTTGAAGCACATCATCAGGCTCAGTTTTTGGTCCCTACTTTTCTATCAGGACAGAGGGAACATCTGTAAAGTTCACAAGCTGTCAAAATTACCCAAACCAACCAAAACAATTCAGGTGTTTTCAATTCTCTGGAGCCCTAATCCTGTTACCTGAAAAGAAAGACACATCTCCACACCCCACAAGAAGCTGAGCAAGTATAAAAGGACCAGCATGTTGTATACATATATATTTCTTAGTACTTCTTGAAGACTTCTGGTTGTAGACTACAGTAAATCTGTTCAGAGCAGCTGACAGAGCAGACCTCAAAGAAAACAGCACCAGGACTGGGTTATAAATTCTGTACATAGCAGCTCCTTGCAATTTCCAATCTCTGGTAACAAAATCCAAAGCAGGTGATTACCCAGGCTAAGGGTGGCATGTGGAGCTTTCAGCACTCACAACTCTACTACTGGTCACTCACTGAGGACCTGCTGGGTGAATTTGCAATTACTTACTGGCTCTGGATACCTGCAGCTCTGATTTCCATCCAATGATTTGAAAAGATTTTTAAACGAAGAAAAAAATAGTTTCTGTAGACCTAAGTAATTATAAAAGGACTGCCCTTCTTGACAAACTGCTTTTAAAATATAACAAAACCATAGAATTATAAATGAGCCTTTTTTTGTAAAATGAGAAAATGCAATTGTATTCTTTCTTAACTGAAGTCCATGGAGGAAAAAGACACTTTACCCTCCCAGTTACTGCTTCTGAATGCCAGCACATTAAAGCACCATTAGAAGAGTAAACCCAGCAAAGTGTCTTGTGCTCTTGCAACTCATTAATGGCAAAGTGCTCAGGGTTTGTTTTGGTTGTAATGATAGATTTTGGAGCACAATTAAGTAGGGTATTTGGAGATCCATGTCTAACATCCCTAGGAGATGTTAATGGTACCCAGAGATTCCTACTATATAGAAACTCACCTCATTTCTAAAACATAGAGCAAGGTAATTTAGGAAAATGTTTAAAAAATAGGAACTAATCTTTTTTGCAGTAGCTATTCCTACACTGGGAAATTAAAACCAAATTCAAAATAGGTAAAGACAACTAAAGCTAATTCTGTACATTCCCAGACATTTGAGAAGTGTTACTCATCAGACCAATCCGGGTTTTTCGACCCATTGATTTGGTCAACATTATTTTAAATAGATAATTTTTTTTTAAATTAAGTGTCAAGATTTCTTGAGGAAGTACTGCAATAAAAGCGTTAAGATGATTTTATTTATAGGTAGTTTTATATTTAAAACATAACAGGAATGTGTCAGTGATCCTGTTGAAATATCTGCATGTGTTGGTGTTTAATTATGCTGGGAAGTCTACAATTTAGGGTTAGTTGCTAACCAAGGAATTCCTTGTGCAATATCCTGCATAAGTGAGAAATGAGTAATTTAAAGCAGTCTGGGGGCAAATTTAAATTACACATTTTAAATATAACTTCAGCCTTTTAAATAGAAACACGTCTGTGCAGTTTTCCTTTCCACAGCTGTGGTCTCTGTAGGGCTGCTGGTGCTTTTGCAGTAGCCCTTTCCAGTCCCTGGGGAATTGTGTTTCTTCAAGATATAGAAGTTCAACCCCAAAGGAATTCAATTAAGATGTATAATTAACAGCTCAATTCTAATCTAAATTAATGCCATTTTCCTAAATATCATGAGTACAGGCAGTAATGATATGGTTTATTTGTCTTGCCCAAAGGAAAAAACATGTAGGTTGATAACTGCATGAAGTAACCTTGAAGCAAAGAGCAGCTGGATTAGACTTACTTTTCAGTATCAAATGTTAGTATAAATCCATAGAAATACAGCATAAAAAGTTCCAGGAGGCAGCCAGCAGATAACCAGACTATTGAATTAACAACAGAAAGCAATCCATGTTCTGTGAAGCTACAGATTAACCACAGATTCTCTGTAAGATCACAGACAGGTTTTACTGGATACCCAATGCAGGACTGGAACCACGAGTTGATTCCTGGCCACAACAGCAGGCAAATCCATGAATTCTTTTAAAAGCAACTCTTAACAAATGGTCAACTTTGTTGTCTCAAGGTTGGCCAGACTCAGTCTGAGTGTACCACACACAGATTTCATCTGTGAAGGACTTAGGCTGTTACAGCATCAAGCTGACATTTACCACACACACATCAAGTGCTTCAGGATCTGTTGGGAGGGACATCAACAAATAGCTGAAGCCCCTTCACAGGAAGCTCAAACTAAAAAAAAATCACAGTAAGGTAAATACAGAATACCACAAACTGAGTATGTCCTTAGCCTGTGTTTTATTATCATTACTGCTTAGAAACCACTTACTTGGCAACAGTTCTCTGTCTGCTGTCTCTGTGCAGCTTGGGTAGGGATAGAAAAGATGTCCTTTCTCTAATGGGTATGGGATCATCCTAAATGCTGCAAAAAGGGTGAGTGGCATTAGATCTGTATATGATCAGGCAACCAGCTTCTCACCAAGAGAACCAATCATGTTTGAGGGGGGTAAAGGCAGAGAGACTAGTCTACTGTACAGAAAAAAATAAAAGGAGATACTTACTGCCTTCCCATGTGCAGTGCAGCAGATTTAGAGCCCCTTCTATCCTCTTCCAGTGCTGGAGGTGAAAAAAAGCATATGCCACTGCCTCACTGTCCCCTCGCTTCAGAATGTGCTCTGGAGGCAGCACTAGGCTTTTCATTTCTAGTAAATACTGAAAGGAAAAATGGAAAGTACACCTGGTTACACGGAATGCTCCAAAACCTTTCATTGTGAAACATAAATGATCATTTTAGGCATAACTGAAGGGGCCAGCTTCCACCACACAGCAGCCAGGCTGCACTAAGTGAGAAATGAAAAGCAGCAAAACACACTCCTGTCTATATGACTCTTAAATTAGGATTTCACACACACAAAACAATCAAGAAAAAACATAGAGCTTCAGTAAGACAAAATAAAAATAAATTCTTGTGGAACAGACATTAAGGATAGTGCTGCAGGTGCAACACCAATGAGGGACAAATTTAGGCTGGTATAAAACCCCAAACCAAAGGTATTTTTGCTCATTATTTCATCACTGAAAGCTTCAGTGCAGGCGGTTGAGGACTTGTTAGCTCTGAAGTATGAGCAGCAAACCTGAAAATGTCAGTGTGCTAACCAAAAGGAGAATAATAAACCAAACCCAGGAAAACCTTCTTTTAATGTGGTCTGACTGGGCTACCACAAAGTATCTTTGATTTCAGATTTTTTTCAATTTCAGCCCTCTCCCTCCATCAGCAGAAAATCTGATGCTCAAAGGGGTCAAAGAACACAAGGGATTAATCATTTCCTATTTCTTTGCAACACAGAACATGCAATTCTTTTAATGTACCACATTCTCTCATGGTACATTAAAAAAGCCAGGTATTCATCTGAACTTAGCTTTTAAAAACAGATGACTACTTTTTACAAGAATGAAATAACAGTTTCAGCTCTAGCACTTACCTGTGAGCTGTTCTCTCCTACAATATAGTGTCTCATTCAATAACAGCCAAAGTTAATCCACATCTTTGATCAACGTAGCTGGCAATTCCTTGGAGTGTCCCCCAAAGTGTAAGAATGCAGCTAACTCACCGATTTATTTCAGCAGATGCCACAAACTATGAGATTATTTACTAATCCAGTTTGAGGACTTAACTTTTCCCATTCAGACTCTTCAAGGAATGTAGGAGGGGTTGTGCCCCAGCCAAATAAAGCACATTTGCTGCCTGGCTAGGTTCTTCTCTCAGTGCCTTGGGCCTGCACTCCAGAGGGTAATATTCTTGCTAATCCTCTCTAATCCTCTTCAATTTTTTTTTTTTTTTAAACACAGTAAAGGATCACTCACACAGCACTGCTGTGGGAAAATGGTCTCAAATATCTGACTGCTGACCCGACTGCTCGTGCCCTCCACAGTGCCCACTCTCCCATTATGCTAACTGGGAACAGAAATCCAGCAGTGGTGGTGAAGGCTCACTGCAAGTATTGCCACAACACATCAATGCTCAGCTCCAGGCTTTGGCCCTCTCTGAGCCTATGTTACCACATAAACAGAAAAATTCCAGTCTGGCAGGTTTTCACGTCCATGTTTAAGCATAAAGCAGGCAAGGTGTTGGTGCTGGAGGTATCTCAGTACTGAACTGCAGGTTTTGAAGTCTTTATACACAATAAAAATCTCTAAGATATTCAGAAGATGACTGCAAAAGATTGTTTCATTAAGTACCAAAATGCAGTTACAGATTTCTAATTTGAAATGGCTTAAGAGGATCACTTTTCTAGCTGGTTCTAACTTTCCAAACAAACCCCAGCCTTGTAAAAGCAGAACAAGGAGGACAAACCTTATTTTATTTTCCTTATGCAAAACGTTACGTACAAAGACAATCACTTTCATCAGGTGTGCAAATAGAGGGATTTCCTGCTTTACATACTCATTTTTAGTCTATGGGACAGAACAGAGTGGAAACTCAAAGATCAGATCTTCTTCCCTCTCTGAGATCCACTGGGCAAGTTGCTTCACTTCCCTGCCCTTATTCATTTGTTTGCTGAGACCATAAACACTTCAGAGTCTTAAATAGCCTGCACCAGTAAAATTCTGCTCTGTCATCTAACCAATTGGTGCCTCAAGGCTATACTGTAATAAAAAACCCATGAAGAATAGATAGATGTACAATTAGAAGAGAAAATCAAATTACTGGAACCTGGAATCAGTTTCTGAATTTGTCTGCAGAACTACAGACCATCTTTTAACAACAGCATGTTTGAAATGATCTCTTCTTTAAAAAGGTATATGAAGCTCCAGAAACAACTGGAGGATCCCCAAAACAAAAGAACTTTTAGATAATGATAATGCATTATAATCTTCTGCCCCTAAAGGCAGAGGCTAAAGAAAAATCTGTCTGAGACTGTCTGAAATGAACTTGCCACGCTCTTGATCAGTCATGCAAACAAGCAGCAATTTCTGCCAGCAATTAGCTTCCTCAGTGCACATTCTATTGGATTGGACAGGCAGACAGAACGCAGCGGCCGGATCATTCCAGCCTCCCCAGCAGCAGCCACTGGGACTCCATCACCATTTGCAGAGGATTACAGCCTGCCCTGAGCCAACCTCCTGCTTCGAGGTTTCACACTGAAAGCATCACCAGTGCAGGGCAGAGCCAGGCAAGATGTTGTTTTCACCCTCCTGCTTCGAGGTTTCACACTGAAAGCATCACCAGGACAGGGCAGAGCCAGGCAAGATGCTGTTTTCACCCTCCTGCTTCGAGGTTTCACACTGAAAGCATCACCAGTACAGTGCAGAGCCAGGCAAGATGTTGTTTTCACCCAATGCTCTGTGGAATCTGTGCTTTGATGCCAGACATTAAATTACAGCCTGTGGTGATATAGGCTCTTAATCTTGTTTACACGTGGATGAAGAAAATAAGTGACTGCAGATCTTTCAACAACCACGGAGCCATGGTTGGGAGCCCAGCAGAATAAAGGGGTTTGGAATACTAGAGTGATTATTGTTTGGAGAACTTAATTGGCTTCAGGGACTTGGAAGCAGGGTGCTGGAATGAGATATCTTTAAGGTCTCTTCCAACACAAATCATTCTGTGATTACTTTATGACTTTAAATGTCTAAATTTATATTTATTAACGTCCACCCTTACTGAGAGTAAAGCGCCTTCAGTAATACATTACTGGATTTTCCAACGAGTTAGGAAATTCCAAGTTCAAATTTTTGTGCAAAAAGCCCTGTTTGAACATCAGCTATTACTTAAAAAAAAAATCTGGCCACAAAACTTTTATGATATAAATACTAATGTTTTTAACAACTCCATGGCTGGACTTACAACCAAATTCAAGAAAATATGTGGCTAGAAAGGCTCCAATAACAAAATTATAACATGGTATTTTTCAAAATACATTACAAGTGGTCCAATAGGAAATAAAATACTCTTACCTTTGGAACATGAGGGTTAAATTCCACAGCTCTGTGAATTGCTTCCACAGCATTAATTTCTGCTGTACTAAGCCCTCTCTTGGAGGCAGTTTCTGGGGAGAACCTGAAGGGAAAAACCCACCTTGAACAAAAGTAATAAATAATAAATGCTATCCAGGTGTTTATTAGCACTGCAAGCTTGGAGTTCATTTAAAAACTGGCTGATTTATAAAGAAAGATAAACGAACCCCTCTAGGAGAAAAATGTTCATGTTAAGTCAGGTATCTTACTGCAATCCACGCCCATCTGACATATGAAAAGTCATGCCAATCATGCCAGGTGAGTGCCCTGGCTTTCAGCTCCCTGTTACAGCATCACCTGCTGGGAGGTGGGGCTGGGCTCAGACCACAGTGAAATGCCAGCATCAACCACCACAAGCATCCTGTACTCACCCCAAAAAACAAATCCCAAGCAAAACACCAAAAGCAGAATTTATACAAAAGCACTTGGTCAATACATGGGCTTGTGAAAAACATCCTCACCTGTACTAACTTTATGGATGCTTAGAAGTAGTTTTAAATTGTGTTTTATCACACACACAAATGTGTGTATATACAAATACACTCAACTTGCTCTTAGAAATGTAACTACTACATATCTAGGCATAACCAGGGACGTAAAAAAAGACTAAAAAATTAAAATAATCCTTGAATCAAAGCACAGTTTTGTTTACAGATTAGAAGTAATTTTAAAACACAAAAGATTTAGTGCTATTCCTTCATATTTTCCATCAGAACCCAAGATTAGCAACAAGCTGTTGTTTTCACACATGTCCTTGCTTACCTTTCTGAAACAGCTCTGGCTTTTAGCAGAGCTGCTGTGTAACATATTGCTGCTGATTTGGGAAGACTGATATCTGCAATAAAATAAAATAATTCTTTATTAAAGCTGGAAGATTTTAAGGCAATATAAACATTTTAAACCCACATATTTCGAGTTTTCCTTGGGTCTGGGAGACAATGAATGTAACATCTGGAACATTTCAGCTGTGATTAGAAACTTTGAATTTCTTTGCACAGTCACCAGTCAGTCTCAGATTGAAAACTCAAAGTTGTATTTAGGTGGTAAGAGTCATTTTTTGTTTCTAAATGTACCAACACACTGAAACTGAATCCAAGGAGAAATGAGCACATAAATACACTTAAGAACAGAATGTATTTCCTGTATTAACCCACAAAGATTGAAAGTAAGCTTCTAATCTTTACTTAATTTTGCAACTGTACATTAACACAGTTTTTACAATACTGAGAGACTGACCAGAAGCCGACCACAAAAAGTTACATTACAGACAGGTAGATGAATTTTAACAAAAATGCAATTTCCATTCTTCTGCAGTTTCACAGGGGAAAATTCTATTAGCTGTAGCTTTGTAGAATATCTGAAGCCAAGTCTGAGCTGACAATTACAGATTAGAAGGTTTGCACTCCACAGTGTAAGTTTACTTTAAAAGCAGACAAAGTCTGGGGTCTAATTCCCAAGTACCATGTTGTGTATAGTCAGATGGTTCTTGCTTTTTTTGTAAATCCCATCCTGGGCCTGTCCATCACTTCCTGCAAGTCTGGCTGTTGTGTCAAGCAAAACACAGGGGTGCTGCAGGAAGTTGGAGGCTTTTACTCATTTTTCCAGATGCTCAGAAAAAAAAGTCAGCAACGCTTTCTTAAGGAAGTGTCACAATTCCTGGTGTTAACAGAAAGAAGCACTGGGCAAAGTGCAAATGGTTTTCATAAATTAAAAAGAATCCACCCAGAAGAGGATCAAGGAAAGGGAGCAGGGTGCTAGGCTGGCCATGTACAAGCGGTACAGGATTTGGGCAAAAATACCATAGCTTTGATTCCTTGAGGCAATGAAGAAATGACATAACAGAGAACTCAACAACTTCTGAGGATAACTGCCATAAAATACTGCTATGTCCCTCCATTCCAAAGGTGATTTAAGGCCCTGCTTTGACAGCAGCTCTTTGTACACTCATGAAGTGGGCACTATCCAGGTGGTAAAACAGAAGGCAATAAAAAATAAGTATATAATTTATTAACCTTTCTTTAGACTTACACAATATCTGAAACCTTCTAACTGAGATGGAAAGTGAAAGCAAATGACACCATTTGATGCACACCAGAAGTCTCTGGCAGCAGCATGTTTGCACACTGCTAATCTCCTGACAAACAATCTCAGTATTACAGAAGCACAAGACCAAGCCTGGAAGAGGACAAAAAGGAAAACTACCTTTTCCAGCTTATTTACATCAATTACTTACAGGGCTATGTGCTGGCTGAAAAAGGCTGATGAATTTAGGCACATCCAGGGATGTAGAAGAGATTAATTAAAATAATCCTTGAATTGAAGCAAGGATTTCTTTACTGATTAGAAGTAATTTAGAAGTAATTTAATATTACTGCATAAGCAATTTAGTTTGCCTAAATTTGACCTCAGCAGTCAAAAAGAGAACTTGACCTGCACTCTGCAAGCACCTGTTTATTACTGAAGAAGGGAATCTGCTCACCTTGCGGAGGTGATGGGCAGGCTCCTGCCTGTGGACAGACATCCCTCACCTCACTTACACTCTTATTCAAAAACATCCAGATTTTCCAACAGGCATCACTTACCATCATACTTGGCTAAAACTGCCTGGACATCTGCATAGGCCTGTAACTCCAGAAGGGCCTCTAGGAGGTTTTCATGGATATTCAGCATACTGAGAAGTGGAAACTCTTTCATCAACTGCAAAGCAGTAAAGAGAAATAAATTACATATAGAATTGCAGCTGAATCACTGAAATACTTAATAGAAATCAGTACAATCTAGGATTTTTTTAATGTTCTGTTGTCTCAGAGTGTAAGAAACTGGCATGGAAGCAGCATGAAAAGAACTGCATCATTTCATAAAATCCCAGAATGGTTTGGGTTGGAAGCAACCAAAGCTCATCTCATTCCAACCCCCTGCCACAGCAGAAGGGCAGGGACACCTCCTACTAGACCAGGTTACTCAAAGCCCAATCCAATCATGATGTGCAGATCTCATGGGAAAACAATTCAATTAGATTCATTATGATGCCTAGAAATGAACTTAAAACCATCAATTAGGATAATGTGACTGAAAACAATGGCTAACTCAGGGGTTTTTTTACTTTTACTTACATCTCTCATCATTTTTACTGCTTCTCGTATTCTTCCAAGTCTCCTGGCACACATGGCCAGTCTCCTTTTCACATACACCAATACATTGGTGTCTCTTCCTGATTACAAAGACAAAAAAATATTAGGGTACCAGTTTCAATCCTTACCTCTCCTAACTACAGCTTTAGTTTTACATTTCTGCTCACACAAACCCAAGAGTTCATGGGATTCAAAGTCCTTACTGAGCTGTGCTTCGTGCTGGGGGCTCTGAGAATGGCAGTTCTGAGATTTCCTGTAAATCGTTTCTCCTGCTTTCAGAGCCTGCTTGAAATATTTCTCAGCATCCACAATGGTTGTTGCTTCTTCCTCAGCCAGGAGGACATACGCAGTAGCACAACTGAAGTAAGAGAAAAACCCACTAGTTATTTTGAGGGAGGAAGTTTAGCATTTTTAGTAAGTGTTAGAAGCATTAGAAATGGGCAAGATTCACTTACGTTTAAGATGTAAGCACTGACAACATTAAAATTCAAAAATATTGATTTGAATTCAAAGGGGGAGTGACAGGAAAAGAAACCTTTTCCATTTTACAGAAAAACACACACACCCCACCCATTTGGAGAAAAAGCAAAGGAAAAAAATTGTTAAAGCAAGTTAAATTATTTTCCCTGAAACTGTGAAAATGGTCTGTAATTGTCTGGAAAGGTTTTTCATTTGATTTGTTTTTTCAAAACATTTTACACAAAAATAACAAGACAACATAACAAAGTAGATCACAGTTGTGGCTGAAATTCTTTGGTTTATGCTACAGAGTATTTTTAAATCCTTTACAGAAGTGGCATCTGTGAATTCCAAATACAGTTCTACCACGATGCCATGTCTGAAATGTATTATCTTATATTCAATTAAGACCATTCCATACCTGAATAAGATTTCTCATTTGTTATTGCCACTAATAAAAAAAAACAGCACAGAAGATGTTTTTAGTAGAACAGTTCAATACTTCAGGACAATTTACAGCCCCACGTGCAATTCCCAGGCCAAAGAGTCTCCCTTAAGCATTCAGCACTTTGCTAGAAGTGAATTATTAGATGAAGAAACTGATAGTGTGCTCAGTATCCTTTCACTCAATCCTCCACACTAGAAACAAAGCAACTTATAAACTTATAAACTTACTCATTGTTCAACTCTAGAGCTTGATGTGCTGCTTTAATCCGGGCTTGCGGGTTCCTCTCTCGCCACGCTTTCTGCATAACTGCGGAAAAACCACCGAAAGGCTGCTGAGGGACACAGACACCTGTGAAAGGCCTGGCAGCCAGTGGAGGCCACATTTGCTGCTTGGAGGCAGCTCTAACATTCCCTTCCAGCCTGAAAATTCCTGTTTGCTGCACGATTGTTAGCAGGAAGAACAAACAAGTGTTTTAATTTCAGCCCGTTCCTACCACAAGCATCAACAACAGCTCAGTACGCCCCAAATTTAGTTTAAGAAAGCAACACCACCAGGAAGATTCCTCACTGACCATTTCAGAACTCCTACACAGAGCACAGAAACAGCTTACATAACCAGGCAGATGTACAATTTCTGAATTGCTACAGATTTCTGGAAACATTTCCCAAGGCTTGTTGAAAGCTTGGCAGGAGCAATTGTTAAACACGGGTTCTTGCATAGGCTGCACAGAACTTTAATTTAAGCTTTCAAACAGAACTTCAAAGAAAATAGTGATGGAGTAAGTGGTGTCTTGCACAGGTAGAGTTTTGTACTTAAATATTAAGTTGGCCAGAGCAGCTGTGGCTGCTCCTGGATCCCTGGAAGTGCCCAAGGCCAGGCTGGACACTGGAGCTTGGAGCAGTCTGGGACAGTGGGAGGTGTCCCTGTCCGTGGCAGGGGGTGGAGCTGGATGAGCTTTAAAGTCCCTTCCAACCCAAACTGTTCTGGGATTCTCTTCCAGGATTATTTTTAGACAACTGTCAGATCATAAAGGGTTAACAATTTTTTATTTTTACAAAGCACATTTGAGTGGCATCACACAGCAAAGTCAATTCAAGATATACATTTATCAGCCTATTAGAAAGTGTTCTAGGGAACAAGTAAGAAGGCTGAAATCCATTCAGAAGTGTCCTTTGAACTACAACTTGAATTCAAAATTATTTCAATGCAATGACTCTAAACCCCTCCCCACCTTGCTTCCATTTGGTAAAACTGGAAAACACAAACTGAAAACCAACTTCTAGGAAAACAACACCCTCAGAGCTACCATTTTCTATGAAGGATTATTAATTTCCACACTAAAAACCAGTTCTGAAAGAACTCCAAAACCCTACTTTCATGGAGTTCTATATCTGGCCTATCTCAAGGACGATAAGAAAACTGAAGAATCTATACATGTTTCTTTTGGAACAAAACCTCCTGCTGTCAAGCAAGAATAACGTGGAAAAATATTTGAGTTTTCTTTCGGAAACAAAATATTAGTCTTGGCTCAGCAAGCGAGACAATTCACTCCCTTTTGTGAAATAAAAACACATCTTTCATATCAAACATGTCACAGCCAGCTGACAAGGAACGCCTCCGGAATGTGACAAATTGACAATAATTCACACCCACACTGACAATAACCAGGTAAAGAACATTTTCTGCACTAAACATGTGGAACTCAAGGAAAAAAAAAATCTGGAGACTGCACTATTCATTACTAAGGTTTAAATGAGACCACATTTTGGCTGTTGAGAATATAATCCAGGTTTGCAATATTGTGTTAATTATCTGAAATGTGTGAGATCTTAAAAAATGTCAGGAGGCCCTGACAGCACTAGAGTTGTAGAGAATGCACAACATGAAACAACATCTTTCCACTAAATTTCATGGGCAGGTTGGAGAGGGCTTGGAGCAGACTGGTCTAGTAGAAGGTGTCCTTACCCATGGCTGGATGGGATTCAAGGTCCCTCCCAACCCAAAGTACTCTATGAAACCTCTTTAGTACTTGAGAAATGCTACAGTTTCACCAAGTATTTGACAGGGTAACTTGCACTACTCTGAAGCTCACTAAAAACACACATTTGACACTGCCCCACACTTACACAGACATCAGTACCTGTGTCTGAAGGCCGAAGGGCATCTGTGTCACACGTGAAAAAGGTCTGATGATCTTGAGCAGACAAATTCATGTCATAGTAAGTCAGAGGCTCCTTCCCAGTCACCCACATGTACCTAAAACAGCAGAAAGTTCAGTAAGAGACATTCCTGGTAATTAGCAATGCTGACAGCAAGGGGATATCTGATTTTCTGATGCAGAAAATCTGTAATGAAAGACTAAAGCTACCAAAGTTTGCAGTACAACTGTTCAATAATCCGTAAAGTTTTAAACAACTTGGGAGCTGGCTTCCTAGAAAGCAGCTTTTCCCATGAAGTAACACTAGGAGACTTACAATATAGTTTAATAAAAAAGAATTTAGAGTGAGAATCGCTGTCTCAACCTCTGAATAAAGTTTTTTTCCTACTTTACTCTCAAAAAATCCTGATGTTACAATAATATTTTTGTTCTTAACATTGAAGCTGCCAAAGCTTGGCTTGGTGCCTTTTAAAAACAGGATTGGTATCAATCACCCCTATAATCTTGCAAGTCTCCAGCTGTCTCCTGACATTACCAGTGCAAGCTCTGTGAAGAAGTCATGAACGTGCCCTCGATTAAATTTAAAAACATGCAGTGGAAAACAAAATAATTAATACCTGCTATACTCTGCCCCTCTGAAAAGATTGAGAGGATTTCGCCACACTTTGCACTCTGAGGAATAAAAAAAAAAGTAATTTTTAAATTAAAGGTATGGGAAATATTAGCTTGGTGTTAAAATGCAGTAATGCAAAAGCACTTGGGCTTTCAAAAGCATCTTTAATTTTATTATTATACAATCATCACCTTCATAAACTTCTGCTATTCCATAAATATTTTTGCTCCCCAACATTGCAGGGGTACAAAAGCACAGGATGGGAAGATTAAGCAATGCATGTACATACACTCATGCAATATTTACCTTGCACATATTTAGAACAGTAAATAACTCATGTTACTGAAAAAGTTTTAGCTAAACGGGTAACATTTTCTAAATCACATTTTTAACAATGAATGGTTTAGAGTAAAAAACCATTATTATTTAGCTTGTTTTTTACCACCAGTAACAAAACCCTTTGCAAGATGTTGGCTTTGTCCATATTTAACAAGTCAAAGCCATTAACAAGCCACCTCAAAGCTTAAGGAAAGCTCCTGGGACAGGTCAGGGCTCACCTGGCATGTTCTGCCTGCTGGTCTCATTCTCCCCTGCTGAGAAAGCTGCTGGGGCTGGGGGGCTGTTCTCTGCACCCCCGATGAGGGGCCTCAAATGGCTCACAGAAACCTGCTCAATGAAAGATGTGCCGTATTTTCGGAAGTGCCACCACTCAAACACCTGCCAGGGGAGAAAAAAAAGCACCAGGAATTTCCTTAGGTGGCACCCTCCCAGCAAACACGAGGGATGAAGAGTGTTCACAGCAAGTAGATCCCCTTGCAAATGACCAGGGATGGAAATTGTCTCCATACAGAGTAACACGAATGATCTGGTTTGGCCTGGCTTGTCACGCAGGTTCACTCAAAGAACATGAAAGAGAATGGAAAAACAACAGCAAAATTTTAGTCAAATGTTATGTTCCTCCCTCCCCAGGTCACTAGGGTAACTCATAAACCCTTTCAGAAGTGCCTGTACAGGGAAACTGGGAACAGAAGCAAAAAAACCCATTATATCCTTTTTTTCTGGTGAGGGTATTTCAAGTGTAGCCCTATCTGCAGTACCAAATTTGTAGTATTCAACACAGGTGGAGTTTTTTTATTTCACAAAAATAATCTAAAACAATAAAGGAGAAAATGGCCCATTAAACTGAGATGTTCTGCTAACCAGAAAGAGAGAGGCTAACAAAGAGATAAGGCTAAGTTAACAGCAATGACAATCATTTAGCAGAAATTTTGGGCCAAAAATATTACCATCTCTTTTTGAAGTTATTAAAAAAGCCCTCAAGGACTACACCAAAACTGTCAGCCCTGGACCCATTTGGACCCTGGATCTGGTACTGGTCTCCTCTCTGGTGACCAGTGACAGGAGCTGAGGGAGAGGCTGGAGCTGTGTCAGGGCAGGTAAACCCTTCTGGCACTCCACACAAGTTATTTTCTTTCAGCAGTCCCAACATACAACACATACAGCAAAAGAGTTGCAACAATACATCAGGGAAGTTCCTTCCCAGCACAAAGGCACCCTCTAGAGTCTGATATTCACTCCCTTTACCCCTCATAAAGTCATCTGAGATGTGCTAAAGTTGTTTTTTTAAAAAAAAAGTGGACTACTTACAAATATCAGTCCAGATATAAACGATGAAGTTACTGTAAGAGCAAAGTAGAATTTTGGAGTCAAAGTGCTTAAGAACACAGTCACTGTTAAAAGAAACAAAACCAAAGACTTAATAAGTAGAGCTGAAAAACAAAAATAGCTTGTCTATTAAAGAATGTCAAATATCATGCAAATATACAGTATACTATAGCCCTAGTAGCTTTATAATGCTACATTGTTAGGGGAATCCTTACCACCTATTAATTTGTTTGTATCTACCTGTGACAGTCAGTTTTTATATCCAACCAAAAAAGAAATCATTGTACATTTCTAGACAAAGCATCTTACGGTTTCACCCATACAGTAGCTGGTCAACCACAACAACTTAATGTATTATTTCACTTTAAGACAAAATCATCCTGTTTTGATGCAAATTTACATTCAGTGCTAACAGACATTTTACACAGACCTCTCCCTCCTGCTACTGAGAGCACAATGCAGGGAATGCAGTTATCTAGTGGTGCTCTGCCCATGGTTTGGACTCAAACTGCACATCAGCCCTGTCACCTGCCACCAGCACAGGCTGGCCAGGGACAGCGGCCAGGGCAGGGCTGCAGCCTGACAGACGGACAGATCCCCAGTGGGAGCACACAGCAGCACTGGGGCAGTGCCCTGGCTGCTTCCAGCTGCCCCAGCGCTGCTCAGCCGTGTCCCTAACCCTGGGGTGAGGTGACGAGCTCAGGGATGCACGACCAGCCCGCAGGCACCGCTGGGACAGACTCACAGAATGAGAATATCAATTAGCTAGGGAAAGACCTTATCGAGTCCAACCTGGGACCTACCCCCATCTTATCAACAAGACCAGAGCACTGAGTGCCAGCTTCAGTTATTCCCGGGGTACCACGAGGGGCAGGGACTCCACCACCACCCTGGGAAGCCCATTCCAATGTCTGACTACTTTTTCGTGAAGAAATTCCCCCTGATGTCCGGCCCTGGCACAGCTGGAAGTCGTTTCCTCTTGTCCTGTCCCCTGGGAGCAGAGCCTAATCCCCCCTAGCTGTCCTTTCCTAACCCAACCCTTCTTGTCAGGGAGTTGTAAGGAGCGAGAAGGTCCCCCCTGAGCNCGGCCGCTCCCACCGCTGCCGCTGCCCTCCGCCATAACCGCCGCCGGGGCACGCTGGGACAGGGGCGGGACGAGGACCGGGGCGGGGCTCCGCCAGCGCGGGCAGCTCGTTCACCGACCCCATCACCGCTGCTCCAGGGCGAAGTGCGAACGGACCGTGCCCCACACCACAACCGGGATCCCCGGAGGCTCCGGGACGCGGCAGGTCCGCCACCGCCGTGTTCCCGGTAGCGAAAAACCTGCCCGTTCCNTGTCCCCGGTAGCGAAAACCCTGCCCGTTCCTATGATGGTGGCATCACGGCATCTCCCCGCACCTAAGATGGCAGAGCCGCGCTTCCGGTCTACAGCTCCCGGCCGTCTCAGCCCACGGGACCCGCCGGGACAGGGCCGGGACGACCAGGGCGGGGCTCCTCTAACGTGGGCAGCCTGTTCGCCGAGTCCATCACCGCTGCTCCGCCAGAGCATATCCCACACGATGACCGGGAGCCCCGACGGCTCCGAGAGACGGCGGCTGTCAGCCGGTACCGCGAGAACCCACCCGTTTCTGTGATGGCGGCAGAGCGGCATCTGCCCGCAGCTAAGATGGCGCCACCAGCGCTGCCGGTCCGCCGCCCGGCGCTCCCGGCATGCACTGCGCGGGGCCGGGCACACAGCTGCCAAGATGGCGGACCTGGAGGAGCGAGTGTCGGATGAGGAGAAGGTAAAGGAAGGGGGTGGCCACCTCTCCGCCCTGGGCTTGCGCCGCTGCCCCCGGGAACGCAGTGGGTGGGGAGTGGCGAGCAAGCTCGTCTGGTGCCGGTGTGCCGGCCTGCGGGTGCCTCGGGGCGGGCGGGCCCCCGAGACCACCGGGCCGCCGCCGCCGCCCGGCTGAAGGACCGGCCGTTCCGTTCCTTGCCTTCCTTTTTCCTCATTGCCTTCCCTTTTTCCTCATTGCCTCGGTGCAGCTGAGGCGTCTCGGCCAGTCGTTGTGCATGAAAATGGACACAGTCTCATGCTAGACCAGGGGAGGTGTAGGTTGAGCATCAGGAGGAATTTCTTAACAGAAAGGGCGATTAGACACTGGAAGGGGCTGCCCAGGGAGGTGGTAGAGTCCCCATCCCTGGTCGTGGCCAAGGAAGGAGTGGGCAGTGGGAGCCAGTCACAGGTGGATCACTTGGTGATCTTGAAGGTCTTCCCCAGCCAAAATGATTTTGTGGAAATGCATTTTCTGCGCTGCTTTTCCCAAGTCAGCAAAGTAACCAGAGTGTCTGTAAGGTGCTTTGCAACCTCTTCACTCCCTAAACACCTTCTGAGTGTGTCGTGGCATTTTCTGCTGACAGGAGCTTTGCTGTAGGTCCTACAAATTATACTGTATGGAAAGGACTAAGTAGGAGCAAATAGAGCCATAATTATTTTAGGAAAGGGGGAAATGAACCGTTGGTTCCTCTTGTGTAGGAATCTGGGAAAGTTACAGCCGGCAAGTTCTCTGCCGGGTAATACATTGTTGTCTACACACAGTAGTTTAAAAATACACTGTTACTCTTCCGTACATCATAGAAATGTTACACTTGTTTGTTTCTTAACATTCTGGAGGAGCTGTTCAGGCTCCTGGATCTTCAAGGATCCTGCTAGTCCAGGGGCTGCTTTCATTCTTTCCTCAAACTGCAATTTCAGCTTCATTTCAGTGACATCATTTGTGAAACAAGCAGAGCTTTAGAGGTGCAGTTCATCCATCAGTCAGTATTTTAGGTGGTGTTGTTTGAAATAAGTATTCCAGAGCAGAATTGATATGGCCTTTAGAACATTCAATTTCAACTGACTCCGTGCCTCACACAGGCAGAGAAGGATAACCTTAAGGGAGGAGATGAAAGAGAAACATGCAGCAAATATTTACTGTAGTATCCATTTTGTGACTATTCAGATGAGTCTAGAAATTTGCGTACGTTAATTTTTTAAGTCCGAGTTTACTGGTACTTTAAAGTAAAGCAAAGAAACCCAAAAACATCAGTTAAGCAGCAAAATTAATTTGTTCCATCCTCCAAGCTTTACTCCTTTATTCTCTGTGGGTGTATTTTAGGTGAGAGATTCATTTCTCAGACAGGCTGGAAGGGCTGGGGGTGCCCAGTGCAGAGAAGAGAGGGCTCCAGGGAGACCTTAGATCCCCTTCCAGCACCTAAAGGGGCGCCAGGAGAGCTGGGGAGGGACTTGGGACAGGGCATGGAGTGCCAGGAGAAGGGGGAATGGCTTCCCACTGCCACAGGGCAGGGATGGATGGGATTTGGGAAGGGATTCTTCTTTGTGAGGGTGGCCAGGCCCTGGCACAGGGTGCCCAGAGCAGCTGTGGCTGCCCCTGGATCCCTGCAAGTGTCCAAAGCCAGGTTGGATGGGGCTTGGAGCAGCCTGGACGAGTGGAAGGTGTCCCTGCCCATGGCAGGGGATGGAATGGGATGGGCTTCAAGGTCCCTTCCAAGCCAGCCAGTCTGTGATTCTGTGATTTTAAGTTCCTCTGAAATCTCCCATTTTGCTCAAGTTCATTCTGCTGCTGTTTTGCCAGTTGAAACTAACGGCTGAGCAGCTTCCCTTCCCCTCAGACACTTTCCCCATGTTGAAGCAGGAAGTTGCTGCTGCAGAGCTGAAATGGCACCTGAAATGGCCCCAGGGGCCAGGAAATGGGGTAGGTTGCAGAAAGTCCTGTTTTGGTGTTTCTGCAGAGGAGCATCCTGACACCGCCCTCCAAGAAACCAGCTCTGAAAACCAACAACCATTCAAGTGCTTGACATTTCAAATTAATCACTCCCCAGCCTGTTTCCTGCACTCCTGATTTCAATAGTTTGACTGAAATGTTTTGTATTTTATTGATCTGTGAGAAGCAGGGCAAGGGATAATTATCCAAGTGAACACTTTCCACTTGCAGCCTTTGCTTTGTTCAGAACTGGGTTTGTAATAACATCTGATTGAAGTGCAGAGGTCTTTCTGTGTTGATTTAATTTTATTCATCCTTCCAAGTGAGAGAATTTGTGGAAGACCATAAAAATCTCTCACGTAGCACTTGGGGTTTTTTTTAGTTTGTTTATTGTTTCTTTTTCTACTAAGAATTTCCCTATGAGAATCCACTGTTCTAAAGTTCAGCCTGCTAAAACAGTGACCCCTTTTGCAGAGGTTTCATGTTCTGCAGCCACAACATCATTGCATAAATTTATAAGATATTAAATCTTAGAGCTTTTTGGAGACCTTTTTTTGGCCATACGTTGAAGCACCTTATAAAAAAGAATCTGTTCATCTGGGGAGTTAATTTGCAGGGTGTATTCCAGTGCTGTCTTCCCACTAAGAGGCATCCTGGCATTAGTGGTGGATACTCGAGAGAGCTTGAGCACAGTGATATTCTGTGCTGTGCTTACAGCTGTACTTGCCCAGAGAAGCACATGGTGTCCTTTCAGAACTCTTCCAGCCTTCTGGGGTGGACTCTGAGCAAAGTCCACTGAGGATATAGAGCAGCAGGGTCTCTCTAAGCTGCTGCCAGGCTCTCCTCGTCACCACACACATTTCTGACAGTGAAATTTGACAATATTGTGGCAGCAATCTGTCCTAATGGCAGCTCTTTAAATAGGGGAAGTTTTCAAGCAGTTTAAGAGCTCCATTTTTAGAATTGCTGTGTACTTACCAACCTAAAACCAGAAGATTAAGAGAAAATGGTTTTATGTCCTGCATCGTATCAATTACAGAAGATACTGCCTTTTTAATGTTTTCTTTGTATTGCTTAATTACTTCAGGCACAAAGAATGTATATCTACTTTTTTAAAATCATTGCTAATTTGGAAGACAATCTATTTTTATCTGCAGCTCAGTCCAGTTAAGGCAGAGTTGTTACTTGATCCTGTTGAAATAAGGCAATTACCTTTTGTTTAGAAGTGTTTATTTCTTTTCATGGCTTGCTTTAAATAATTATGTGACAAGCAGTACAAGTAATTGCTAACTAAAACAGGGAAGACAGTGAGGGAAGTGAGTTATTTCCAGCTCTGGTGATAACTCAGGTGAAGCAGTTGGATATATATATACACAATTCTTTGTTTTGCTGCTCAAAATGAAAAGTAGAAAGTAATCAGAGTTGTACTGAGCAACTCTGCAGTCACTTTCAATAAATGTCTTGTTGGAGCAGAGAGGCTCATTGGTCAGCTTTGTTAGCTTGGCTTATCAGAGGAAATGGGACGTTTTTATTATTCTAAGGGAGAGGTTTAATTTTCTGACATTTCCTCTTTCCTTTCTTCCAAGAGCTTTCGATTACCTTTGGTCCTGTAAAAGCCATAAAAGATTTGATAATGAAAACCATAAACTCTTACTAATTCCAAGAGAATCAATAGCTGAACCACCTAAATTCTAACAGTTGCAAGACAGGTGCATTGGATTTCAGAACACGTTGCAGTTTTATTACACTTTTAGAAGAGATGGGGTGTTTTTTTCCCAGATTCAGAGTTTCTGGACATTGAAAGTTGGCCTTTTCAGTTATTGATGCCTTCATCATCTCAGTTCCACGTGCCTTCATAGAATCCCAGAATGGTTGGGGTTGAAAGGCACCTTGCAGATCACCCAGTTCCACCCCCTGCCGTGGGCAAGGACACCTCCCACTAGACCAGGTTGCTCCAAGCCCTGTCAAGCCTTGCTTTGAACAGTCTTACAAGACTATTTCTATCTTGACAATGCATGCCTAGATTTCTCCCTAAACCTGCCACTTTCTGTCACTTCAGAGTCGGTTTTGTTGGTGAGTTGCTTCAATATGTATGAACTCAGTAAATTACCTTTTGTCTTTAATTGCTTTTCTGCTTCATGTAGGTGCGTATAGCTGCAAAATTCATCACCCACGCACCCCCTGGAGAGTTCAATGAAGTATTCAATGGTGAGCAATTAAGGAAAAAATGATCTGTGGTGTTTTCTTTACGTTTTATCTATTATAAAAATCTTAAGACTGTGTCACACCATACTGCTTTTAAGGTTAGTGGCTAGGGAAAGCATGCAGTCCTTCTGGACTGCTTCTGCTTCATGAAATTATTCCATCATTTTAATGTTTGCATTTGTACACTTGAAAACAAAGTGCCTAAATAGAAACACTTGATCAAAAAGTCCAGTAACACACCTGAACCCTTTCTTCTCCAGATGTCCGGTTATTGCTTAATAATGACAATCTTCTCAGGGAAGGAGCAGCACAGTAAGTAATAAGACTTCAAACACAAGTCAAATTCTCTTTTGTTATACCCATCATTCTGTGACAAGGAAAACCATTTGCTGTATTCAGAGCAATCTGCTGTAATTCCTTACCCCACCTAACAAAATACATAATGAAAAGTGTGGATGATTCTTTTTAAAAGCCCTAAATTGGAATTTGTGCTGTATAAAACTGACAGGAGGGCACTCTGCCAAAAAGTTTAACTCTGCAGCAGCAGCCATGTCTGATCACATTGAATCATCTGATTAATAAAGTGAAGCCTGAAATACTGATTAATCCATAGCCTAAGCTTAGAAAAAGAACTGCCCTCAATAAAAACTTTTCAAAATTTGTTGTTTGTGACCACAGCTTCATCAGAAGGTGCTTAAAGATTACATGTATAAGCTTTTTGATGCTAAGATCCGTTTCAGGCTAGGTGACATGTCAGTCAGCAAGTCTTTGCATAAGAAAATTGATGTAAATATTTGTCCATTCATTTGTTTACCTTGCTGCTGTCTAAATTGTAGCTGGGGTGTTTTGCCTTGGCTTGCTCACATTTCCCCAGGCTACCTGCTGTTCTGCTTTTGAACTCTGTATTTCCTTGTCATCACCAAACAAACCTGCTTTTAGACCTAGGGTTTATAGCTATCTACAGTAAAAGGTATTGAAAAATCCTTTAACAGTGCTTGTGTGTATCTTTTGCCCAATTAAGTTGATGTTTACTGTAACAGAATCACACATCATGCTTATTCTTGAGCCAGAACAAATGTGCATGTGCAGCTAAAGTTCATGTTCTTTTGATCCTCTACAGTGCATTTGCACAGTACAACATGGATCAGTTCACTCCGGTGAAGATCGAAGGGTACGATGATCAGGTGAGAGCAAACTTTGTACACTTGAGGTTTGTATTCCTGCACTGTGCAAAAGCAATAAAAATGTTGTTCTGTCAGGATGTTGGCTCACAACATTCTGACTCACTCTCTGCTCACGAGGTACCACCCCTTCTCCTTCCCCCACATATCATTATTATGACAAACTTGCTTCTATAAGAACAGAGCACAAGGAAAATATTCTCTTTAAGTTCTGTGTTGTACTGCTTAGTAAACCCAATTGATTCTTCCTTAAAGCTGCATGCTGAAGTCACTGGAATTTTACTTAAGAGTATGAATGATTAAAGATTACTGTCTATTTAAAGCTCACTTAGAAATCCTTATGGTGCTACTTGCTTCCAGTTACTACTGACAACTGATAGTAGATTCCTAATAGTTTGATTTATTTTCTGCAATTTTAATCCATTCCCAGCTACCCTAAAAAAACACAACTGTATCTTTGTTTATTCCAAATCACTGATTTGGTGTAGTGATTATACTTAATACTATCCAGTCGATGCCAGTAAAACAAGTTGTTTCAGGGTTTTTTGTATTTTTTTTTAGAACAAACACCAAGTTGTAAAGAAGGCAGAAAGCTGCCTGACCATCTGCTCTGTTCTCTGAGCCAAGCTCTGACCCAGCTTTTCTGGTGTCCCAGATATGTTTATGGGAGGCACATACTAAGAGGGCTGTTCATAGAAATAGCTTTGATGAGAAAGTTACAGTGCAACCTGCAAAAGAAAAAACCCACCCCAAAAAAGTCACTATCTGAGAAGCCAGAGAATTAAGGTGAAAAAGAAAAAAGAAGGGAATGCTGCTTTGCTGTCTGCTTTAGTTGGTATATTTTAGAAGTTGTCACATCTATGTACCCTTCCTGCCCACAAGCAGAGCTATAGCAACATGGAACATGGCAATAAATGATAGATTCCAGAGTAAAACTCTCTGTTTCCTTTAGAAACGAAGACGGAAAACAGCTAAAATAATTTTAAAGGCAAAGCAACCTGCTTCTATTGTAAGGATACCCAATTTTAAGGCAGATACATACATTATTATAGTTCAGGCTTTTCTGGGACAGAAGTGTAAGTACAGTATTACTGTGGAGAGCAGAGAGTTGCCTTCAGCCTCACAACAAGCACTCATTTAAATTATTACTGAAAGTACTTGGTTTTCTTTATGTGATCTTATAGGTCAATGAAAGAACTTTTTGTAACACTGATATGCAAGTAGGGAAAAATGCAAAATAACACATCTATAGCAGCCTAAATGTATCATCATTTCAACTTCTTTTACAGGTTTTAATCACAGAACATGGTGATCTGGGCAATGGCAGATTTTTAGACCCAAGAAACAAGCTTTCTTTTAAGTTTGATCACTTAAGGAAAGAAGCAAGTGATCCCCAGCCTGAGGACACAGAATCAGCTTTAAAGCAATGGAGAGATGCCTGTGACAGTGCACTGAGAGCCTACGTCAAAGATCATTACCCCAATGGCTTCTGCACTGTTGAGTATCCATCTTGTTCCCCTGGAAGTGTATTGCTCTGAGTCAGTCAGTCAGCTGGGCAGAGCTGGTGGAATTCTCCATCCCCTCAGCATTTTGGCTGACTTTGGAATGACATGTTCCAAAGAGGGTGCAGCTGTCTTGTTATGCACACAGAGGTGAAGAGGAGTTAGAGCTTTTCCACAGGCACGGCTGCCAAGCACCTTCACACCTGTGGGTAATGAAATGGCTGCCAGGGGAGGTGGTGGGCAATGTAACTCGTGGTGCATGTTCCCAGTGAGGTACCACCACAGCAGCCTGCACCCTGCTGTCAAGAACAGAGATTAAGAATGGCTTTCCTTAGCTCTTGGGCCTTTTTAACTCTCTTTCTAAATACAGGTTTATGGTAAATCTATAGATGGACAGCAGACAATTATTGCCTGTATTGAGAGCCACCAGTTTCAGCCCAAAAACTTCTGGTAAGATAATTTCAACACAGTGTGTTTTCTTCCTTTGCCTGGTTCCTCAAACCAACCCATCCTCTAGCTCTGACACAGTCTGAAGGACAGGGAGTTTTGGGCTTCCCAAGAAGTTCTTTTCCTTCTGTAGTCTGTTTCCCTTGCAGCCCCCTTGGCACTTACCAAAACTCCTCCAGTGACCTATCCAGAGGAAAAGGCATTAGCAGAGCTGGATAAATACTCCTTTACATCTCTGGAGCTTCTTTGTACTGAAGCTGCATTATATTCAGCTGGGCTGCAGAAATTTAACTCCATGCCATCTAAAGCACTAAATCCCATGTGGGATTGGTGATAAGACAATATCAGAAACAACTTGCTCGTTAATTTGGCTCTTTCTGCTGTCGGAGCTTCTTGGAAATGGTTTTTCATGCTTTGATTGCTTTTAGGAATGGGCGTTGGAGATCAGAATGGAAGTTTACCATCACACCACCAACAGCTCAAGTAGCTGCAGTGCTCAAAATCCAGGTGAGTTATTTTTTGTGGCAATACAGGAGAAACTGCATTGTGCTTCTCTTACACAAATGCATTTGGCTCAGAATGAGATGCTGAAATGCAGCAGAGATGTCCTTCTCAAGTCAGGATGTTATTAAACTAAACAATTCAAGAAATTAATTCTTAAATCTAGTATTGCAGGAATAGGCTCAGATCTGGCCTGTGGTTACCCTATAAGCCTCCACTTTGCTTCACTTTACAGGGCTAAAACTTCTACCTTGAGTCTTCTATAATTGCTTTTTTCTCAGCTCTACTTCATCAGTGTTCACTGATGAACATGATCTTGAACATGATCTTGACAAAGAATGAAACCTTTTAGAAAATCCATCCTTCACTTAGTCTCCATGTGAGCAGAGAAGACTGGCACAATGCTCTATTGTGTGGTTTTAGTAGCATTTGGGGCTCAGGAGTTCTGGAGTGAGTGGGCCTGATAAAACCTGCATTCTGTCTTTTTCTCCAGGTCCATTACTATGAAGATGGCAACGTCCAGCTGGTTAGTCACAAAGACATTCAGGACTCTGTACAGGTGTCAGTAAGTATGCTAAAAGATCTTTATGATAAGCAGCTGTTTTATTCCTTAAACAGCTCATGAAGCATGCACTGCTATGACTGCATTCTCTTGACTTTGAAGTAATTTTAGGGTGAACAGTCAGTGTGGAATACCAGATTTAAAATTCAAAATTCTTAAAATTCAAACTTACTGGAAAGTCTCTATTGGAAAGCTTCTCTTGGAAGTTTGGGTTAAAGAGGACAGAATATGCTTTTCTATCTCTGTGCAAGGGAAAGGAACAATGAGAGACATACACTAAGAGAAATTAAGAAGTCCTCTAGTATGTTAGAGGGAGCTGCAGCTGCAAAGTGACTCATTTTACCGTGAAGATCCCCTTCCATTTGCTCACTAGGGTGCAGCACTGTTCCAGTTTGGAGCACAAGCTCTACCCAGTAGGTAGTAAGTGAAAGGAGCCCAGCTACCACCACCAGGCACAAGCTGATGATGTTACCCACTTTATCTGTACCCAGCCTAGCCTTTGAGAAGAAATCAATTGTGTAGCTTATGTAAGTTGCTCTTAAACATACAAATTTTTTTTTCTCCTTTACAGAGTGATGTCCAAACTGCTAAGGAGTTTATTAAGATCATAGAAAATGCAGAAAACGAGTACCAGGTAAGATCAGTGGTAGTTAAATAAACCATAGAATCATATCACTTGCAGGTAATGGACACATGGAGAGCTGACCTCTGGTTCTGTTCCTGGCTTAATCTGGAGTTGACTGTAAGAATTGCTTAGAAAAGGGCAGTAGTATTTCTTTAAACAATATAGTTCTAAAGCTGTAAACTTACAAAACTGTGTTTTAATAAAGTGTCAGGTTTGCTGTCTGGTTTTTTTTAAAAGGGTTACAAATGATACCTAGAATAAGCATGGGAGGGGGAGTGGGTGAGTCGATATATTTTCCTCTGTGACAGTTAAAAATACTGAGGAGGAAATTTGTGCAACAGCTTTTACATTGTCCCAGCCTGTGTGCAAGGAGACTGGAAAGAGATAAGTCAGTGGAAGACCTAAGGAGATGCTGCTACATTACAGGGGAGGTGAATAGAAAGCCTTTGACTTGTACACACACTGGTGACTGCGTTATAAATTGAGTTAATAGTGTGCCTTACACCTTATAGAAATGAGTTGGTGGCTTTAACACTGAGTTGAGCTTTCTCATAGTGTTTTATGAGTGCCCTAACAAATGTGCTTGCCCTTGCAGACAGCAATCAGTGAAAACTACCAGACTATGTCAGACACCACTTTCAAAGCCTTACGCCGGCAGCTGCCCGTCACCCGCACCAAGATTGACTGGAACAAAATCCTCAGCTACAAGATTGGCAAAGAAATGCAGAATGCTTAATGCAGAAACAAGGAGGTGTATGAAACACTGGTGTGCAAAAAAAACAACAAACAAACAAATGTGGTCCTATGCCAAGTAGATGGTTTCTAAACCAGAGCAGCATTTTTTAGGGCTTTCAAAGTTAACAGGTTTTCTAGCCTGAGAGGGAACCGTGGAACAAATAGTTGTCTTTGTGTTTTGTGTTTCCTGCCACATAAAACTTCCTGTTGTAGCTGCATTTAATAGGTCATTTAAATTCAGCCATTCATGGCCCAGAAGTATAGCTGTTTTCAGTCACTGGCTGGAAAACTTCCTAGCTGGCAAAGCCCTATTATTGCCCAGGAGAGGGTGCAGAGCATTCCCTTCACCTGTATCCAGCACTCCAGGTATCCAGTAAGTTTGTCAAACCTGCCAAGAGCTCACGACGCTGCAAGAGACAGTAAGTGCAAGACAGTGAGTTCTCGTGTATCCTTATTCCCAGCCTCCACAAAGCAGATGCCTGCAGGCTTAGATTTTACTGTAGAAAATGAGTTTACAGGATCCTTTACAGAATTCCCTACTGACCCAGCTCTTCCAGGGACGTAATTTTTTTTTAATCTGAAGATTTGAGCCATGTCCCCTAAAAGTGAACATCTTTTTTTCTCCCCTCCCTCGTGTACGTACGGTTACCAGACATGTGCATTTTTACAGAACTACAAGATGAGTCACTGCTGATCCACAAGGGCTGGATGGTGATTAAAAATGCAAATGTCTACAGAATAATAGGTATGTTGTGCTTTAATGCTTTGTGGCAGGTTCATAGATTTGTATCACAGGTGTATGGATGGATAGTGTACAAAATAAATAAACTTGCACCAAAGTGAAAGAAAAAATCCTTTCCATTTGTCTCAGTTGTGGACAGTTTCTTGTCTTGCTTAGAGGGGATTTTGGAATGAATCTTCTACATGCTTCCCTGCATTACTATTTTCCCCTTTAACATCAAAATTACTAGTCATAACAGTTTCTCTGAAGGGGAGAATGAAGAAATACACATATGCCTTCCTCAGATCTTGGAACATGGATTCACTACAAAGTGAACCTCCTTTGGTGAACTCCCTTTGCTTTGTTTGCACTTGTTTATCACTGGGCGCCTTACAGGTTCTGATTTTAAACTGGCTCATGTCTTGTTGTTTTTAAGTACATAAAGGAAAAAGGGTTGGGAAGAGAGGGATGGAGTTGCCTGTGCATTACACTTCAGGTTTTGCACAGTAACACCACAAAATAAGTGTTTATCCTTTGTGAGTTTCATCTAAATAAAATATATTTGTATTTGCTGCTGAGACTGACAATTCATCCCTCAGGCATCCTCTGTATCAACCAGTCTAGTGCAAATAGACCAGTCTTTGTTTAAAGCCATTTGTGTCTGTTCTTTCATGGGCTCATCCTGTTAATTCCTGAAGGCTAGGAAGTGGTGCAGTCACCATCCCTGAAAGTGTTCAAAAACATGAATGTGGCACTTGAGAACATGGTTTAGTGGTGAGCACAGCTGTGGTGCTGAGCTGATGGTTGGACTTTAATGATCTCAAAGTTTGGAAATTAAGGCTGGGATGGTATCACTCCAAACCCATGGGTGATGCTCCCACCCTCGTATACAGACATGGCAACTGGAGGGCTGAGCTTCCAAATTAAAATAAAAAATCACAGAGCTTTAATGCAGCTCCTCACCCTGGAAAGAAGGTAGCAAGGAGGTAATTCCACTCACCCTTGGTGTCTTGCTTTAACACCTACCTCAGACACTCCTGGTCATATCCTACACGGGACAAAGCAGGGCTTTTTGGAGGGTTTGCACAGTGCTGTGCACAGAGCTACTCAAGGACAGTTTGTTAAGAGGGTCCTGCCTGCAGCAGCACCCAGGGGAGATGAAAAGTTGTGTGTGCCTCAGGTGCTGTGGGCTGCGGCCCCGGATCCATCCAGGAAATCGCTGCAGTAATTCCAAGAATGTGAAGCTGAGGCAGGGCCCAAGATAAGCCTCTGCACACAACACAGCTTTTATCTGCCTCAAGGCTAGTCTGCTCCTTGGCTACACTGGAAGCAATTCACCGCCAGTGTTCCAGCATTAAGAGCGTTTCTATCTCTTTGTCCTTCTCCAAATCTTCAGCTAATCATCCTTTAGGCTGACTCCGTCCCTGCCTGCCCCTTCTCCCCCATCAGCCTGATCTACAGCAGGCTCCGCTGTCCCACCCGCAGCCCTCGATCGGCCCGTGCCAGGCGGGCGGGTCCGCACTGCGCCTTTCGCTTTCGTTTCTCCGTGCGCGACCGGCCCCGGCCCGGCCCAGCCCAGCCCGCCTTTCGCTTTCGTTTCTCCGTGCGCGACCGGCCCCGGCTCGGCCCGGCCCAGCCCAGCCCAGCCCAGCCCAGCCCAGCCCGGCTTAACCTGGCACTCATCGACGCGGCGCCATCTCGGCTCGGCTCGGCTCGGCTCGGCTCGGCTCAACTCAACCATGCCGCGGTTCAGCGTGGCGGAGGCCAGTCTTTGGGGGTCTCAATTCGTGCAGTTCTTGCAGGACACGGGCCGGCAGCAGGTGAGCCTGCGGGAGACGCTGCGGACCATCTACAACCAGGAGTTCCGGGGCAGGTGAGAGCCCTCGGCCACACCCAGGCAACATCACCTGGGCCAGACCCCTGACCAGCATCTCCCAATCCCCGGGCCAGCATCCCGGGTGCCTGGCCAGTGTCACTGGTGCCCAGCTCATCACTGGGGTCCCCGTGCTCGTCTGTCTCGCCAAAGCCCTGCTGGGATGATTCCCAGCTCCATGGGCCCCCAGCAGCTGTCTGGGGATGGCCTTGGACACCCACTGCCCACCGTACTCCCCCACCTCACCCTGCTGACACCAGTCACACTGGCCCTTGTGCAATATCACTGCTGTTAATCATTGGCAAAGCCAGGGCTCAGTGCACTGGTGGGACTGGGAGGAGGTACTGGAGGGTCATCACTGCTGGGACCACAGTGGCGTAGCAGAGCCACCATCTGTGCCAGCTCAGCTCCTGAGCACCAGCATGGACAGGGACTGCATGGCTGGGGGACAGCTGGAAAGGCTGTGGCATAGCTGGAACAACAATCCTGCTGGAGCAGCCAGCAGGAATGTGAGATTTGCACAGGTCAGTAGGAAGCCCAAGTCCTTCCTCTCCTAGAGTAGAGGGGACATGCTGAGAACTCCCTCGCTGCAGCCTCAGTGTCCTGCTTCATCTTCCCGCTTGCCTCACCTCAGCTGCCCGTGCCCATGGTGGCCAAGCCACACTCTCCCACACGACCCCTCTCCCTTGTCTCCACAGGACTGACACGAGGACACCCAACTTTTCCTACGTCTTGTACGCACTGAGGACAACCCACCAGGTTCAGGTGCAGGGGGACGTGGTGAAATTCAAGGTGAGTTCATGCTGGGCCAGTGCCCACCAGGACTGGCTCCTCAGCAGCTCCCTGCAGGATCCCAGGGCCATGCTGATTCTGGCTGCTCCTTGCAGGTGAAGAGGCGTGTGGTGGTGGCAGACCAGTACCGGAGACCCAGAAGAAATGCACAGACATCCGTGTCCACGTCTGCCTCAGGACAGCAGCTCAGCTCAGCTCCACAAATGCCCCAAATCTATGGCAAGAAATGGTATGACCGGCAGCACCCCTCCTTGGAATGGCCCCTGGATCCCCCACCCTGGCTGGGAAAGCCTGACCCTCCCTCCCCACAGGGCTGAGCTCATTCGTGGGAAGCACGGGGTAGAGATCGTCTCAGACTATGACCAGGGCAATGGGGAAATCCGCTTCCCAGTGGTGCCAGGTGAGCCCCGGACAGTCCCTGTCCTGGTGCAGAATCGTGGCACGGAGGTGGTGACCCTGCAGCGGTTCCAGCCACGCCAGCAGTCACGGGAGCTCTCCTTCACCGATGAGCAAGGGGCAGCGCTGGGCCAGTCCCTGCTGTTACACCCAGGTGTGGTCCCACCCCGTCCCCTGCCCCGTGCCCTGCCCTGCAGAGAGGATGCAGGACCCAGTCTCACCACTTCACCCCGCAGGTGGCACATACCCCATCCAGGTGCGCTGCCTCACCACCTGCAATGGGCACTTCAGTGCTGTGGTGCTCTTCGAGTTCACCAAGGAGCCAGACGGGCCCTTCAGCATCTCACGCTACGTTGCTGCCATTGCCGAGGGCCAGCTGGCCAAGGACCTGGGGCCCTCGGCACCTTTCCAGCCCTATGAGGCCAGCCTCCAGCGCCTTGTCACAGTCATCACCGAGGATGGCATCCCCCCAGACAGGTATGTGGTGAAGTCACCTGCTGCCATCCTGAGCAGAGGGGCCCAGCCTGTTGTCCAGCCAGGACAAGGTTCAGCTCCTTGACTGTCTGGCACCACAGGACAGCACTTCAGCCCTGTGCAGTGGCTGGTGACAGTGGGGTTGGGGACACTATGTAGTCCCTGCAGCACTGCTGTCCCCTCCACCCAGCTCGCTGAAAAATGAACTGGAGAGGGAAATCCCCCTGGGCACCTACCAGTACCCAAAGAGCCTCAAGGACACAATCCTGCTCGGACCCAACACCAGTGCCAGCTCCAGCTGGGCTACCATGTGGTGAGTGCCCAGGGCTGAGAGCAATGCTGAGGGGTTCCTTGAGTGCCAAGCTGTCCCTGAGACACAATCATATTACTGCTGCCCTCAGCTCGCTGCTGGAAGCACCTCTGCAGGCTGAGAACTACTACCAGAAATTCCAGCTGCTGCTGCACCTGGAGGAGATCCAGAGGGAGGTGGACATCCGGCGCTACGACATGCAGGATGTGACCATGGTGCAGGAGAGGGGGCTGCTGGTTCTCCATGTGCGTGAGGGATGGGAGGGGTGCTGGCACAACACTTCCAGAGTGCCTGGCATCACACTGGCCCTTTGCACAGGTGCCTGGCGTGGCCGAGAACCGCCCGTCCGTGCTGAGAGGGGACCATCTCTTTGCCCACCTGAGCAGCGAGCGGGACCGCTGCCCGCTCATCCAGTACAAGGGCTACGTGCACAGTGTGGAACTGGAGAAGGTCAGGCTGGGCTTCTCCTCCAAGTGAGTGATGTCTGGTCCCAGCAGCCTTTCTCAGAGATGCCAAAGGCCAGGAGCGGATTGGAAGGGGCCAGGAGGGCATGGGAGAGTGCCCCGTGCCCTGCTCACACCATTCCTTCCCAGGCTGCAGGCGAAGTTCGTGAACAACCTGAAGTTTGATGTGACCTTCACGTTCAGCCAGCTGCCACTGCAGGTCCAGCATCGGGCTGGGGTCCTGGCCATGCGCCGCAATTTGTTCAGCCTCCTCTTCCCCTCCGCCTCCTGCCACAAGTCCCTTTTCCCAGGCCCCTTCCAGCCCCGGTGAGTGCCCAGTTGTGCAGGGTGGGAGGGTGTGAGGGATGGAGGGGATGGAGGCAATGGGGCTCGGGCAGCGCAGCCTCTGCTCCCACAGGTGGTTTAACCGCCAGCTGGAGACCAACGAGGAGCAGCGCAGAGCCGTGACCCACATCGTGACGGGGATGTCCCGGCCAGCCCCATACCTCATCTTTGGCCCCCCTGGCACTGGCAAAACCGTCACTATGGTGGAGGCCATCAAGCAGGCAAGTGGCCGGTGCCCAAATCCAACCCTGAGCATTGCTGCCCACTCCCGTCCATGAAGCTCAATGGTGTCACCTCCTCCTCCCACCCAGGTGTGGACATGCTTCAAGGATGCCCGTATCTTGGCCTGTGCCCCCTCCAACAGTGCCACAGACCTGCTGTGCCAGTGCCTCATCAAGGACATTGCCCCTCAGAATGTCTACAGGCTCATTGCCAGCTCCAGGAACTACAGGGAAGTGCCTGCCGATATCAGGGTAGGTCCCTGTCCCTCCACCCTGAAATCCTGTCAGCACATCTGGGCTGGTGCCCCCTGGGATAGTGGGATCTCACCCAATGCCTGCGCTCCAGCCCTGCTGCAACTGGGATGATGAGCAGAGCAGCTACGTGTACCCAAGCAAGAAGAGCCTGAAGCAGTACCGGATTATCATCACCACGCTGGTGACAGCAGGAAGGTCAGAGGAGCTGGGATTGTCCCCAGCATCCATGACAGGTGGCCCCAGGGCTGCCTTGCAGCCAGGCTGTGAAGGCAGTCCTTCAGGGATTCAGCAGGGAGGGGTTGGAGGAGGGCAGGCAGCAGGGGAGGAAATCTCTCCTCGGTGGGAGGAAGGGGATGAAGGGTGGGAGAGGAAGGATGGCCAGGTGGGGCAGGATGCTGAGGCAGCCTCATTCCATCTCTCCTCCAGGCTGGTGTCAGCCAACTTTCCCCCTGGGTATTTCTCCCACGTCTTCATCGACGAGTGTGGCCACGCGGTAGAGCCGGAGAGCTTGGTGGCCATCGCCGGTGAGTGGTGCCCGGCTGCTGTCTCAAGGACCAGCATCCCTGCATGGCCTGGGGTCCCTCCCATTCCCCACTGAGCTCTCCCTGTTCCCAGGGCTCCTGGCTCCCATGGATCAGGAGACCAACCCCAATGGGGGGCAGCTGGTGCTGGCAGGAGACCCCAAGCAGCTGGGCCCCGTCCTGACCTCACCGCTGGCCATCCAGCATGGTTTGGGTGAGTAGGGAGAGGAGTGGGAGTGCTGCAGGCGCCCCACAGGGGCTGAGTGGCCTTGTGGGGAGCCACAGGATGTCACTGGGCACAGGCATCTCGCTGCTGGAGAGGCTGATGCTGCACAGCCCCCTGTACCAGAAGTCGAGTGGAGGATATGACCCACAGTTCATCACCAAACTGCTCTGGAACTACAGGTGGGGGACAGGGATGGTGCAGGAAGGGATTGAGCCAGGCAGGGATTGGTGGGCATGGCACTCCAGGATCTGTCCCCCAGAGCCTCGCAGTGCCTCAACTGATGTGGGAGATGGGAGTGCACCTGCTGTCCTGGGTGCACGGGGCCTGAGAGGGTTCTGGACCCACATGGCACCCTCCCTGGGCACTGTCCTGCCTCTGCCAGGTCCCACGAGGCCATCCTCAGGATCCCCAACGAGCTCTTCTATGACAATGAGCTGAAGGTGTGCAGGAGCAACGGGCTTGACGTCCGGAATCTGTATTGTACCTGGGAGGAGCTTCCCAAAAAAGTGAGGGGCACAGGAGGGACTGAACCAGGGGGATCCCTGAGGCACAGGCAGAGCAGAGCCAAATGTTCTCCACCCCCAGGGCTTCCCCATCATCTTCCATGGGGTTTGTGGGGAAGACCAGAGAGAGGCCAAGAGTCCCTCGTTCTTCAACACGGCCGAAATTGAGGTCCTGGTCCACTACCTCAAGAAGCTGCTGCAGAGCCGGGGCAGGGGAAGCTGCCCCACTGCGTCCCCCAAGGAGATCGGCATCATTTCTCCCTACAGGAAGCAGGTGAGGGACACAGCTGTGCAGGCAGGGCATAGGCAGGGACTGCCCCAAGGGACAGGGAACACTGGGGTGGTTGGGCATTCCCAGGGCTGGCACAAGGATGGCCCTGTGGTGGCTGGATTTTGCCGCTTGCCTCCACTCAGGTAGAGAAGATCCGGAAAGCCATCACCTCCCTGGATCCTGATCTGCAGAAGCTGCCCAACATCAGCCAGTTGAAGGTACGTCCTGGGCATGGAGGAGAGAGGAGCACACCCTGCCACAGGAGGAGGGAGCCCTGCCACCCCCATCCCAGGGATGTTCCTGGCCCCTCACCTGCTGTCCCTGCCCCAGGTGGGCTCTGTGGAAGAGTTCCAGGGCCAGGAGCGGAACGTGATCCTCATCTCCACCGTGCGCAGCTGCAGCACGTACCTCCGGTTCGACCAGACCTTCAGGCTGGGCTTCCTCAAGAACCCCAAGGTAGCACCTTGCCCCGAGCAGACCCTTCTTCCTTGGCATCCCCTTTGTCCCTCTGGTTTTCACAGGCAGCTGGAGCTGCTCTGGGTGCTCAGTGCCACACCAGAGCTGCCTGCACCCAGGTGGGGCTGCGAGACAATTTTGCAGCCAGGTAAAGCCTCTCGCTTGTCCTCTTCAGAGGCTGAACGTGGCCATCACCAGGGCCAAGGCTCTGCTGATCGTGGTGGGTAATCCGACCGTGCTCAGCAGGGACAACCACTGGCACAGGTGAGCTGCTCCTGGCCCCTCCCACAGACAGTGCACACCTGCCCTTTCCTGCTGCCAGCACACGGTGCCCAGTGCCACAAGCACTGAGGCAGTGTCACCTCGTGCCCACGCTCCCCTGCCTCTGCACCTGCAGGTTCCTCAGGTACTGCAAGGAAGAGGGAGGCTACACGGGATACCCCTACGAGGATGAGAGCACAGCTGAGGACAGAATCGCCAACGACCTCCAAATGCTCCAGCTCAATGTTTAGCAGCCAGGTGAGCAGAGCTGGGCCCTGGCAGCAGCAGGGTCATGCGCTGCCAGCACCCTGGGGCAGCAGCGTGGCCAGGGTTACACTTGGGGCACTGGGAGGCTTCTCCTGCCCCAACAGGAGAAGACCTTGCAACAGGTTATTTGTTTAGGGCTTGCATGCCTCCGTCTCAAAGTCAGCTCTGCCATGAGGTGTCTCTGCAGGAAACACACCTGGAAAGGAGGAGAAGCCCCATGAAGCTGAATCCCCCTCAGCCTGTCCCTGGCCTGCAGCAGCTCCTGCTCTTTCTGTCTCAGTCCTGGGGTGCTCCATGCATCCCTGTGGAGATGGGGCTGAACCCACCAGACCAGAAGGTGTTGCCAGCCTTTGCTGCCAGCCACGAAGCCCACGTCAGCATCAAACTGGGACAACTCTCCATTTTAATCATTTTTTTACATGACTGTGGCAAAACAATTCTCTGTGACTGGTCTGACCATTCAGTGAAAGGCTTAAGCCTGGCGACTCTGGCCTCCAAAGTGCATCACTGGGTGCTCAGGGGAGCTCTCTGCTGCTGTGGAGGGTAACTGGGAAAGGCAGGGACCTGGCCTGGGGCAGCCTGGCTCGACTCTCTGTTGGGCAGATGCCTGGCCTGAGAGCTGGCATGGCTGTGCAGACACTCTATTTCCCTGGAATAAATGTTTAGAGAAAAGCAGTGTATTGTTGAGTCCTAGGTGGGCCTTGTTTACAGAGACAGGCTTCAGAGCAGCATCAAGCTCACTGCAGCCCTGCCCTGCTCCAGAGGCAGGATGGCTCCAGCAGTGATGGCAGTGCCCATCACGCAGGGACTGGGTACAGCTGGGAAGCTCCTGCCTGGCCCTTCCAGTGTAAACTGCTTCCTGGCTCTTTTGCAAGCACAGGGTACTGAGCCCTGATCCTCCACCAGCAGCTGAAGCAAGAGGGGCTGGGGGCCAGGCAAGTCCCCCCCCTGCAGCACAAGGCCCCGAGCCCCAGGCAGGAGCCTGGAGCAGTGAGGGGCACAAAGGAGACCCAGAAAAACACCACACAAGCAAAGTTACAATTACTAAAATACCGGTTTGCATTTATTCTCCCAATTATGCAGTTGGGTTTACTGCTGCCAAGTCCACGACCGAGGCAGACTGGAAGGCGGCAGTACCGGCAGAGCTGGGCACACGTCCCGGGAGGAGAGCTCCTGGCAGCAGCTGAGCCCAGCTCTGCTCACAGACAGGGCCAAAGCTGCCCAGGCAAGTCTGTAACACTGCTGTGTGCTGCCTGCATGGCCAAGGAGAGCAGGCAAAGCACACCAAGGGCCTGGCACACCCCACACGTGAGCTGTGACCTGCACCTCTTGCTCCCGTGGCACGTGCCCAAAGCCGGGAAGGAGAGCGAGCACCGCAGCCCAAACGCCCACGGGAAAGGCAGAACCAGGGAGCTCAGTACAAAATGGGGTGACACGGGGAGCAACACAAACACCCGGCCCCTGGAGAGCAGCAGGTACTCAAGGCACTGGCCCCTCACGGCCCCAGAATGTCACGGGGACACTCTGCAAGCGTGGGCGGCAGCTCTGGTGCAAAGGGTTCAGGGCAGGCAGTGGCAGCACGAGGCCCTGCTTGGGCTGTCTGCCAGCCCTCCCTCCCCGGGCAGGGCAGCCGGGCGCCGGTGCCCGCCGGGGCCGCTCACAGCAGCGGGCAGCCTCGGCGCTTCTTGTTCTTCCGGACCTGCAGGCCAGCACGGGTGGCCATCTCGAACACCTCCCGCACCCCCTCCTTCGTCTTGGCCGAGCACTCGAGGTAGCCAAAGGCGTTGATCCTGTTGGCCATGTCCCTCCCCTCCTCCGGCTTCACCGGCTCCTAGGAAACAGTAAAAACAGGGTTTGGAAACGTTGCCAGAACACAACAGCAGCTGCTGTTGGGGCATCCAGCCCTTCCAGCCAGGATCTGGTATGGCAGAGGTGGCTTGCTGCCTGGGGGACCCAGGGCTGTCCCCACCTGCTTCATCTTGGCCAGCTCCCTCCGTGTGTGCTCGTCATTCCGCAGGTCCTTCTTGTTCCCCACCAGGATGATGGGCACATTGGGGCAGAAGTGCTTCACCTCCGGCGTCCACTTCTCAGGGATGTTCTCTACAACAAGCACACACGGAATCTCATGAGCTGAGGGGCTGCTACCCCGCAGCCTCCTCACAGAAACCAACCCCAAGCTTTTCCCGTTGGAGCAGGGAGAGCTCGCCCCACAGCGAGCATCCTCCTGTCCCACCACCTCCGCCCAGTCAGCAAGTCCCCAGCACACAAAGTCAGGGGAGGAAGGGATGGCTCTGGCATCCTCGGGGGGCAGCACGGGGCCTCCCCAGACCCCAGGGGGTTCAACAGCAGCACCGAGTCCTGTGGGAGCCCCAGGTCCCCCCTCAATCCCCAGTCCCTACCGAGGCTATCCGGGCTGTCAATGGAGAAGCACATGAGGATTACGTCTGTGTCCGGGTACGAGAGGGGCCGCAGCCGGTCATAGTCCTCCTGTCCCGCCGTGTCCCACAGCGCCAGCTCAACCTGACAGGGGAGAAGGACATGGCTCAGTGGCTCTGCAGGCCAGGAGTGACTGATTTATCTTCCTCAGGTAGAGTTGTGCTCTTCCTCAAACTGGGGCAAGTTCAGGGTGACCCAGAAATGCTGGAGCCACGGGGCTCCTCTGTGAGCTGCATTCGAGCACACAGAGCAATCCTGGCAACAGCACTGCCAGCACGGGACCGTGGAGCGAGGGGATGGGAATGGCAATGGCCCTTACCTGCTTCCCATCTACCTCTATGTCAGCAATGTAGTTCTCAAACACGGTGGGCACGTAGACCTCGGGGAACTGGTCTTTGCTGAACACGATCAGCAGACACGTCTTTCCGCAGGCACCATCTCCCACAATCACCAGCTTCTTCCTGATGGCTGCCATCGCTGTGGGGACACCAGCAGGTGAGCAGGGCCGAGCAGCACGGGCAGCTCATGCTCCTGGCCCCCCAAATTCCTGTGCACGACAGCCTGGGAGATGCCAGACACAAGCGCCTGGGCACATGGGCACGTGCCACTGTGAGCAGCCAGTGACAGACAGGAGAGAGGCTCCCCCAGCCCTCTGCCAGACACCCCTCAGCCCCCACACACATCAGCTCATGGGCACCACAAGAACTGGCCTAACTGGAACCATTTACACCCAGCACTGCTGCTGTGGCTGGGAGAACCATCCCAGCTGTGGTCAGTGCTGGTGGCTGTGCGCAGGGACCTCGTGGGAGGTGACAAACCACTCTGCCTTCCCCAGACAGCCAACCCTCCCTGGCTTTGCTGTGCTACCACCCAGGTAACCAGGATTTCAGACAACCTCAGAGTTCCACGCACATGATGGGTTTTAAATTGTAAATCCTTCAGGGCAGAAACTGTGCTCCAGGTTTCACCCCACCACGCTCACCAGACCCCAAATAATCTGATCAGCAGCTGGAACATGCCAAGCCAAGCTCTTGGGGATCTGGGCAAGCAGGACCTGTGTGCCTGGCACACGGCTGGCCCCATCCCAGCCTGTCTGAAAAAGGAGCCTTTGCCATGGAACCAAGAGAGCCACGCCAGTCATCACTCAGCAAACAGAGCTGAAACCCCAGAACAAGCAGGCAGCCTTCTGCCCCAAGGGAAAAGGATGCAGTTCTGCAAGGAAAACTATGCCTGTGCATCCCTCACTTTCAAAAGAGGTTTACAGCTGAGCCTGAGAACCAGCCAGGACAATGCCACAAAATGCCTGGCACGGCATCTGAATGAGGCATGAGAAAATCAGCCATAGTTGGGATCACCTCCCTCCCCAGTCTTGTGACCAAAATCTCTTTTCCATCCCCAGATTCCCAGTCCAAAGAGCCTGACCCACTCCTTACATGCCTTCAGCACATCACCAGCTCCCTGTCCCTGCACAGATCCTGGAATAACGCAGGCTGACATGTCAGGGTTTAATCCCTGAAAATTCACACTGCTCTGGGGGAAATTACAGGTGACCAAGAAACCCCTGCTGCAGGCAGGGATGTTCCATCCTTTCCACCTCAGCCCTATCCCTCTCCGAACCCTCTGCCCAGGCAGCAGGATGGGAAGAAGCCATTCATGCTGGGAGCCTGGGGAAGGTTCACAGGAAATAACCCCGTGGGAAGGACACACACATCAGTGTTGATGCAATGAGCTGCAAGCAGTGGGAGTGGATCATGCTGGGATCACTCCAGGATCACTGGGACCACCTTGGGAAGGCCAGAATATCACAAGCCTGGCCTTTAACCAGGGCACTCATACTGAGCCTTAACAAAGGCCAGGAATCTGTCCCTGCCCCAGTGATCCCACCCTCACCCTGGGCCCATGGAAAAGGGAGGAACAGGGTGAAACAGGAGTCCGGCTGCATCACAATTAACTGCAAGTGAAGGATTAAGAAACGAGCCTGATTCACATTCCAAAGGCAGGCTGCAGACCTGCTTGTCTCATCGGCCTGCCTGGCAGGTCACCCCTGTCACACAAACCCTGGGCAACCACCCCAGTTTCACAAATCACACCATTCAATGGTTTGGGCAAAAGAGAGAGAGTTTCCCCCAGACCAGACCCTGCTGTAGCCATGGATCTTTGCAGGCTCCAAGCATTTTGGCTCACAAGCTGAGGCAGGAATGGTTCATGGCTGCTGAGTGCTCTGGAGCTGTTAACAAAAATAGAAAGCTGGCACTTGTAAGGTGAGAAGAGTGAGAATCAAGGGCTGCATCCGGAAGGATGTGACATTCCTCAGCTGGGATCCTTGGTGTCAGGCACACATCCCAGTGGAGCAGCATGTCTACAGGAATGTGAGCACATTTATGCAACACTGAAGTCAGAGAAAAAAAAGAAAAAGCTGCTCCAAAGGGCTCCTTTTAGGGACCAGGGGCACTTTTTAGGGAGGCAAGTGCTGAGCATGGAGGGGGAAACAGCTCCTGTCCCTATTCCTCATACCCTGCTGCTCCTGCCTGTCCCAGCTGGGCCAGGCAAACCCACAGTGCCACAGAATCATTACAGCTAGAAAAGACCTCCAAGATGCACAAGCCCGACCATTGTTGCAAACCATCCTTCTTGTCTGACCAAAGGCTCGTCCTCTCTCCAGCAGCGTGTCCACAGCACAGAAAAAGGAGAGCTCAGCCTGTTTACATGGATACAAAGCTTCTTTGCCCACAGCAAAATGTGATATGCTGCTTTGTGACTCCGTATCTCCAAGAGGAAAGGCAGTTTGGGCCATGCCAGTGTCTAAGCCACACCACCAGGCAGATAACAACATCTGCATTGTAGGGAGCAGCAGATGCCCAAGGACACAAACACCCGCTCCCAGACAGACACCAGGATCCGCCCGTGCCCCGTCTGCAGACACTGGATGGAAACCAAAACCAACCAGGGTGGCACTGCCCATGCACTGCCCTGCCAGGGCGACGGCAGATGCCCCAAACTGAGCACAGGCACCACACCCAGAGCTCCTTCCCACGGCCTCCAACGCCCTCCCTGACCCGGGCCGGCCCCGGCCCCAGCAGCTCCCGGGCCCGGCGTGGTGCCCAGTGGTGACTCAGAGGGCAGAGGCGCTGTCCCCACCCAAAATCTCAGCACAATTCATTCCATTGCTCAGGAGAGCCAGCCAGAAATAGCCCATTACTAATCCAGGGCTGGTGTGCAAAGGCGAGCAGGGCAAGGAGGCTGGAAGAGCTGTGAGCCTCAGGGGTGCCCCCAGCTGTGCCCTGGACCCGGCAGCTGGCACAGCACCAATACCAGATGCCAGCAGCCCTCTGTTCCAGGAGAGATGAGCTCCTTTGCCAGGGGATGCTCTTTTGCTCAGCAGGATGAGGTCGGTCCCCGGGATGAGGATTCTGATGCAAAGGTCTTTGCACTGTTGCCAGATTAGGAGCAGATAAAAAGAATGGAAAACATGAAGACAATTTCATGAAGACAAACAGGTCAGTCCCAAGTACAAATGCAGAAGAATTAAGTGACAGCAGCCCTGAGGGGAAGGACTTGGGGATGCTGGTGGATGAGAAGCTCTACATGACACAGCAGCGTTCACTGGCAGCCCAGAAATGCCCCTGTGTGCAGGGCTGATCCCACAGCATGGGCAGCAGGGGAGGGGGGAATTCTGCCCCTCTGCCCCACTCAGGTGAGACCCCACCTGCAGCGCTGCCTCCAGCCCTGGGGTCCCCAGCACAGGGAGAACACAGAGCTGCTGGAGCCCCCCTGCTCTGGAGCCAGCCTGGGAGAGCTGAGGTGTTCAGCTGCAGAGGAAAAGGCTCTGGGGAGACCTCAGAGCCCCTTCCAGAAGAAATTATTCCCTGAGAGGACAGTGAGGCCCTGGCACAAGTTGCCCAGAGAAGCTGTGGCTGCCCCATCTTTGGAAGTGTCCAAGGCAGGTTGGATAAGGTATGGAACAACCTGGGATAGTGTGGAAGAGGCTCCTGCCCATGGCAGGGGGTGGAGCAAGAGGAGCCTTAAGGTCCCTTCCAACCCAAACCATTTTGGGATTCTGTGATAATCTGAGGACAGCTTTACTACAGCTGCCATCAGGCCAAATGATTAAAAGCACACAGTTATCCACAACAGACATGGAAATTGAGATTTTAAACTCTGCCAAGCACCAACCACCCCAAATTACAGCCAAGGCTGCCCAGCCCACACTGGCAATCCCAGCTGGCAGCTCTGGGGTGTGAGCAGCACTTGCAGGCCCCGCTGGACATGCCTCCTGCTCATCCATGGAGATAACAAAAGGGAGCAGCAGCTGTGTGCCAGCATTTCCCACTGCCAAACCCTGCAGGGCACCTGCTGCTGCAGGCAGGCTGGGCCCATACAGGGATGGCTCTGAGTTTAATCTGTGCCACCACTGCCAGCACCAGCCAAATCCTCAGCAGGCATCTCCTTCAGCTCACCAAAAAGCTGCAGCATGACCCCAAACTGCTCTGTTCTACCTTCCAAGCAACTATTTTAAAGCCATCACCATAAAATCAGCCAGGCTCCAGGGCAGCCTTTATGTTGCTGGTCTCTCCCAGCTTTGTGCCTCAAAATGTGAAGTTCCTGCTGAGCAGGATATGGGGAATTCCTCTGGCAGCAGGATGTGTCCATCATCCAGTGTCTGCTATGGGGACTCAGAAATAGCAGAGAAAGATGTTAATGCTTTGAAGGACTCCAACCAGGGACAGAAATCTTTCAATGAACCTCCTTGGCCAGACTCTGCTTCCTAGAGGTAACAGAGGGGTTTTGTTCTAAAGCAGAAATTCCCAAGCACTGCTGACGGCCCCACCCCGGTCAGACCGGTCACACCAGGGATCACAGCCCTGGCCAGAGGCACAGCTCTGCAGCCTGGGCAGGGCTGGGGGGAAAGAGCTGTGCTCTTTGAGCAGCTCCTTGGCAGGGACACCCCCCCACAGGGATACCCCCAGTTCCGGGGGCAGTTCCACTACAGAAATGGTTTTAGCAGTTTGGACTCACTGGTACAATGATAAAGTAAACTTCCAAATTAAAACCCCACAGGAATGCCCGCTGTGGGGAATTTCATTTGCTGAGACACCCAAGCCATGGCCAAGGTAGTACAGGACAAGTGTCTTGGCCACTGTTGCAAGCACCAGAGGGACTCTTACTACAGAATCATAGAATCGTTAAGGCTGAAAGGCAGAAAAAAAAATTCCAAAAAGGGCTGGAAGCAAACAGTGATGGTAAGGGGAAATGCAATGGGCAGGGCAGAGCTTGGGCTCCTGGGAGGATTGCAGCTCCAGACCATCCAAGTGGCACTGGCTTGGCAAAGCAGCATCTGTAATTTCATGCTCATCCAGCTGCTGGGCTGGCCGAGCTGTGCAGCTTGTGCAGCACACACCAGTCCTCAGCCCAGGCCAGTGACCATCACTGGCACCCAGGGCTGACCCACGGCCACCCACACCACCACTGCCCACGGCTCCCAGCCTCCAGGCTCGCCTGCCATCCCCCCTGCCTCTGCTGCCAAAGCCCAGCACCAAGGAAAATGTCTGTGTTTACCACTGAGAGGGCTGCCTAAAACCTTCCTCAGACCTCTAGACTTGCTGTATCCAAACAACAAGTGATTGTCAAAATAGGAGCTCAACCCAGCGCTCAGGTTTAGACCCTACCCATTTTTTTGGAGATATTCTGTGGGCACAACCAGGCAGGCTGGGCTTAACACGCACTGCAGCAGCAAAGAGCAACTGTCAGTCCCCAGACCCGGAGCAGAGTGTCCAGGTTGGCTCATTTTCATTCATAAATCCCACAAAAAACATCCACAAGCAAAACAGAGACAGGAAATGGGAACAGAAGAATTTGAAAGCCTAAAAAAAGTTCAAACCACAAGTGTTTGATCACTGTGGGAAAAGCTGCCTGCCCTTACCTCCTTTTCCAAAGGACATCATGCCATGTTCTTATTTTACCTCCTGCAGCAGTGACAGCCTTCCCAGCCTCACGGCAGCACAAGTGTCTTGCTGAAAGCTCCACACAACATGCCACAATCTCAGCAGATGCCTGTACTTGTGCAACTCCTGCCTGCCCCAGCGCCGATCAATACTTGCTAATACAATTCCTTACTTTTCATGGCAATACGCCTCTCCAGCGCAAACGGCAAGATGGGAGGTGAGCCTGGTTAAACGCTCCTGACAACCTGTAGGAAGACAGTGACTTGGCTTATTTTCCACTTATATGTTTCCCTGGAGAAGCTGCAGCTGTCAGGAACCTGGATGCAAGTTAAAAGTCCACAAAACCTCACGCAGTCTCTACCTGAGCTGAGGAGGAGGAGCTGGACATAAACTGAGACTGTTTGGACGCCAAAAGCACTTGGCAAAATAGCAACAAAATGCAACTGGTCCCCATGACACGCAGCCAGCCAAACCGCTACCTCCAGCCTCCGGTTTCCCGACTGGAACACTTTCCCAGGGATGTCAGCCTGGGGGGCTCAGCCAGGCCCCTGCTGCCAGCCCACCCCAGGCAGATGCAGCCCAGGGATCACACTGCCCTTCTCCCGGGGGTGTTGAGAGGCAGGGGGTGGGTTTAGGGAGGTTGGCGGCCACTGAGAGACTTGGCTGCCACACTGCTAGTGCTGGAAAAGGCCACGCAGTCATGCTTTTGGAATGCTCCCCTGCTCCTAAGACATTACACAATTATTTCCCCTCCCCGCAAGCCCCCCTAATATAAATGTTTAAGAATGAGCTCAGCAGTAAGGAAAGGGAACTTTTTTCCTTTTTTCTGAAGAAAATACAGAGCAGCTGCTCCATAAGCAAGGCTGTACCTGGGGACACTGCTGGAGTGGGGGCTGTGGGGAGGGATGTGGGATGGGGCAGCAGCCCCCAGTCTCCGAGCCCAGGTACAGACACTGCCTGGGAGACAACTGACAACTGGGACCCTCAGCCCAAGGCCACCGTCAAGGGATAACAACCTGCAGTGACTGAAGTGCAGCTGACCCACCCTCACCACACCCAGGGACCCCCCACCCAGGCACATCCACCCCACCCTGTCCCACTGCACCCCACCCAGCTGGGCCACCCACGCCGTGCCCTATTCCTACCCCTGCACTGACCCCACAGCCCAGCAACCCCAGCTTTGAGCCCACACCTTGAGCCAGAACCAGTAACCCCACACCCCACTAGTAACCCCAGATCTCAAGCCTCCAAACCCTTCGAGTGA